>JAACNH010000380.1:117631-198313 GCA_019447015.1 Hymenochirus boettgeri
TCTCACTCGCTTCATCATAAAAATCCAAATATTATCACATCCACCGCTGTGTACCTAATCTACCTTCTTACCTCGCTTCATTATAATCCACATAGATCACTCCCCGCTGTACCTTAATCTACTTCTTACCCCTTTCATCATAAAATCCAAATATACCAACCTCCACAGCTTGTCCTGAATCAACTTCTTACTCACTTGCATCGAAAATCCAAATATATCACATCCACGCTGTACCTGAATAAACTTCTACCGAACTTCATCATAAAATCCAAATTATCAATCCACGCTGTACCTGAATCTAATTTTACTCGCTTCATTAAAATCCAAAATATACCACACCACCGCTGTACCTGAATCTAATTCTACTCCTTCATATAAAATAAATATATCACATCCACGCTTGTACTGAATCTAACTTACTATTACATCATAAATCCAAATATATCAATCCACCGCTGTACCTGAACTCACTTCTTACTCACTTCTCGCATAAAATCCCAATCAGACTGTATCTGCCTGCACTTATCCAGTTATACACAGACATTGAGACTGTTCATTACTATCAGGCATCTACTCAGACAGCCCATTGAAAATAGAGAGATTTCCATTCAGGCAACTGATTAGACAGCCCAGGAGTACTAGAGCTGAAGCCCAGAGCAATGGTGGATTGTATGTTGTTGTTAAAGGGAAAATCTCTTGCAGGTTTGTTTCATTTTTTCTATCACTTCTCTATTTACTCTTCACTTGTTGTAAGTAGGTGAGCTACTACAGCTCCCAGCATGCACTGCAGTCCCCACCTGCTTGGTATTTTAAGTTCTTTAAATCATAGATCTAGTATCATAGATAATTAACCTACAGTTCATTTGTTACACTACAACTCCTGGCAGGGACAATGTAACACAGGCAAGTAACACACAATGTAACACAGGGACGTACCGCACAATGTAACACAGGGACGTACCACACAATGTAACACAGGCAAGTAACACACAATGTAACACAGGGACGTACCACACAATGTTTTTATTTTTATAATTACAAAATATATCATTCAGATATGGTTGGGTCGTACAATAGAGATTGATATATTATATACATAAATATACTCATAATTCAGATATGGTCCTACTAATAACGATTTTATTATTATATACATAAATATCTCATTCAGATATTGGTCCCCGCACTATAAAGATAATTTATTATTTATATTATACAATAAATATATCATTCAGATAATGGGGGTCCCGCACTAATAAAGATATTTATTATATTATGTACATAAATATATCATTCAGCAACATATGGGTCCCCCGCACTAATAAAGATAATTTTATTATTATATTACAGAATAAATCATTCAGATATGGTCCGACTAATAAAGAAATTTATTATATTATTACATAAATATATCATTCAGATAGGGTCGTACTATAAAGCTATTTATTAATTTATTACATAAACCTATCATTCAGATATGGGTCCGTACTAATAAGATAATTTATTATATTATATTACCTAAAATATTCATTCGATAGGGGGTCCGTACTAATAAAGATTTTATTATATTATAACATAAATATATCATTCCGATTGGGTCCGCACTAATTAACGATATTATTTTTATCTGACATAAATATATCCTTCAGATATGGGTCCCGAACTATAAAGATAATTTTATTATATTATATAACATCATCTATCATTCAGAGATGGGTCCGTACTAATAAAGATAATTTATGATATATATACATAAATATATCATTCAGATATGGGTCCGCACTAATAAGATAATTATTATATATATTAATTAAATAAATATATCTTCAGATATGGGTCCGCACTCATAAAGATATTTATTATATATATTCATAAATATATCATCAGATTGGGTCCGCACTAATAACATAATTATATAATTCTATAACATAAATAATATCATTCCGATCTGGTTCCGCTAATAAGATAATTTATTAATATATTACATAAAATATATCATTCAATATGGGTCCGCACTAAAAAAGATAATTTATGATATATATTGAATAAATATATCATTCAGATATGGGTCCGGTCCGCACTAATAAAGATAATTTATATGTATAATAACTAACTATTCATCAGAATGGGCCCGCACTATAAAGATACTTTTATTAATATTATATTACATAAATAATCATTCATATATGGGTCCGCACTAATAAAGATAATTTATTATATTATATATTAACATAAAATTAGCATCAGATATGGGTGCCGTACTAATAAAGATCATCTATTATATTTATATTCATAAATATATCATTCAGAATGGGTCCGGGGTCCGCACTAATAAAGATAATTTATTATATTATAGCAACATACATATATCATTCAGATATGGTTCCGCCTAAAGAATATTTATTATATATATCACTAAATATATCATTCAGAATATGGCCGCACTCATCAAGATACTTTTTTATAGTATATTACATAAATATAATCATTCATATATTGGTCCGCACTAATAAAGATACTTTATTTATAGTATATAACTCATAAATCTATCATGCCGAATGGGTCCCGCACTAATACGAAATTTATTATATTATATTAGCATAATTATCATCTATATGGTCCGCAACTAATAAAAGATAATTTAATTATATTATAGTCATAACTATAATCATTCAGAATAGTGGGTCCGCACTAATCAGATATTTATTAGATTATATAACATAAAATATATACATTCAGAATGTGGTCCGACTAATAAGTAATTTATTATTATATTACATAATAATCATTCAGATGGGGTTCCGTCTAATAAAGATTATTTATTATATTATATTACTAATATATATTCAGATATGGGTCCGCACTATAAAGATATTTATTATATTATATTACAAAATATACATTCAGATATGGGTCCGCGACTATAAAGATAATTTATTATTTATATACATAAATATATCAATTCAATATGGGTCCGTACTATAAAGGATCATTATTATATTATATTACTAAATATACTCATTTCAGATATGGTCCGACACTAAAAAGATAATTTATTATATTTATACATAAATAATCATTCAGAAGGGTCCGCATAATAAAGATAAATTTATTTATAATTTACATAAATATATCATTCAGATATGGGTCCGCACTAATAAAATAATTTATTATATTATATACATAATATATCATTATTCAGATTATGGTCCGCTTCTAATAAAGATAATTATTTATTATATTACATATAATCATTTCAGATAGGGTCCGCTACAATAAAGATAATTTATTATTATGTATATACATAAATAACCTTCAATATGGGTCCATAATACAGATAATTATTATCTTATATTCACATAAATAATCATTCAGATATGGGTCCGCACAAAAAGATAATTTATTATATTATATTACATAAAATATCATTTCAAGATATGGGTCCGCAACTAATCAAAGATAATTTATTATATTTAGATTACAAAATATATTCATTTCAATATGGGTCCGCTACTAATAAAAGATAATTTAATTATATCTATTACACTAATATACATTCAATATGGGTCCGTATATAAAGATAATTGTTTTTTTTATTATATTATATACATAAATATGATCATTCAGATATGGGTCCGCACTAATAAAGTTAATTTTATTATATATATTTACATAATATATCATTCAGAGGGTGGGTCACGCACTAACTACAAGTAATTTATATTATATTACATAAATATTCAGCTTCAGATATGGGTCCGTACTAATAAAGATAATTATGATTTATTATAATCACATAAATATATCATTCAGATATGGGTCCGACTAATGAAAGATAATTTATTATAATTATATATACATAAATATTCATTCAGTATATGGTGTCCGCTACGAATAAGATAAGTTTATTATATATTATTACCTAAATATATCATTCAGATATGGGGTCGCGACTAATAAGATAATTTGATATATTATATTACATAATACTATACATTCAGATTGGTTTTTTCCTCGTACTAACAAAGATAATTTATTATAGTTTAATAATCAATATATCATTAAGATATGTGGTCCGACCATAAAATTTTTAAAGAATTTATTATATTCATAACATAAATTATCATTCAGATAGAGTCGAAAAGAATAATAATACATCAAGATCGGTCCCGTACTAATAAAAGTAAAGTTAATTATATTATATTAAACTAAAATATATCATTCAGTAGGGTCCGCACTAAATAAAGGTAATTTAATTATATTATATTACATTAAATATATCATCAGTAGGTCCGTACTAAAAAGATAATTTATATTATATACATTAAATTATCATCTTCAGATGATGGGTCCGATCTTAAATAAAGATATTTATTATATTATATACATAATAATCATTGCAGATATGGTCCGCTACTAATAAAGATAATTTATTTTATATTATTTACATAAATATATCATTCAGAATGGTCCCGTACAAATAAAAATAATTTATTAAATTATATTACACTAAATATATCTTCAGTTATGGGGTCCGCACTAATAAGAGTAATTTATTAGTATTATATAATAAATATATCATTAAGATATGGGTCCGTTACTAATAAAGATATTTTATTATTCTATTACATAAATATACATTCGATATGGGTCCGCACTAATAAGATAATTGTATTATATTAATATTACATAAATATATCATTCAGATATGGGTCCGCACTATAAAGATAATTTTTCTTATATACACTAAAATATATCATTCAGATATGGGTCCGTACTAAATAACGATAATTTTATTATAGTTACATACATAAATATATCTTCAGATATGGGTCCCGCCAATAAACGATAATTAATTATATTATATAACATAAATATATCATCAGTTGCGTATGATAGATTTATTATTCATAATCTTTAGGGTCCGCTAAGTAATCTTAATAAAGATAATCGATAGTCTAATATAAGATATTATTAAATACATAATATATCATTCAGAATATGGGTCCGTTCTAATAAGATAATTATTATATTTACATAACATATTCATATTCAGATATGGGGTCCCGTACATAAAGATTTTGATTATATTATATAACATAAATAATCATTGATATGGGTCCCTAAATAAAGATAATTTTTATTATTTATATAAAATTTTTAGATTTTGGTCTTTAAGATTAAGGTTTTTATTTTATTATAAATATAGTTCAGTAGGGTCATATAAAAATATATACATAAATATCTCATTCAGATATGGCTCCGCTACTAAAAATAATTATTATATTATATTACATAACAAATTATATATTAGATATGGGGTCGTATAGTAGAAGATATATTTATATAGTATAATTACATAAATATATCATTCAGATATGGTCCGCTACTTAATAAAGATCATTATTATATTATATTACATTTAAATTGCCTATCAGATATGGGTCCGATATAAAAGATATATTTGAATATTATTATTTACATAAATATATCATTCAGATATGGTCCGCCTAATAAAGATATTTATTATAATTATTACATAAATATATCTTCAGATATGGGTCCTACTAATAACGATAATTTATTTTTTATATTACATAAATATATCATTCCGATAGGGGTCCGCACTAATAAAGATATTTTATATATATTTAATCAATTTCATCATTGTCACTATAGAAATTATTATATATTACAAATATCGAATGATGGGTCGTGACTAATAAAGATAATTATTTTATATTATATTACATAAATATATCATTCATATGGGTCCGCACTAATAAAGATATTTATTATATATAATAATTTCATTCAATA
This sequence comes from Hymenochirus boettgeri, assembly GCA_019447015.1. Classification (NCBI taxonomy): domain Eukaryota; kingdom Metazoa; phylum Chordata; class Amphibia; order Anura; family Pipidae; genus Hymenochirus; species Hymenochirus boettgeri. The sequence continues at coordinate 123,452 of JAACNH010000380.1, forward strand.
CCTATAATATATTTATATTCATACATTATCATATATGGGTCCGTACTAATTAAAGATATTTATTATATTACTATTACATAAAAATATATTCAGATATGGGTCCCGTCCTAATAAAGATAATTTTTATATATTGACATAAAGTATATCATTCAGATATGGGTCGAGCACTAAGAAAGATATTTCTTATATTATATACATAAATTATCATTTCAGATATGGGTCCGCACTATAAAAGATAATTTTATTATATTATTTTACAGAATATATCATCTTCAGATATGGGCTGGTCCTCACTAATAAAGATACATTTATTATATAATACATAAATTAATCATTCAGATTGGGTCCGCACTATAAAGACATTAATTTATGATATTATAAACTATACATTCAGATCGAGGGTCCGCTAATAAAAAGATAATGTATTATATCTTTACATAAATAATCATTGCGATTATGGGTCCACTAATAAGAGCTAATTTATTATATTATATTACCAAAATAAATCTTCAGATATGGGTCCGACAATAAAGGATAAAGTATTATTATTGATATTACATAAATATATCATTCAGATCTGGGTCCGTACCAATAAAGATAATTTATTATATTACAAATCATGCATATGGTCCAACAAGAATAAGATATAATATCAAAATATACATCAGATATATGGGTCCGCACTAATAAAGGATAATTTAATATTATATACATAAAATATATTTTTTTCTTCAGTATATTGGTCGTCACTAATAAAGATAATTTATTATATTTAAATACTAAATATATCATTCAGAAATATGGTCCCAGATAATAGATAATTTATTATATTATATAAATGAAATTATATCTTTCAGAATTGGGCCCGCACTGAATAAAGATAATTATATTTATTATATTACATAAATATATCATTCCAGATATGGTCCGACTAATAAGATAAGTATTATATTATATTAACATAAATATATCATTCTTCAGATATGGGTTCCGCTTGAACTAATAAAGGATATTTATTTATTCATAGTACATAAATATATCATTCAGATAGTAGGGTCGCCTAATAAAGATATTTATTAATTATAACATAAATATATCATTCAGATATGGTCCTACTAAATAAAGATAATGTATATATTATATAATAAATTATCAATTCAGATTATGGTCCGCATATAAAGATAATTTATTATATTATATTTACAAAATATATCATCAATTGGGTCCGTCCTAAATAAATGATAATTATTATATTATCTTACCATAATATATTCATTACAGATATGGGTCCCCACTAATAAAGATAATTTATTATACTTATCATACTAAATATCATCAATATTGGGTCCGTACTAATAAAGATAATATATTATATTATATTAATAAATATATCATTCGCTATGGGTCCCGCACCTAATAAGATAATTTATTATTATTAACATAAATATATCATTCAGATATGGGTCCGCGACCTAAGAAGATAATTGATCTATATTATATAACATAAATATATTCATTCAGATTAGGGTCCGTACTAAACAGATAATTTATTATTTATATAAAATAATATCATCAGATATGGGTCCGCACTAAAACAGATAATTTAGTATATATATTACTAAATATAATCATTCAAGATAGTGGTCCGTACAATAAACGATGTATATTATATTATATTAAAAATAATTCATTCAATAGGGGTCCGGCACTAAATAAAGTATATTTAGACATTACTATATAATATATCATTCAGTATATGGGTCGTACTACTATAAAGATATTTATTACTATTATATACATAAATATATCATTCAGATATGGGTCCGTACTAATAAGATTATTATTAGTATCGATAATTAGATAATTATTATTTATATTTATAAAATATATCATTCAGATATGGGTCCGCGACTCAAAAAGATATTATTATGACTTATAATTAATAATCATCATTCATATATGGTACCGTCGAATAAGAATATCTAGTATATATATATACCTAATAGTCATTCAGAATATGGGTCGTCGTCAAGAAATTTATTATTTTTTTTTTTTTATTATAACATAAATATATATTCAGATATGGGTCCGCACTTAGATAAAGATTAATTTTTATAATTAATTACATAAATATATCATTCAGATATGGGTCCGCTAATCGATAAGATCATTTATTATATATATTCAGATAAATATCATTCACGATAATAGGGGTCCGCACTAAAAAGATAATGTATTATATTATATAAACATAAAATATATCATTCAGATATGGTTCCGTACTAATAAAGATAATTTATTATATTATATTAACATAAATATATCATTTCAGATAGGTCCGTCTAATTAAAGATAAATTTATTATATTATATACATAAATATATCATCAGATATGGGTCCGCACAATAAGATAAATTTATTATATTATATTACATAATATATCATTCAGAATATGGGTCCGCACTAATAAAGATAATTTATATATTTAAATATACATATATACATTCAGTATATGGGTCGAACTAATAAAGATAATTTATTATATTTTATTTAATAATATAGCATTACAGATATGGGGTCCGTTACAATTAAAGATAATTTATTATATTATAGTAATAAATATATCCTTCATATAGGTCCGTACTAATAAAGATAATTTATTATACTATATTACATAAATATATAATTCAGATATGGGTCGCCATAATAAAGATAATTATTATATATATCATAAATATTCATTCACATCATGGGGGTCCGTACTAATAAAGATATTTATTATATTATATTCTAAATATACCTTCAGATATGGGTCCTACTATAAGATAATTATTTATTATATACATAAATATATCATTCAGATATGGTACGTACATATATAAGATCATTTATTATAGTTATATAACATAAATATATCTTTCAGGAATGGGGTCCGTACTAATAAAGATAATTATATGATTATAGACATAAAGTATATCATTCCAGATTGGGTCCGCATAATAAAGATAATTTATTATATTATATACATAAATATACATTCAGATATGGGTCCTCACTAATAACAGATAATTATTATATTATATTAAATAATATATCATTCAAATATGGGTTCCGTACTAGATAAAATATTTATTATTTATTTAACTCAAATATTCCATGCAGATATTGGTCCGACATATAAAGTTAATTTATTAATTTATATACTATAAATATCATTCAGCTACTGGCAGTCCGTACTAATAAAGATATCTTATTATATTATATTACATAAATATAATCAGTCAGATATGGTCCGTACTAAAAGATAATAGTTATTATATTATATTCTATAAGATATACATTCAGATATGGGTCGCCGCACTAAATAAAGATAATTTTATTATATTAGTATGACATAAATATATCATTCAGATATGGCGTCCGCACTAATAAAGTAATTATTATATTTATTACATAAATTATCATTCAGATATGGGTCCGTCAATAATAAGATATTAATTATATTATATTACATAAAATAGTCAATTCAGATAATGGGGGTCCGCACTAATAAAGATATTTATTATACTTATATTACATAAATATATCATCATATATGGGTCCGCACTAATAAAGTATATTTATTATATTAATTAACATAAAAATTATCATTCGATATGGTCCGTACTAAAAATAATTCATTTATTATATTCATAAATATATCATTCAGATATGGGTCCGGGCCGCACTAATTAATAAGAAATTTATTATATTATATACATAAATAATATCATTCAGTATATGTGGTCCGCATAATAACGATAATTTATAATTATTACATAAATATATCATTCAGATATGGGTTCCACTAATAAGATAATTGTATTATATAATTACATAACTTATGATCATTCAGTATATGGGTCCCACTAATAAGATATAATTTATTATATTATATTAATAAAATATATCATCAGATATGGGGTCCTTACTAATAAAGATAATTATTATGATATTAAATACTAATAATCATTCAGATAGGGTCCGCATAATAAGATAATTATTATATTATATAACAGAAATATACAGTTCAGATATGGGTCCGAACATAATAAACGATATTTTATTATATTATATTACATAAATTAATCATTAGATATGGGTCCGCTATAGACTAATAAAGAGTAACATCATTATTACATATCGTACATAAAGATAATTATATTATAACATAAATATATCATTCGATATGTCCGCACTAATAAAGATAATTTTTATATTATATCTACAAAATATATCATTCAGATAGGTCCGTAACTAAGTAAGATAATTTATTATATATATTACCATAAATTATGCATTAGTATGGGTCCGCTACTAATAAGATAATTTATATATTATATTACATAATATATCATTCAGAGCTATGGGTCCGTACTAATAAAGATAATTGATTATATTATATTAACATAAATATATCAAATTCAGATATGGGTCCGACACAATAAAGATTACATTTATTCTATTATATAAAAATATACTACATTTTCAGCATATGGGTCCGCACTAAAAGATAATTATTATATTAATTACATAAATATTCATTCAGATTGGGTCCGCTACTAATAAAGTAAGTTATATTATATATATATCAAATTCAAAATAAGGGCAAAAAAAAAAGATAATATAATAAAAAGGGTGAAATTACAAAATAAGATAATACAGATAAAGAATCCAAATGAAAATATGAAGAGGGAATAAAAGAAAAATAAAAGATAATGAATAAATATATAGATCATCTATTACAGGAAAAAATAGTGAAATTAAATATGGCGAAAAAGAAATATAATTATATTATGATTATCACGTAAAATATCATTCAGCTATGGTCCGCACTAATAGATAATTTATTTTTAAAATTATATACTAATAGATATCATTCAAGATATAGGCGTCCGCACTGAATAAAGATAATTTATATATTCATATACACATAAATATATCATTCAGATAGGTCCGGCCTTATAAAGATAATTTATATATTATTATTACATAAATAATATCATTCAGATATGGGTCCTCTGGAATTAAAGATAATTTATTATAATTTATTACATAAATATATACATTCAGATATGGGTCCGTACTAATAAAGAGTAAGTTTTTATATATATTAGAATAAATATATTCATTCAGATTAGGGTCCGCACTAATAAGATAATTATTATCTTAACATAAATATATCATTCAGATATGGGTCCGACTAATAAAGATAATTATATATTATATTACATACATAATATTACATTCAATATGGGTCCGTACTAATAAGATAATTTATTATTATATTACATAACATAATTACTTTCAGATATGGGTCCGCACTATAAAGATGAATTATTATATTATATACATAAATATATATATTCAGATATGGTCCGTACTAATAAAGATATTTATTATATTATATTACATAAATATATCATTCAGATATGTGTCGTACCTAATAAAGATAATTTATTATCATTAATACATAACTATATCATTCAGATATGGGTCCGCACTAATAAAGATAATTTATTATATTATATTACATAAATATATCATTCAGTATGGGTCCGCACTAATATAAGAGTAATTATTAATTATATTACTAATAATCATCAGTATGTCCTATAAATAAAACTTTATTAATATCATAAATATATCGGGGTCGACTAATAAAGATAATTTATTTATTATATACAACATAAATATAATCCGTCAGAAATGGTCCGCTACTAATAAAGAAAGTTTATTGATATTTACATAATAATCTATCAAGATATGGTCCGCACTATATTTATATACATAATAATAAAGTGTCCGCACTAATAAAAGATAATTATTATATTATATTACATAAATATATCTATTCAGATATGGGTCCACTAATAAAAGATAATTATTATATTAATTTACATAAATATACATTTCAGATATGGGTCCGTCCACTAATAAAGAAATATTTATATATATAACATAAAATATATCATTCAGTATGTGGATCACGCAATACAGATAATTTATTATATTATATTCATAAATATCATTCAGATATGGGTCCGTACTAATAAAGATAATTTATTATATACTATTAAAAATTTCATTCAGATAGTCAGCATATATTTATTTATACATTAATATATCATGATATGGTCCGTCACTAATAAAGAATAATTTAATTATCATTATTACTAAATATATCTTCAGATATGGTCCGCGTACAATAAATAATATATATTTATTAATAATTACATTCAAGGTCCCCATAATAAAGATATCATTTAGATTATATATAAATATCTGATATGGTCCGCACATAATAAAGATAATTTATTATTATACATACATAAATCTATCATTCAGATAGGGTCCGTCAAAAGTAAGATAATTATTTATTATATTACTAAAATCATCAGATATGGGTCCGTAATAATAAGATAATATTATTTATTACATTAAATATATTCAGATATGGGTCCGTAACTAATAAAGATAATTTATTATATTATGATCATAATAATAATTCCAGATGGGTCCGTACTAATAAAGATAATTTATTATATTATTAACTAAAATAGATCATTCAGAATATGGGTCCTACTAATAAAGAATAATTTATTATATTTATATAAGATAAATATTATCAGTCAGATATGGGTCCGACTAATGAAAGATAATATAATTATATTAATACATAAATTATCATTCAGATATGGGTCCCGTACATAATAAGATATTTATGTATTATATTAACATAATATTCATTCACGATGAGGGGTCCGTCATAATAAAGATATTTATTCAATTATATATACAAAATATTCAATTCAGATATGGGTCCGACTAATAAGATAATTTATTATATTATATTACATAAATATACATTTCAGATATGGGCCGTGACTAAAAGAAATTTTATTAATTATATTACATAAATATATCATTCAGATAGGTCCGTACTAATAAGATAATTTTTATATTATATTACATAATAATATCAGAAGTATATGGGTCCGTACATATAAAGATAATTGTTATTATATTATATTACATAATATATCATTCAGATATGGAGTCCTTACTAATAAGATATATTTATTATATATAATTACATAAATTATCATTCGATATGGGTCCGTACGATAATAAAGATAACTTTATTCCATTCAATATACTAATATAATCATTCAGATAGGGTCCGTACTAATAAAGAATATTTATTATGATTAATTACTAAATATATGATCATTCAGATAATGGGTCCGTACTGAATAAAGATAATTTATTATATTATATTACATAAGTATATATCATCAGATATGGGTCCGCACAATAAAGATAATTTTATTATATTATTTAAATAAAATATCATTCCGATATGGGTTTCCGCACTAATGATAAGATATATTATTATATTATATTACATTAATATACTCATTCAGAATGGGTCGCGTACTAACGATATGTATTATATTATTTACAAAAATTATCATTCAGAGATGTGGTCCGTCTAACTATAAAGATAATTTACTTATATTATTTTACCATAATATTCTTCAGTATGGGTCCCTAAATAAAGGGGATTAATTTATTATATTATATACATACAAATATCATTCAATATGGGTCCGCACTAATAAAGATACATTTTTATTTATAAACATATATTATATGCGATATGGTTCCGTACTAATAAAGATAATTGTATTATATTATCATAATAATGAAATATACATTCTATATGGGTCCGACTTAATAAAAAGTAAGTTTATTATATTATAAATAATATATCAATTCCAAGATATGGGTCCTACTAATAACGATAATTATTATATCTATACATAAAAACTATTCGAATATGGGTACCACTAATAAAGAAATTTAATTTTTATATTACAGAAATATAGTCATTTAGAATATGGGTCCGCAACAATAAAGATAATTTATTATATTATACATAAATATATCATTCAATATGTGGTCCGCACTTAATAAAGATAATTTATTATATTATATAACATAATAGATATCATTCAGGATATGGTCCGTACGAATAAAGATATTATTATATTAATATTACAAAATATATGCTTCAGAATATGGGTCCCTACTAATAAAGATAATTTATTATATTATATCACATAAAATAATATCATCTTCAGATATGTCCAGTACTATAACGATATTTATTAGAGATTATATACATAAATATACATTACAGATATGGGGTCCGCACTAATAAAGATAATTTATTATATTATATCTAATAAAATATTCATTCAGATTGGGTTCCGTACTAATAAAGAGAATTTATTATATTATATTAATAAATATATCATTCAGATATGGGTCCGCTACTATAAAGATAAGTTATTATTTTGATATACATAAAGATTATCATTCAATTATGGGTCCGTACTAATAAGATATTTATATATTATTATTACATAAATATACTCATCAATTGGGTTCCGCACCTAATAAAGATAATTTAATATATAATATATTACATAAATATATCATTCAGATATGTGGTCCGCACTACAAAGATAATTTATTATATTATATTACATAAATAATCATTTCAGATATGGGTCCGTACTAATAAAGATAATTTCTAAAAAATTTAAAAATTTATATTACATAAATATGTCATCTTCAGAATAGGGGTACCGTCTAATAAAGATAATTTATTATTGATATTACTAAATATATATGTAGGATATGGGCCGCACTAATAAAGCATAATTATTATATTATATCCGGTACCATAAATATATCATTCAGATATGGGGGTCCGAACTAAATAAGATAATTTATTATATTTAATAACATAATATATCATTCAGATACGGGTCCCGCACTAATAAAGATAATTTAGATTAGATCACATAAATATATCATTCATATTGGAGTCCGTACTAATAAAGCGAATAATTTAGTATTTATATCACTTAATAATATATCTTCAGATATGGGTCCGCACTAATAAAGAATAATTTATATATTATATCAACATAAATATCATTCAGAAGTGGGTTTCATATAGATTATATATTATTCTAAGACTTATTGGTCCGTACTAAAAAGATTAATTTCTATATATTATAGTTACATAACTATTATATTCAGATATGGGGTCCGTCACTAATAAAGATAATTTATTATATATATATAACATCAATATACACTTCAGAATATGGGGTCACGTCACTAATACATATAATTTATATATATTACATAAATATATCACATTCAGATATGGGTCCGCACTAATAAAGATAAATTTGATTATATTATAATACATAATATATTCATTCAGCTATGGGTCCGTAAGAAGAGAAGGAGGAGGAGAGAATAGATTTAAGTAGTAGAAGTAAGAGGGTGGGTCTGTCTGGTTCGCCGCCTAAAGAGTGTATTATGTCATAATAAGATGGGGTCGAGGGTAGGTCGTACATGGAACGGATATTATTTTGGGGCAGAGGAAGAGGGAGTCCCGGGGGGAGGATGGGATGGGTCGTACGGGTGAAAGATACAGGGGTTAGTCGATGTGGTGGATTGGGGGAGGGGCGGGGTAGGGGGGGTAGGTGGGGGAGGAGTATGGGGCCTGGGCGAGGTGGGTCCTCGTAAGGGGTAGAATGGTGGCGGATATAGTATGGGGGGGGGTGAACCTTTTTTTCATTCAGATTTGGTCTCGCCCTTCTTTATTAGTTCATTTTTGTTCTATTATTATTTTTTCTTTGTTTGATACTCTTTAATATGTCTATTGCCGATTGTGTTTCCGTAACTAATAAAGATAATTTATGATATTATAATTACAGTAATATATCATACAGATTGGGTCCGCACTAATAAAATTGATAATTTATTAATAATATATCATTCAGATCCGTATAATAAGATATTATCTATAGACAAAATGATATGGTCCGTACTAAATCAAGATAATTATTTATTATATATAAAAATATAATTTAGATATGGCGTCCGCACTAATAAGATTATGATTTATTATTTTTACATAAATATATCATTCCGATATGGTCCAGCACTAATAAAGATAAATTATTAATTTATATACTAATATATCTTCAGATGGGTCGATAATACAGAATCAATTTATGATATATATAACATAAAAATATCATTCAGATATGGGTCCGTCTAATAGTAAAGATAATTATTAATTATAGTTACTAAAATATATCATTCATATGGGTCCGCACTAATAAAGATAATTTTATTATATTATACATAATATATCATTCAGATATGGGTCCGCACTAATAAAGATAATTTATATATTTATTACATAACTATATCATTCAGATATGGTCCTCACTAATAAAGTAATTTATTATATTTATTTACATAAATATATCATTAATATGGGTCCGTACTAATAAAGATAATTATTATATTATATACATAATATATCATTAGATATGGGTCCGACTAATAAGATAATTTATTATATTATATACATAAATAATATCATTCAGATATGGGTCCCGACTAATAAAGATAATTTATTATATTATATTACATAAATATATCATTCAGATATGGGTCCGTACTAATAAGATAATTTTTATATTATTACATAATATAATCATCAGATAGGGTCCGCACTAATAAAGATAATTTATTATATTATATACATAATATATCATTCAGATATGGTCCGCACTAATAAAGATAATTTATATATTATATACATAAATATATCATTCATATGGGTCCGTACTAATAAATATAATTTATTATATTATTACTAAATAGTATCATTCAGATTATGGGTCCGTACTAAAAGATAATTTATTATATTAATTACATAAATATCATCATTCAGATATGGGTCCGCACTAATAAAGAGAATTCTTATCTTAGATTACATAAATTTATCATTTAGATATGGGTCCCGTCTAATAAAGATAATTTTATTATATTATTTACATAAATATTCATTCAGATATGGGTCCGTACTAATAAAGATAATTTATTATATTATATTACATAATATATCCTTAGAGATATGGGTCCGTCTAATAAGATAATTTATTATTATATTACATAAATATATCATTCAGATATGGGTCCGTACTAATAAAGATAATTTATTATATTAATAAATAATATATCATTCAGATATGGGTCCGCATCTAATAAGATAATTTATTATTTATATTACATAAATATATCATTCAGATATGGGTCCCGCACTAATAAAGTATATTTATTATATATTACATAAATTATCATTAGATATGGGTCCCGTCTAATAAAGATAATTTATTATATTATATTACATAAATATATCATTAGATATGGGTCCCGTCTAATAAAGATAATTTATTATATTATATTACATAAATATATCATTCAGATATGGGTCCGTCTAATAAAGATAGTTATATATTATATTACATAAATCTATCATTCAGATATGGGTCCGGACTAATAAAGATAATTATTTAGTATTATATTACTAAATATATCATTCGAGTATGGCCTCGCTAATAAAGATAATTTTATATTTATGATACAAATATATCATTCAGATATGGTCCGCACTAATAAAGATAACTTTATTATATTATATTACATAAATATATCATTAGATATGGTCCTGCTAATAAGAATATTTTATTATATTATTAACATAAAGATCATTCAGATATGGGTCCGCCCGAATAAAGATAATTTATATATTATATACATAATATTCATTAGATATGGGTCCGTAGCTAATAAATGAATTTATTATATTATATCTACATAAATATATCATTCAGATATGGTCCGCACTAAAAAGATAAATTTATTATATTATATACCTAAATATATCATTCAGATATGGGGCCGTCCTAATAAAGAGTATTTATTATATTAATATCATTAAATATATCATTCCAATATGGGTCCCGTACTAATAAAGATATTCATTTATTATATCACTAAATGATATCATTCAATATGGGTCCGCACTAATAAAGATAATTTTTATATTATATAAGCATAAATATTCATTCGATCTGGATGGCCGTACTAATAAAGAAATTTTATATTCTATACAAAATATCATTCCAGATATGGGTCCGCACTATAAAGGTAATTTATACTATTATATAACATAACAATATATCATCAGATATGGGTCCTACTCATAACAGATAATTATATATTATTACATAAATATTACATTCAGATAGGGTCCGACTAATAAAGATAATTTATTATATATATTACATAAATAATCTTCAGATATGGGTCCGTCACTAATAAAGAATTTAATTATATATATCACATAATATATCATCAGATATGGGTCCGCCTCAACTAATCAAGAATATTTCATTATATTATATTACATAAATATATCGATCACAATATGTCCGCTACATCAATAAAGATATTTCTTATATTATATACTAAATTATCATTCAGATATGGGTCCGTACTAATAAAGATAATTTATTATTTATACATAATATACATTCAGTATGGGCCGTACTAATAAGATATTTATTATCTATAGACATAAATATTATCATTCAGATATGGGTCCGTACTAAAAGATATTTATTATAGTATATACATAAAAATATCATTCAGATATGGGTCCGACTAATAAGATAATTTATTATATTATATTACATAAATATCTCAGATATGGTCCGACTACTAATAAGATATTTATTATATTTATTACATACAATATCATTCAGATATGGGTCCCGACTACTAAAGATTAATTTATTATATTTATTACATAAATATATCATTCAGATATGGTCCGTACTAATAAAGATAATTATTATTTATTTGATTACATAAATATATCATTCAGATATGGGTCCGCACTAATAAGATATTATTATATTATATATACTAAATATAATCATCGATATGGGTCCCGTAATAAAGATAATTTATTATATTATATTACATAAATTATATCATATATGGTCCGTACTAATAAAGATAATTATTATATCTTTACATAAATATACATTCAGAGATGGGTCCCGTACTAAAAGATATTTATTATATTATATTACTAATATAAATCATTCCAGCATATGGGTCCCGACTAATAGATAATTTATTATATTATATACATAAATATATCATTCAGATATGGGTCCGTACTAATAAAGAAATTTATTATTATATTCATAAATATATCATTCAGATATGGGTCCGACTAATAAAGATAATTTATTATATTATAATTACATAAATATATCATTCAGATATGGGTCCGGCACTACTAAGATAATTTATATATTATATTACATAAATTCATTCAGATATGGGGCCAGCACAATAAAAGTAATTGTATTATATATAAACATAAACTATAATCTTCAGATATGGTCCGTACTAATAAAGATATTTAATTATATTATATTAACATAAATATATCAATTCAGATATGGTTCCCGTACTAATAAAGATAATTTTATATTATATTACATAAATATATACTTCAGATATGGTGTCCGACAATAAAGAAATTATATTTATCTTAAAAAAATCATAGTAGGGACACTAAAAAATTAATATATATTATATAACAAAATAATTTAATTTCATTCAGATCTGGGTCCGCACTAATAAGTAATTTATTATATTATATCACTTAAATATATCAGCATTCAGATATGGGTCCACTAATAAGATAATAACAGACTGGTGGGCCTTCGTACAGGTGTGGTACGTGCCTGCGTTGTGTATTGTGTGGTACTTGCCTGGTTCATTGTGTGGTACGTCCCTGGTGTTAATTGTGTGTGTGTTACAATTGGTGGTGTCCCTGCGTTACATTGTGTGGGACGTGCCGGTGTGTTATCATGTGTGGTACTCTGCTGTTACATTGTGTGTGTTACGTCGGTACTGGTGGCGCTGTGTTACATGTGGTGGTACGTCCCGTTGCATGGTTAGCCTGGTCAGTGTGGACGTCCTGTGTTACACTTGTGTGGGTAACTGCCTGTGTTACATTGTGTGGTACGTGCCCTGCGTTGACATTGTGGGTCTGCCTGTGTTACATTGTTTGTGTCCCTGTTAAATGTGCTGGTAGTCCGTGTACGTGGTAACTGTCCCTGTGTACATTGTGTGGTACGTCCCTCGTGTTACATTGTGTGTACTCCTGCTGTTACATTGTGGGTACGTCGCCTGCTGTACATTGTTGCGGTACCTGTGCCTGGTGTTACTTGTGTGGTACGTCCTGTGTTTACTTGGGGTGAGTACGTCCCTGTGTTACATTGTGTGTATGCGTGTTACATTGCTGTGGTACGCCTTTGTTAAATTGTGTCGTACGTGCCTGTGTTAACATTGTGGGAGTGCTGTGTTACATGTGTGGTACGTGCCTGTGTACCTTGTGGTAAAACTCCCTTGACGATGTGTCCGTGTACATTGTTGGTAACTCCTGTTTACATTGTGTGTGGTACGTCCTGTCATTGTGTGAGTTGGACATGTGTGTAGGTGTATGTGTCGGTCCTGTGATTGTGGACTTGTTAATTGTGTGTAGTATTGACATTGTTGACTCCCCTGTGTTACCATTGTGTGTGTGTTTACAGGTTAATGACCTTTGTGTTACAGTTGTGTGGTACTTCCCTGTGTAATTTGTGTGGTACCCGGTTACCTGTCTTGTGGTAAACCTTGTTACATGTGACGTCCTGTGTTACATTTGTTGTGCGGTACGTGCCTGTGTTACATTGTGTGGTACTTGCCTGTGTTACATTGTGTGTTACTTGCCTGTGTTGTTGTGTATCGAACATTGTGTGGTTACGTGCCGTGTTACATGTGGTGTGGTACTCCCTGTGTTACATGGTGGATACGTGCCTGTGTTACATTGTGTGGTACGGTCCCTGTGTTTACATTGTGTGTACGTGCCTGTGTTACAGGTGTGTGTTAAAGCCCTGTGTTACATTGTGTGGTACGTGCCTGTGCTTAGCAATTGTGTGGTACGTTCCCTGTGTTACATTGTGGTCGTCCGGTTACGTTACGTCCCTGTGTTACAATTGTGTGGTACACGTGCCGTGTGTTACATTGGTGTACGGATGTACTTGGTGGATCCTGTGTTTACATTGTGTGGCTTACGTGTCCCTGTGTTACATTTGCTGGTGTACGTCGCCTGTGTTACAATTGGTGGGTAATTCCTGTGTACATTGTGTGGTACGTGCCTTGTGTTACTGTAGTTGTTACATTGTGTGCGTATCCAGTGGACATGTGTGTTGTATGCCGTTTAGTGTGGTACGTGCCTGTGTTACATTGTGTGGTAACTGCCCTGTGTTACATTGTTGTGGTACGTCCGGTTACATGGTTCCACGCTGTTGACATGTGTGTGGTTACTCCCTGGTGTTACATGTGTTGGTAATCGCCTGTTTACATGCTGTGGTACGTCCCTGATGTTCATTGTGTGTAACCTGCCCTGCCTGTAACATTGTGTGTTACTTGCCTGTGTTACATTGTGTGGTACGTCCCTGTGTTACATTGTGTGGTACGTCCCTGTGTTACATTGTGTGGTAACTGCCTTTGTACATGTTGTACGTCCGGTTACATTGTTGTGGTCGTCCTGTGTTACATTGTGTGGTACTCCCTGTGTTACATTGTGTGGTACCTGCTGTGTTTACATTGTGTCGGTTACGTGCCTGTGTTAATTGTGGTACGTGCCTGTGTTACATTGTGTGGTACGTGCCTGTGTTTTTGTGTGGTAATTGCCTGTGGTTACATTGTTTGGTAGTCCCTGTGTTTACATTGTGTGGTACGTGCCTGTGTTACTTGTTGGTACGTGCCTGTGTTTACATTGTGTGGTACACGTGCCTGTGTTTACATTGTGTGGTACGTGCCTGTTGTATTCCACTGTGGTAACGTGCCTGTGTTACATTGTGTGGGTACGCCGTGTGTTACATTGTGTGGTACGTCCTGTGTACATTGTGTGGTACGTGCTGTGTTACATTGTGGGTAAGTCCCTGTGTTACATGTGTGGTACGTGCCTGTGTTACATTGTGTGGACGTTCCTGTGTACATTGTGCGGTACGTCCCTGTGTTACATTGTGGGTGTACGTGCCTGTGTTACACATTGTGTGGTACGTGGCTGTGGTTTACATTGTGTGGTACGTCTGTGTTACATTTGTGGTACGTCCCTGTGTTACAGTTGTGCGTACGTGCCGTGTTCATGTGTGGTACGTCCGGTGACATTGTGTGGTACGTTGCCTTGTGTTACATTGTGGGTACGTGCCTGTGTTACATTGTTGGGTACGTCCGTGTTAATTGTGTGGTACGTGCCTGTGTTACATTGTGCGGTACGTGCCTGTGTTACTTGTGTGGTACGTGCCTGTGTTACATTGTGTGTACGTCCTGCTTGTACATTGTGTGGTACGTGCCTGTTTACATGTGTGGTACGTCCCTGGTTACATGTGTGGTACTGCCTGTGTTACATTGTGGGGGTACGTCACTTGTGGTTACATTGGTGGTACGTGGCCTGTGTTAATTGTGTGGTACTGCCTGTGTTACATTTGTGTGTACGTCCCTGTGGTATTGTTGGTAACGTCCCTGTTTAATTGTGTGGTACGTCCTGCTTTGTTACATTGTGTGGTACGTGCCTGTGTTACGATTGTTGTACGTGCGGCGCCCTTGTGTGTACATTGTTGTGGTACGTCCCTGTTACTTTGTGGTACGTCCCTGGTTCATTGTGTGGTACTGCCCCTGTGTTACATTGTGTGGTACGTGCCTGTGTTTTTAACATTGTGTGGTACGTCCCTGTGTTACATTGTGTGGTAAGTCCCTGTGTACATTGTGGTGGTACAATCCTGTGTTACATTGTGTGGTACGTGCCTGTGTTACATTGTGTGGTAGCGTGCCTGTGTTACATTGTGTGGTACGTGCCTGTGTTTACATTGTGTGTTTACTTGCCTGTGTTACATTGTGTGGTACGTCCCTGTGTTACATTGTGTGGTACGTGCCTGTGTTACATTGTGTGGTACGTTGTGTGTACATTGCCTGTGTTACATTGTGTGGTACTGCCTGTGTTACATGTTGTGGTACGTGCCCTGTGTTACATTGTGGTGGTACGTCCCTGGTGTTAATTGTGTGGTAACTGCCTGTGTTACATTGTGTGGTCGTCCCTGTGGTTCTTGTGTGGTACGTGCCTGTGTACATTGTGTGGTACGTGCCTGTGTTACATTGTTCGTGATTGTGTGGACGTCCCTGTGTTACATTTGTGTGGTACGTCGCCTGTTGTTACATTGTGTGTGTAGCGTTGCTGTGTTACATTGTGTGGTACGTCCCTGTGTTACATTGTGTGGTACGTGCCTTGTTACATTGTGCGGTACGTCCCTGTGTTACATTGTGCGGTACGTGCTGTGTTATTACCTTGTGTGGTGGGTACTCCTGTGTTACTTGTGCGGTACGTCCCTGTGTACATTGTGTGGTACGTGCCTGTGTTACATTGTGTGTTACTTGCTGTGTTAATTGTGGTAGGTCCCTGTGTTACATTGTGGTGGTACGTCCTTGTTACATGTGCGGTACGTGCCTGTGTTACATGTGTGGTACGTGCCTGTTGTTACATTGTGTGGTTACGTGCTGTGTTACATTGTGTGGTACTCCGTGTTACATTGTGTGGTACGTCCTGTGTTCATTGTGTTACGTGCTGTACATTTGCGGAGTGCCTGTTGTTACAATTGTGCGGTACGTGCCTGTGTTACATTGTGTGGTACGTCCCTGTGTTACATTGTGTGGTACGTGCCTGTGTTACATTGTGTGGTAACGTGCCTGTGTTACATTGTGTGGTACGTGCCTGTGTTACATTGTGTGGTACGTGCCTGTGGTTACATTGTGTGGTACGTCCTGTGTTACATTGTGCGGTACGTGCCTGTGTTACATTGTGTGGTACGTCCTGTGGTTACATTGTGTGGTACTTGCCTGTGTTACATTGTGTGGTACGTCTGCCTGTGTTACATTGTGTGGTACGTCCCTGTGTTACATGGTGTGGTACGTGCCTGTGTCCTGTGTGTAACGTCCCGTTTACTTGTGTGTACTTGGCCTGTGTTACATTGTGTGGGACGTGTGTGGGGTACATTGTGCGGTACGTGCCTGTGTTCATTTGTGGTACGATCTGTGTTTACCTTGTGTGTTACTTGTGTAGTGTACGCCTGTGTTACATTGTGTGTTACTTGCCTGTGTTACTTTGTGTGGTACGTGCCTGTGTTACATTGTGTGTTACTTGCCTGTGTTACATTGTGTGGTACTCCGGTACAACTCGCCTGTGTGTTACATTGTGTACCCTGGTACGTTGTGCCTGTGTTACATTGTGTGGTACGTCCCTGTGTTACATTGTGTGGTACGTCCGTGTGTACACATTGTGTGGTACGTGCCTGTGTTACATTGTGTGGTACGTGCCTGGTTAACATGTGTGTGGTACGTGCCTGTGTTACATTGTGCGGTACGTGCCTGTGTTACATTGTGCGGTACATTGCCTGGTACATGGTGGTACGTCCCTGTGTTACATGTGTGGTACGTCCTGTACATTGTGCTTACGTCCTGTGTTACATTGTGTGGTACGTGCCTGTGTTACATTGTGTGGTACGTGCCTGTGTTACATTGTGCGGTACGTGCCTGTGTTACATTGTGTGTACGTCCCTGTTACATTGGTGTGTACTGCCTGTTTCATTGTGTGGTGTCCCTGTGACATTGTGTGGTACGTCCCTGTGTTACATTGTGTGGTACGTGCCTGTGTTACATTGTGTGGTACGTCCCTGTTACATTGTTGGTGTACGTCCTGTGTTACATGTGTTGTTACTTGCCTTGTGTTACATTGTGTGGTACGTCCCTGTGTTACATTGTGGTGGTACGTCCCTGTTACTTGTGTTACATTGTGTGGTACGTGCTGTGTACAGTGTGCGGTCGTGCCTGTGTTTACATTGTGGTGTACGTCCTGTGTACATTGTGTGGTACTCCTGTGTTACAAAGTTGTGTGTTACTTGCCTGTGTTTACACATTGTGTGGTACGTCCCTGTGTTACATGTGTGGTACGTCCCTGTTTACATTGTGGTACTTGCCTGTGTTACTTGTGGTGTTACTTACATTGCCTGTGTTACTTGTGTGGTACGTCCTGTGTTACATTGTGTGTACGTGCCTGTGTTAACTTGTGTGGTACGTGTGTCATCTCGTGTCCTACTCTGTGTGTGTACGTGCCTGTGTTACACTTGTGTGCGGTACGTGCCCTGGTGTACATTGTGTGGTACGTCCCCTTGTGTTACATTGTTGGTACGTGCCTGTGTTACATTGTTGTGGTACGTCCCTGTGTTACATTGTTTTGGTACTTCCCTGTGTTACAGTTGTGTGGTAACTGCCCTGTGTTACATTGTGTGGTACGTTGCCTGTGTACATTGTGTGGTACTCCTGTGTTACATTGTGTGGTACGTGCCTGTGTTTAATGGTGTGGTACGCCTGTGTTACATTGGTGTGGTACGTCCCTGTGTTTACATTGTGTGGTACGTGCTTGTTAACTTGTGCGGTACGTGCTGTGTTCATTTGTGTGGTACGTGCCTGTGTTACATTGTGTGGTACTTGCCTGTGTTACATTGTGTGGTACGTTCCTGTGTTACATTGTGTGGTTACTTGCCTGTGTTACATTGTGTCGTACATGCCTGTGTTACATTGTGCGGTACGTGCCTGTGTTACATTGGTGTGGTACTGTGCCTGTGTTACATTGTGTGGTACGTGCCTGTGTTACATTGTGTGTTACTTGCCCGTGTTACATTGTGTGGTACGTGCCTGTGTTACATGTGTGGTACGTCCCTGTTACATTGTGTGTTACTACTAGCCTGTTTACATGGTATGGTACGGCCTGTTTTACATTGTGTGGTACGTCCCTGTTTACAATTGTGTGTCGCGGTTACGTTGGTCCCTGTGGTTACATTGTGTGGTACTTCCTGTGACATTGTGAGGTTACATTGTGTGGTACGTCCCTGTGTTACATTGTGTGGTACTGCCTGTGTTTACAGTTGGTGGTACGTCACATGTGTTTCATGTGTGGTCGTTGCCTGTTGTTACATTGTGTGGACGTGCTGTGTTACGATTTTGGTATTAGGCACTGTGTTACATCTGTCGGCTTGTGTACGTGTGGAACTTGCCTGTGTTACATTGTGTCGGTACTGCCTGTTTTACATTGTGTGCGGGTGTACGGTGTCGCTGTGTTACTTGTGTGGAACGGTGCCTGTGTTACATTGTGTGGTACGTCCAGTGTGTACATGTGTGGTAACCGTGCTTGTTACATTGTGGGTACGTGACCGTGTACATTTGTGGTACGTCCCTGGTGTTACAATTGTGTGGCTACTTGTTACATGAGTGTCTTTGTCATTGTGTGTACGTGCAGGTGTTTACATTGGTGGTACTGTCCTGTGTAACAATTGTGTGGTAACGTGCCTGTGTTACATTTGTGTTACGCGTTACATGTTGCGTCTGCTGACATTGGTGTGTTACGGCCTGTGTTACAGTGTTGACTGCTGTGTTTGTGGATACTCCCCTGTGTTCATTGTGTGGTACGTGCCGTGTATACATGTGTGGTACGTCCCTGTGTGTACATTGCTGTGGTAGCGTGACCGGTGTTACTCCGGTAATTGTGGGTACGTCCTGTGTTACATTGTGGTGTTACTGGTCCTGTGCTCATTGTGCGGTCGTCCCTGTGTTACATTGTGTGTACGCCTGTGTTACATTGTGTGGTAACGTGCCCTGTGTTACATTAGTGGGTAACGTCGCCTGTGTTACAGTGTGTACGGTGTACTGTGCCGGCCTGTTACATTGTGTGTTACTTGCCGTGGTTACATGTGGCGTACGTCCCTGTGTTACATTGTGTGGTGGTACTTTGCCTGCACGTCGCTCATCATAAAATCCAAATATATCACATCCACCGCTGTACACTGAATCTAACTCTTACTCCTTCATATAAATCCAAATATATCACATCCACCGCTGTACCTGATCGAATCTTACTTCTTCCACTTCATCATAAAATCCAAATATATCACATCCACCGCTGTACCTAATCTAACTTCTTACTCACTTCTCATAAATCCAATATATCACATCCACCGCTGTAACCTGAATCTAACTTCTTACTCACTCATCATAAAATCCAAATAATCACATCCACCCGCTGTACCTGAATCTAACTTCTTACTACTCCGCTTCATCATCAAAAATCCAAATATACACCCATCCAACACCCCCGCTGTACCTGAATCTAACTTCTACTCACTCATCATCATAAATCCAAATATATCACATCCACCGCTGTACCTGAATCTACTTCTTACTACTTCATCATAAAATCCAAATATATCCACATCCACCGCTGTACCTGAATCTAACTTCTTACTCACTTCTCCTAAAATCCAAATTACCCACATCCACCGCTGTACCTGAATCTAACTTCTTACTCACTTCTCCAAAAATCCAAATATATCACATCCCAACCGCTGTACCTGAATCTAACTTCTTACTCACTTCTTCATAAAATCCAAATATATCACATCCACCACGCTGTACCTGAATCTAACTTCTTACTTCATCATAAATCCAAATATATCACATCCACCCGCTGTACCTGAATCTAACATTCTTACTCACTTCTCCATAAATCCAAATATACCCACACCTCCCCGCTGTCACTGAATCTAACTTCTTACTCACTTCATCTAAAATCCAAATATATCACATCCACCGCTGTACCTGAATCTAACTTCTTACTCTTCATCATAAAATCCAAATATTCACATCCACCGCTGTACCTGAATCTAACTTCTTACTCACTTCACTTCTACTTCATCGATTCTCATAAATCCAAATATATCACATCCACCGCTGTACCTGAATCTAACTTCTTACTCCTTCATCATAAATCCAAATATTCACATCCACCGCTGTACCTGAATCTAACTCTCCTCTCACTTCATCATAAAATCCAAATATATCACATCCCCGCTGTACCTGAATCTAACTTCTTACTCCTCATCTAAAATCCAAATATATCACATCCACCCCGCTGTACCTGAATCTAACTTCTTACTTCACCATAAAAATCCAAATATTCCCTCCAACCGCTGTACCTGAATCTAACTTCTATCATTCTCCTTCTCATAAAATCCAAATATATCATCATCCACCGCTGTACTTATCTAACTTCTGCTACACTCCTGCTTCATCATATAAATCCAAATATATCACACTCAATCACCTCCGTGTACCTGACTAACTCACTCACTTCATCATAAAATCCAAATATATCACATCACCCGCTGTACCTGAATCTAACTTCTTAACTCCACATAAATCCAAATATACCACCACATCCCCGCTGTCCCTGAATCTAACTTCTTACTACTTCTCATAAAATCCAAATATATCACATCCACCGCTGACACCTGAATCTAACTTCTTATCACTTCATCATAAAATCCAAATATATCACATCCACCGCTGTACCTGAATCTAACTTCTTCCCACTCAATCATAAAACCAAATATATCACATCCACCTGCTGTACCTGAATCTACTTCTTACCACTTCATCATAAAATCCAAATATAATCACATCCACCCGCTGTACCTGAATCTAACTTCTACTTCCTTCATCATCATAAAATCCAAATATATCACAATCCACCGCTGTACCTGAATCTAACTTCTTACTCACTTCATATAAATCCAATATATCACAAACACCGCTGTACCTGAATCTAACTTCTTCTACTCCTTCATTCTAAATCCAATATACATCCACCCGCTGTACCTGAATCTAACTTCTTACTCCCTTCATCATAAAATCCAAATTATCACATCCCACCGCTGTACCTGAATCTAACTTTTACTTCCTTCATCATAAAACCAAATATACCATCCAACCTCTGTACCTGAATCTAACTTCTTACTCACTTCATCATAAATCCAAATATTATCACATCCACCGCTGTACGTGAATTAACTTCTATTACTTTACCTCGCTTCATCATAAATCCAATATATATCAGACTGTTACATAGACTGTTACATAGACTGTTACATAGACTGTTACATAGACTATGTAACAGTCTTAATCCGTATTATACGTCCCTGTATATCACTCTTTCCATGTATTTCCCACTAATAGATCTGTTTTTCCTTGCACCTTCGTATACATCAGTTTTCTCTTCCAGTGTGAAGGTTATGATATAATCACATTCTTTTCCCATCCCACTGGGTTCAGGCATGTGCAGTAGGTAGCTATGTTCTATACTTGGAGATTAGTATACGATTAGTGACCCCAGTTTATCCCCTGGCCAATAGAATTGAGGGTCAGTATAAGTGCCAGGGGAAGGTTTTCTGTTTTGACCTGTGATTGGCTCTCCAGTTGTAGCTGTTGGACTAAAATTCCTACACCGGCCCCCCCCCCTCAGCGAGAAGGCCACAGATGTTTCATGTTTAGCACATTGGTTGCAATGTAGATTCCATCTCTGATTATCTTCCCCAGTGCATGCTGGGTCCAGTTTAAGAGTGTTGTTTGAGTTATGTTCTGTTTTGTACCCACAGGGCCCCATTACCCAGTCGTGCAGATTCCACAGTGAGCAAGAGGCGGATTGAGGAGGAAGATGGGTGAGTCCAATCCACCCCACTCTGTACAGGTTTTCTATAATTCGGAGATCCGGGTCTGGATCTTGTCTGATTTGTTTTCTTTTGCAGAGGACCTGCCATGAAGCTTTTCCTCTCGGAAGATGCCGTATCTGCTCGTCTGCAACGCCTAACTCTGGACAATGATCACAATTACGGCACCAGTGGCTTCCCCAAAGCTTCTACTGATGGCGGACCTCTTTTCTGGAAAACCGGGTAGGTTGTTGTGGTTAATATGGGAACAGGTTGGGGCAGGTTGTCCATCGCTCCTAATGGGCCTTCTCCTTCCTAATGGGCCTTCTCCTTCCTAATGGGCCTTCTCCTACTAATGGGCCTTCTCCTACTAATGGGCCTTCTCCTACTAATGGGCCTTCTCCTCCTAATGGGCCTTCTCCTACCTAATGGGCCTTCTCCTACCTAATGGGCCTTCTCCTTCCTGCCCAGTACTGGAATTTCTCTACACGTGTTCTTTCTGTACACGTACAATATAGTTTTCAGATCTTTATTGTTGAATAAGGTTAACTTTGTCAGTAAATTGTCAGTATGAAATGATGCTCTGCTGGGTGACTGCTGTTTATTTCCTGGGTACAAAATGCTTTTGTATTTTTATAGATGTACGGTATTTGAGCCAATTGCCAGTAAAAAGACTATGGTTCTGCCATTTTATCTTTTAAGTTAGGAGAAACACCTTCTTATAACAGAAGGCATCTTGCAGTCTCATGCTATATGAATAACATTGCCCACAAAACCTAAGAAACAAGAAGTAATTTCTTACTCCCATGTTCCCCAGAGTCAGGGGCAGAGATATGCAAAATACTCCTTTATGTCCCTTAGCTTATGCATGTGTCCAGCACCGCTGGCTAATAACAAGCAATATAGCTTAATATATAGAGCCAATCATCTGACCTGCAGACACAACATGTTTCGACCTTGTTAGATCTCAGATCAAGATACAGATTCATGGCTCTATGGGGTAGGACTTGGGCGTACGGTAGACAAGGCAGCTAGAAAGCTTGGAACCTGGGAGTAAGAAATTACTTCTTGTTTCTTAGATATTGTGGGCAATGCTATTCATATAGCATGAGACTGCAGGATACCTCCTGTTATAAGAAGGTGTTTCTCCATTTTTATGTTCAGTGAAGGGCTTTTTTCTCCTTTTGACCTCTCTCTCTAAGCTTTCTAGCTTCCTTTTCTACCTTTTAAGGTAGTGAGACTGATTCGGTGTAACTTACACTAACGGTAAAGCTAATGTACCTTGGATTGAGTTGTTCATCCTTAAACTTTTCTTAGCACCACATGATCCTTATCCCCTGACATATCCTACTTCTCTGTCCTCTCTTTCCTCTCTTGACCATCGAGATCTACTAGATTCCTTCCTGCTTGGTCCATCCTGATTGTCTGGGTTCATATTTGTGTCTTGTCCATGTCCAGTTACATGTGGAGCAGGTGATAATCTATTACGTTTCAGTTGAGGGAAGTTGATACCATGATTCCCTGTGTAATCCTTATATTTGCCCTTTTTACCGGTTACTTGTCATCTGCTTATCATTAGTGGGTCCCAGCAAACGTTCCCGTGCTACGTGCGTCTCTAGTTGACTTTTTTCTCCCATATTCTCCAGGTCCTCTGAAGAAGACTTGAAGTTGGAGGAGACAGACGAGGAGACGGTTATTTTAGATTCGGGGGAGTTCTGTATGAGCAGCTCCAAAGTTCTAAGTGTCTGCCCATTACTGGAGGAAACACTACGGCACAACCAGCCAGGGAACATCCTGCCAGAGAGACTCCTGCACTCCCTGTGGGTACCAATATTCTGGATTTCTCTTCCTTGTCTATAGACCATCATCATCTTCTATTTCTACTTCATTACCCCGAAATAATATTGAGATGATGCATTACTAACGTAATCTAAAAGTAACAAAAGTAATATACATAGCAAGGTTTATAGTAACATTATAGTTCCTTTTGATGACGGATATTGCATGCTTTAAAGTACAGTATAGTATAGTATAGTATAGTACAGTATAGTACAGTATAGTATAGTATTAGAGGTTGAATAAAGACATACGTCCATCACAGAGTGAATATTCCTCATTTATACCCTTCATATTATTACAGTCCCCGCTATAAGGACTAGGATTCTCTATAGTGTATACAGAGTTAATATTCCTCATTTATACCCTTCATATTATTACAGTCCGGGGGGAGATACGGTATATGGGGGAAGATTAGGAAGATACGGTATATGGGGAGATACAGGTATATGGGGGGAGATACGGTATATGGGGAGATACGGGTTATGGGGAGAACGGTATAGGGGAGATACAGGTATATGGGGAGATACGTATATGGGGGAGAACGGTATATGGGGGAGATACGGGGGTATATGGGGGAGATACGGTATATGGGGAGATACGGTATATGGGGGAGTACGTATATGGGGGAGTATGGGAATACGGTATCTGGGGGAGATACGTATATGGGATGTACAGTAATGGGGAGATTTACAGTATATGGGGGAGAGACGGTATATGGGGAGATACGGGTGATATGGGGAGATACGGGTATAGGGGAGCGGTAGGATACGGTAATGGGGGAGAATACGGTATATGGGGGAGAGATAGGTATATGGGGGAAGATACGGTATATGGGGAGAATAGTCTATGGGGAGATACGGTATATGGGGGATACGGTATAGGGGGAGATACGGTAATGGGGGAGATACGGTTATATGGGGAGATACAGGATTGGGGAGATGTACAGTATATGGGGGAGATACAGTATATGGGGAGATACGGTATATGGGGAGATACAGTATTATGGGGGAGATACAGTATATGGGGAGATACAGTATAGGGGGAGATACAGTATATGGGGAGATACGGTATATGGGGGAGATACGGTATATGGGGAGAGGGAGATACGGTATATGGGGGAGGGAGATACGGATATGGGGGAGGGGAGATCATATGGGGAGATACGGTTATATTGGGGGAGATACGGTATATGGGGAGATACGGTATATGGGGAGATACGGTATATGGGGGAGATACGGTATATGGGGAGATACGAGGTATATGTGGGAGATACGGTATATGGGGGGAGATACGGTATATGGGGGAGATACAGTATATGGGGATATACAGTATATGGGGAGATACCGTATATGGGGGAGATACAGTATAATGGGGGAGATACGGTATATGGGGAGATACGGTATATGGGGGAGATAAGGTATATGGGGGAGATACGGTATATGGTGGAGATACGGTATAGGGGGAAGATACGGGTATATGGGGGAGATACGGTATATGGGGAGATACGGTATATGGGGGAGATACGGTATATGGGGGAGATACGGTATATGGGGGAAGATACGGTATATGGGGAGATACGGTATATGGGGAGATACGGTATATGGGGGAGATAACGATATGGGGAGATACCGATATATGGGGGGGGAGATACGGTATATTGGGGGAGGGGAGATACGGTATAGGGGAGATACGGGTGATAGGATAGGGAGGGATGGAATATGGGGAGATACGGTATATGGGGGAGATACGGTATATGCGGAGATACGGTATATGGGAGGTACGGTATATGGGGAGATACGGTATATGGGGAGATACGGTATATGGGGGAGATACGGTATATGGGAGATACAGTATATGGGGAGTACAGTTATATGGGGATATAAGGATATGGGGGGAGATACGGGGGATATGGGGGAGATACGGTATATGGGGGAGATACGGTATATGGGGAGATACGGATATGGGGGAAGATACGGTATATGGGGAGATACGGTATATGGGGAGTTACGGTATTGGGAGATACAGTATATGGGGGAGATACAGTATTGGGGAGATACGGTATATGGGAGGTACGGTATATGGGGAGATACGGTATATGGGAGATACGGTATATGGGGGAGATACGGTTATAGGGGGAGATACGGTATATGGGGGAGATGACAGTATATGGGGATATACAGTATATGGGGAGATACAGTATATGGGGGAGATAAGGTATAGGGGAGATACGGTATATGGGGAGATACGGTATATGGGGGAAGATACGGGATATAGGGGAGATACGGTATATGGGGAGTTACGGTATATGGGGAGATACAGTATATGGGGGAGATACAGTATATGGGGAGATAACGGTATATGGGGAGATACGGTATATGGGGAGATACGGTATTGGGGAGATACAGTATATGGGGGAGATACAGTATATGGGGAGATACGGTATATGGGGAGATACGGTATATGGGGAGTACGGTATAGGGGAGATACGGTATATGGGGAAGATACGGTATATGGGGGGAGATACGGTATATGGGGAGATACGGTATTGGGGGAGATACGGTATATGGGGGAGATACGGTATATGGGGAGATACAGTATATGGAGGAGATACAGTATATGGGGGAGGGAGATGGGAGGGAGGAGATACAGTATAGGGGGATATACGGTATATGGGGGAGATACGGTATATGGGGAGATACGGTATATGGGAGGTACGGTTCTATGGGGGAGATACGGTTATGGGGAGATACGGTATATGGGGGAGATACGGTATATGGTGAGATAAGTATATGGGGGAGATACAGTATATGGGGGAGATACAGTATATGGGGGAGATACAGTATATGGGGATATACAGTATATGGGGAGAAGATACGGTATATGGGGGAGATACGGTATATGGGGGAGATACGGTATATGGGGGAGATACGGTATATGGGGAGATACAGTATATGCGGGAATACGGATATGGGGAGTACAAGTATATGGGGGAGATCGGTATATGGGGATATACGGTATATGGGGAGATACAGGTAATGGGGGAGATACGGTATATGGGGGAGTACGGTATATGGGGAGGAGATACGGTATATGCGGAGATACGGTATATGGGAGGTACGGTATATGGGGAGATACGGTATATGGGGAGAGACGGTATATGGGGGAGGATACGGTATATGGGGAGATACAGTATATGGGGGAGATACGGTATATGGGGGAGATACGGTATATGGGGAGATACAGTATATGGGGAGATACAGTATATGGAGATCGGATATGGGGAGATACGGTATATGGGAGATACGGTATATGGGGAGATACAGTATATGGGGAGAGTACAGTATTGGGGGAATACAGTATAGGGGAGATAGTATATGGGAGATACGGTATAGGGGGAGATACGGTATATGGGGGAGGATCGGTATATGGTGGGAGATAGGGGGAGATACGGTATATGGGGGAGATACGGTATATGGGGGAGATACGGTATTGGGGAGATACAGTATATGCGGGAGATACGGTATATGGGGGAGATACAGTATATGGGGGAGATACGGTATATGGGGATATACGGTATATGGGGGGATGGTATACGGGGAGATACGGTATATGGGGGAGATACGTATATGGGGACGATAAGGTATATGGGGGAAGATACGGTATATGGGGAGATACGGTATATGGGGAAGATACGGTATATGGGGAGATACGGTATATGGGGAGGAGATACGGGAATGAGGAGATACGGTATATGGGGGAGGAGATACGGTATATGGGGAGATACGGTATATGGGAGAGTACGGTAATGGAGGTAGGATCAGGTACGGTATATGGGAGAGAGATACGGTATATGGGGAGATAGGTATTGGGGGAGATACGGTATATGGGGAGATACGGTATTGGGAGGTACGGTATATGGGAGATACGGTATATGGGGGGGAACGGTATATGGGGGAGATACAGTATATGGGGGAGATACAGTATATGGGGATATACAGTATATGGGGAGATACAGTATATGGGGATATACAGTATATGGGGGAGATACAGTATATGGGGGAGATACGGTATATTGGGGGAGATACGGTATATTGGGAGATACGGTATATGGGGGGAAGATACGGTATATGGGGAGATACGGTATATGGGGAGTTACGGTATATGGGGAGATACGGTATATGGGGGAGATACGGTTGAGGAGATACGGATTGGGGGGAGGAGGAGGATACGGTATATGGGGGAGATACGGTATATGGGAGACGGAGATACGGTATATGGGAGGTCGGTATATGGGGAGATACGGTATTATGGGGAGATACGGTATGGGGGAGATACGGGTGTATGGGGAGATACAGTATATGGGGGGGGAGATACAGTATATGGGAAGATACAGTATATGGGGAGGGAGATACATATATGGGGAAGATACAGTATATGGGGGAGATACAGTATATGGGGAGATACAGTACATGGGGAGATACAGCATATGGGGAGATACAGCATATGGGGAAGATACAGTATATGGGGGAGATACAGTGGGGTTAGTATAGTATTTGGGTTGAATAAAGACATACGTCCATCCAGTCCAACCCATCTAGCAATATCCTCATTTCCTGCCTAACTGTGATCCAGAGGAAGGCAAAAAAACCCAACCAAATTTATGACGGGGGAAAAAATCCTTCCTGACGCCAAGTGGAAATCGGAAATTTCCCTGGATCAACTCTACTTTATGTATCAATACAGTAACTTGTAACATTCCTTGTTTGTAGAAAACTCATCCAGCTTTTTTATTAAACTGACAAATGAACCTGCCATAACAACGTCCACTGGAAGACAGTTCCATAGCTTTACCGTTCTCTACAGATGACAAACCCTTTCCCAATTACTTTATGTATCAATCCCAGTAACTTGTAACATTCCTTGTTTGTAGAAACTCATCCAGCTTTTTATTAACTGACCAATGAACCTGCCATAACAACGTCCACTGGAAGACAGTTCCATAGTTTACACGTTCTCACAGTGGACAAACCTTTCCCAACTCTACTTTATATATCAATACCAGTAAATTGTAACATTCCTTGTTTGTAGAAAACTCATCCAGCTTTTTATTGAACTGACCAATGAACCTGCCATAACAACGTCCAATGGAAGACGGTTCCATAGCTTTACCGTTCTCACAGTGACAAACCCTTCCCAACTCTACTTTATGTATCAATACCAGTAGTAACTTGAACATTCCTTGTTGTAGAAACTCATCCAGCTTTTTATAAACTGACCAATGAACCTGCCATAACAACGTCCACTGGAAGACAGTTCCATAGCTTTACCGTTCTCACGTGACAAACCCTTCCCAACTCTACTTTATGTATCAATCCCAGTAACTTGTAACATTCCTTGTTGTAGAAACTCATCCAGCTTTTTATTAAAACTGACCAATGAACCTGCCATAACAACGTCCACTGGAAGACAGTTCATAGCTTTACCGTTCCACAGTGACAAACCCTTTCCCAACTCTACTTTATGTATCAATACCAGTAAGTTGTAACATTCCTTGTTGTAGAAAACTCATCCAGCTTTTTATTAAAACTGACCAATGAACCTGCCGTAACAACGTCCACTGGAAGACAGTTCTATAGCTTTACCGTTCTCACAGTGAAAAACCCTTTCCGAGCTTGAAGCCTAAACCTTTTTCTTCAAGTCTTAAGGGAGTCCGCGTGTCCTTTGGCATGTCTATTGGTGAACAATGCCCCAGTAGTTTATTGTATGGCCCGTTAATGTATTTATACACAGTAATCATATCCCCAACGCAAGCGCCTTTTCTCCAGCGTACATAATTGTAACTTTTTCCAGTCTTCTTCATATTCTAGCTCCCCCAACTCCCTTATTAATTTAGTTGCCCTTCTCTGAACCTTTCATTTAAAGATCCTTTTTACACAGGATTCCAAAATTGCAATGCATATTCCAAATGAGCCTTACCAATGCTTTGTAAAGAGGGAGAATACAGTATATGGGGGAGATACAGTATATGGGGGAGATACAGTATATGGGGGAGATACAGTATATGGGAGATGCAGTATATGGGGGAGATACAGTAAATGGGGAGATACAGTATATGGGGGAGATACGGTATAGGGGAGATACGGTATATGGGAGGGTACGTATTATGGGGAGATACGGTATATGGGGAGTTACGGTATATGGGGAGATATGGTATATGGGGGAGATACGGTATATGGGGGAGATACGGTATATGGGGAGTACAGCAGTATATGGGGGAGATACAGTATATGGGGAGATACAGTAAATGGGGAGATGGGGAGATACAGTATATGGGGGAGATACAGTATATGGGGGGAGATACAGTATATGGGGAGATACAGTATATGGGGGGATACAGTAAGGGGGGATAGGAGTATGGGGAGATTCAGTAGATATAGATGGGGGGGCTTGTGAGATTCTATATGAGAGTCTATATGAGAATCCTAGTCCTTATATCGGGGACTGTAATAATATGAAGGGTATAAATGGGGAATATTCACCTGTATTCAAATAGAGAAATCCTAGTCCTATAGCGGGGACTGTAATAATATGAAGGGTATAAAATGAGGAATATCACTCTGTATACACTATAGAGAATCCTAGTCCTTATAGCGGGGGACTGTATAATATGAAGGGTATAAATGAGGGATATTCACTCTGTATACACTATAGAGAATCCTAGTCCTTATAGCAGGGACTGTAATAATATGAAGGGTATAAATGAGGAATATTCACTCTCTAACACTATAGAGACCTAGTCCTTATAGCGGGGACTGTAATATATTGAAGGGTATAAATGAGGGATATTCACTCTGTATACACTATAGAGAAATCCTAGTCCTTATAGCGGGGACTGTAATAATATGAAGGGTATAAATGAGGAATATTCACTCTATACACTATAGAGAATCCTAGTCTATAGCGGGGACTGTAATAATATGAAGGGTATATAATGAGGATATTCACTCGTATTCACTATAGAGAATCCTAGTCCTTATAGCGGGGACGTAATAATATGGAGGTATAAATGAGGATATTCACTCGTATTCACATAGAGAATCCTACTCCTTATAGCGGGGACTGTAATAATATGAAGGGTATAAAGAGGAATTATCCCCTCTATACACTTATAGAGAATCCTAGTCCTTATAGCAGGGGACTGTAATAATATGAAGGTATAAATGAGAATATTCACTTCTTTACACTATAGAGAATCCCAGTCTTATAGCAGGGACTGTAATAATATGAAGGGTATAAATGAGGATATTCACTCTGTATTCACTATAGAGAATCCCAGTCCTTATAGCAGGGACTGTAATAAATGAAGGGTATAATGAGGATATTCACTCTGTTACACTATAGAGAATCCTAGTCCTTATAGCGGGGACTGTTAATATGAAGGGTTATAAATGAGGATATCACTCCTTGATTCACTATAGAGATCCTGTCCTTATAGCAGGGACTTTAATATGAAGGGTTAAATGAGGATATTCACTCTGATTCACTATAGAGATCCCTAGTCCTTATAGCAGGGACTCTAATAATATGAAGGGTATAAATGAGGAATATTCACTCTGGATTCACTATAGAGAATCCAGTCCTTATAGCGGGAACTGTAATAAATGAAGGGTATAAATGAGGAATATTCACTCTGTATACACTATAGAGAATCCTAGTCCTTATAGCGGGGACTGTAATAATATGAAGGGTATAAATGAGGAATATTCACTCTGTATACACTATAGAGAATCCTAGTCCTATAGCGGGGGCTGTAATAATATGAAGGGTATAAATGGGAATATCACTCTGTATACACTATAGAGAATCCTAGTCCTTTATAGCGGGGACTGTAATAATATGAAGGGTTATAAATGAGGGATATTCACTCTGTATACACTATAGAGAATCCTAGTCCTTATAGCGGGGGACTGTAATAATATGAAGGGTATAAATGAGGAATATTCACTCTATATACACTATAGAGAATCCTAGTCCTTATAGCAGGGACTCTAATAATATGAAGGGTATAAATGAGGAATATTCACTCTGTATTCACTATAGAGAATCCTAGTCCTTATAGCGGGGACTGTAATAATATGAAGGGTATAAATGAGGAATATTCACTCTGTATTCACTATAGAATCCCAGTCCTTATAGCGGGGGGACGTAATAATATGAAGGGTTAAATGAGGGATATTCACCTCTGTATTCACTATAGGAAATCCAGTCCTTATAGCAGGATCCAAGGCCAACATCCTCGTTTATAAATAGTGCCTATGTGGCACGTATCAAAAGGCTGACCTACCAAAATCCACAATATACCACATCCATCAGCTGGGCCTTGAATCTAACTTCTACTAACTTCAGTCGAAAATCCACCATATCTACATCCACCGCTGTACCGGAATCTAACCCTTCTCACTGCTTCTCATAAAAATCCAAAGAATCACCATCCACCGCGGTACACTGAATCTAACTTCGTACTCGTGAATATAAAATCCAAATATATCACAATCCCCCGGGTACTTGAATCTAACTTCGTACTCCCTTCATATACAATCAATAATATATCACCATCCAGCGGTGGACACCTGAATTAACTCTTATTCTCACTTCATCGATTAAAATCCAAATAGTATCCACATTCCACCGGTTACCTGAATCGAACTTCTTACTCACTTCATCATAAATCCAAATATAGATCACAGCCACCGCTTGTACCTGATGCTAAACCTCACTCGCTTTTATCAGAAAACCCAATATAATCACACCCACCGCTGTACATGAACTAATTCTTACTCCCTTCATCGAAAATCCAAATTATCACATTCCACCGCTTGTTCTGTACCTAGACTTCTTATTACTTCATCATAAAATCCAAAATAGATCACATACACACGCTGTGTACCTGGATCTAATTTACTCACTTCTCCATAAAATCCAAATATATCACACAACACCGCTTGTACCTGATATAACTGCTTACGTCGCTCTCCATCTAAAATCCAAATAATCACACCCACCGCTCAGGTTACTGAATGTAACTTCTACTCAACTTCTCATAAAATCCCAAAATATATTCACATCACCGCTGTACCTGAATCAACTTCTGTACTTTTCATCATAAAATCCAAATAATATCACATCCAGCTGTACCTGAACTAACTCTTACTCACATCTCCATTAAAATCCAAAATATACCACACCCACCGCTGTACTGAATTAATTCTTACTCACTTCTCATAAAATCCGAAATATATCCACATCCCATACCGCGTACCTGAATTAACTCTTGCTCACTTCTCATTAACAATCCAAATATATCACAAATCCACCGCTGTACCTGAATCGAAACTTCGTACTCACTCCAAAATCCAAATATATCCACTCCACGCTGTACCTGCACAACTATCTTATCCACTATTCGCATAATCAAAATTACACTACACACACCCCTGTCTACTAATTCTATATTCACTAAATCCAATATCCTGCCCGCTGTCACCTGAATTAACGTATCGCTACTTTCATCAGAAAATCACAAATATATCACATCACCGCTTGTACCATGATCTAACTTACTTACTCCTGAAAATCCAAATATTCACATCACCGCCTGTACCTGAATCTAACTTCTACGCTTCATCAAAATCCACAATCCAATAACGCTCCAAGTCTACTATCTCTACAAATCCAAATCACGCCCTTGCTTTGTCCTGAATCTAAACTTCTTGATACAATCTCCATAAAATCCAAATATATCAAGTTTTCCACCGACTGTACTGAAGATCAACTTCGTTCGCTTCCATCAAAAATCAAAATTATCACATCCCACGCTGATGTACCTTGAGATCTAACGTCTTACTCACTCAATTAAAATCCAAAATATCAACATACCACCGCTTTGTAGCCGGAATCTAACTCTACATTCGTACGTCCCTCTAAAAGCCAAATTCACATCCAACGGCTGTGTACCTTTTTTTTTTTTTTTTTTTGGAATCTAACGCGTCTCACTCGACTTCAGCTAATCAATATATCACAATCGCTACGATACCCCTTACTCATCAAACCTTACACATACGCTGGTACCTGAATATCTACATCTTCTACTACATCATCATAAAATCCAAATAATCACATCGTCTACGCCGTGTAACCTGATCTAACCTTCTTACTCACTACACATAAATAACCAAATCCGATCACATCCACTGCTGTACCGGAATCTAACTTCTACTCACTTCATCATTAAAATCCAAATGAATCACATCCACTGTTTCCTGTACCTGAATTAACTTCTTACGCTTCATCATTAAAATCCAAAAATATAATCGAATGCTCCCGCTGTACCTGAATCTAACTCTTACTCACTTATCATAAAATCATAATATATATCCACAAGCACGCTTGTACCTGAATCATCAACTTCTACTCCTCTATCTAAAAATCCAAATATATCAATACACCGCTGTACCTGATCTAATTCTTATCTCCTATCATACAATCCCCAATAGATCACATCCACCGCCAGGTACCTGAATCTAACTCTTACTGCCGTTCATCTATAAATCCAACGATATATAACATCCACCGCTTTTGTACAATGAATCTAACTTCTTACTCCTTCCTCATAAATCCAAATATCTACACCAACGCTTGTACTGAATCTTAACTTTACTTACTCACTTCATCATAAACATCCAAATATATCACACTCCACCGTGTACTGAATCTAAACTTCTTACCTCATCATAAAATCCACAATATATCACATTCCACGCTGTACCGAATCTAACTTTCTTCTTACGTCCATCTTCATCATAAAATCCAATTATATCACTCATCCGCTGTACATGAATCTAACTTCTTATCTTCTATCATAAATAGCCAAATCTATCACATCCACCGTTTGCACCTGAGAATCAATTCTTATCATCATAAAATCCAAATATCCATCCAGCACGCTTTGATTACTGAATCTAACTCTTACTACATCATAAAATCCAACATATATCATCCACCGCTGTCCTGATCTACATCTACTTACTTCATCAAAATCCAAAATATATCACATCCACGCTTGCATGAATCTAACTTTTCTCACTTCATACTAAAATCCAAATATATCACATTCCCACCGCTTGTACTGGAATCGAAACTCTTACGCTCATCATAAAATCCAAAATATCTCACATCCACCGCTGTACTGAATCTATACTTCTTGACTCACTCAATCATACAAATCAAATATGATCACAGAACACCCGCTTGTGTACCTCGAATCTAACTTTTACTCATCATAAATCCCAAATATATCAACATCCACCGCTGTCCCTGAATCTAACTTCCTACTTCATCTAAAATCCCAATATATCCACATTTCCCACGCGTGTACCTGAATCTAAACGTCTATCACACTTCATCATATAAAATCCAAATATATCACATACACGCTGTGTAATCTGAATCTACTTCTTACTTCATCATATAAAATCCAAATATGATCATCATCCACGCTGTACTCCTGAATTCTAACTTCTGTACTACTTCATCATAAAATCCAAATAATATCACATCCACCGCTGTACCTGAATCTAATTACTCATATTACTAACAAATCTCCAGGTTTTTTCCTGAAAAATCTACTCATCATCAAATATATCACATCACCGGCTGTGCCTGAATCTAATTCTCACTCAGTCATCATAAAATCCAAAATATCCACATCCACGCTTGTACCTGAATCTACTCTGACTCACTTCATTCATAAAATCCAATATATCAATCCACAGCTGTACCTGATATCTAACTTTACTGCTTCATCAATAAATCCAAATATATCACATCCCCGCTGTACTTGAATCTAAACTTCTTACTCGACTCTCATGAAAATCCCAAATATATCACAGTCCACCGGCTGTACCTGAATCTCAACCTTTCTTACTCGCTTATCATAAAATCCAAATATATCAATCCACCGCTGTACATGAACTAACTTCTTACTCCCTTATCAAAAATCCAAATATATCACATCCACCGCTGTACGACTTAACTTCTACTCACTTCATCAATAATCCTAAAATATACTCACATCCCACGCGTGACCTGAACAACTTCTGACTCGCTTCATATTAAAATCACAGGTATATCACATCCAAGCTCTACCTGAAGCTAACTTAGCTCACTGTCATCATAAACTCCAATATATCCACATCACCGCTTGTACCTGAATCTAACAATTCTTACTACTTATCATAAACAATCCAAATATATCAAATCCACCGCTTGTACCTGAATCTAACTCTTACTCACTTCATCATAAATCCAAAATATCACATCCAACCGCTTTGTACCTTGAATCTAACTTCTTAAGTCCACTTCATCATAAAATCCAAATATATCCACATCCACACGATGTGTATACCTGGAATCTAACTTCTACTCGCTTCATTATAAAAATCCAAATATATCACATCCACCGCTGTACCGGATCGAACTCTTCTCGCATCTAAATCAAAATACACACCACCTTGTCCTACTACTAACATTTCATATTAAAATCCATAATCAATCCACCGCTGTACCTGATCTAACTTCTTACTCACTTCATCATTAAAATCCAAATATATATCACATCTCCGCTTTACCTGAATCTAAACTTCGTACGCCGCTTCATCATAAAATCCAATATATCACATATACCGCTTGTTACTGAATCTAACTCTACGCTCATCTATAAATCACTAACCATCCACCGCTTTTTGGCTGAATCTTACCCTCATATTCATACATACACATCACCGCTGTACCTGAATCTACTTCTTACTCGCTTCATCTAATAAAATCAAATATATGACTCAACCACAGCTGCTACCTGACTTTAACTTCTACCGCTCTATCATAAAATCCAAATAATCAACATTACGCGGTGTACGATTAAACTGTCTTACTCGCTCATCATTAAAGACCAAAATATATCACATATACCGCTGTACCTGATCTAACTTTCTTTACTCGCTATCATAAAATCACAAATATATCACATCCAACGCGCTGTAACTGAATCTAACTCTTATCCCTTATCATAAAATCCAATATATCACAGCCACGCTGTACCCTGAAATTTCAACGTTCTACTCGCTTAACATAAAATCCAAATTATAGTCACATCCACAGCTGTACTGAATCTAACTTCTTACTCGTAGATCATATAAAACTCAATATATCACACCACGCTGTACCTGAATCGAACTTCTTACCTCCCTTCATCATAAATCCACAAATATATCACATCCACGCGCTTGTGTACACGAAAGTCTAACTTTTTCACGTATATCATAAAAATCCAAATATACACATCCACCGCTGTACTGAATCTAACTTCTTACTCCCTTATCATAGAATCCAAATAATACATCCCCTTACGCTGACTCAACTTTCTCACTTCAAAATGATATTATACATTAGCTGTACTGAATTCTATTTACTCACTTCATCAAATATTCCAAAATATATTCACATTCCACGCTTGTACCTGAATCTATAACTTCTAAGTTCATATTTCATAAAATAAATAAGATAGTCACAGTCCACCGCTGTACATTGAAACTTCTAACTTCTTACTCACTTCATCATAAAAGTTCCAAATATATCACATCCACGCTTGTCCTGCACTCAACGTTCTTATCTACTCTAATCATAAAAATCCAAATATATCACATCCACACGCTGTGTACCTGATACTCTTCTTAGTCACCATTTAAAATCCAAATATACTCAATACACCTGCTCTGTAACCTGAATCTGAAACTCTTACTCACTTCACATAATAAATCCAAATATACACACCACGCTTTGTACCTGAAACTAACTTCTTACTCACTTCCTCATAAAAGCCCAAATATAGCTACATCCACCGCTGTTGTACTGACATCTAAACTTCTACTCACTTCACATAAAATCCACAATAATCACAATCCACAGCTGTACTGAATCAACTTCTTACTACTCACCAGTATAAAATCCACAAATATATACATCCCAGCTGTACCTGAATCTATACTCTTACTCATTCATCATAAAATCCAAAATTCACACCACAGCTCGTACCTGGAATCTCACTCTTACTCACTTCACTCATAAAATCCAAAATATAGTCAACCACAGCTGAGTAGCGAATCTAACTTCTGTCTCACGTTCATCATAAAATCCAAATATCACACCACACGCTGTACTGATCAACTTCTTTACTCACTCCATCATAAAATCCAATCATATCACATCCACCGCTGACCGTGAATCTAACTCTACTCCTCATAAAATCAAATATATCCAGTCCACCGCTTGTTGACTGAATTAACTTTCTTACTCATCATCCATAAAATCCAAATAATCCAATCCACCAGTTGTACGAATCTAAACTTATACTTCACTTCACTCGTAAAATCACAAAATATCAATCACACGCTGTACTGAATCTAACTTCTTACTCACATCAATCATAAATCCAAATATATCACATCCACCCCGTCTGTAACCTGAATCTAACTTCTTACGCATTCATCATTAAAATCCAAATATATCACATCCACGCTGTTCTGAATCTAACTCTTACTCTCATAAAATCCAAAACTACTCACCACCACTCCGCTGTACTGAATCTAACTTCTTACTTCATCATAAAAATCCAAATAATCACATCCACGTGACCTGAATCTAACTGCTACTTCATCAATAAATACCAAATATATCACACCACGCTGTACCATTTTAATATAATCAAATTATCAAATAACGCTTTTACCTGGACTATTTCCATCATAAAATCCACAATATGCACACCACCGCTTGACCTGAATCTAATCTTGATACTCACACTTCATATAAAAAAATCCAATATATCATCAACCACCGCGTGCTTGTACCTGATAGCTAACTTCTTACTTCATCTATTAAATCCAACTATATCACATGCCACCGCTGTACCTGAATCTAACTTCTTTACTTCATCATTAAAACCAATATATATACAATCCACCCTGATACACGAAGTCTACTTCTAATCTACATAAAATCCAAATATATCACATCACACCGCTGTACTGAATCTAACTTATACTCACTTCACATAAAAGCCAAATATATGCACCAGCCACCGCTGTGACCTAAATCTAACTTCTTCTCATTTCTCCTAAAATCCAAATATATCACATCACACGCTGTACTGAATCTAACTTCTGACTCACTTCATAAAATCCAAAATATCACATCCACCGTGTACCTGACTTAACTGTCTTTACTCATTCTCCATAAAACCAAAATCATCTAACATCCACCGCTGCTACCTGATCTAAACTTCTTACTGCATTCTCCATAAAATCCAAATATGATCACATCCACCGCTTGTACCTGAATCTAACTTCTTTACTCATTCCCATAAAATCAAAATATATCACAGCACCGCGTGTACCTTGTGAAGAAAAAAAAACCTATCAACTCTTACTTCACTTCATCATTAACATAAAATATACCACATCCACCGCTTTGTACCTGAATTAAAATCTTACCAGCCTCATGAAATCCACAATCTATCACATCCACGCTGGTCACTGAATCTAACTTCTCACGCTGCTTTCATTATAATCCAAATATAACCACATCCACCGCTGGTCCATGAATCGAACGTCTCACTCGACTCATCAGAAAAT
Source organism: Hymenochirus boettgeri (assembly GCA_019447015.1). Taxonomy (NCBI): domain Eukaryota; kingdom Metazoa; phylum Chordata; class Amphibia; order Anura; family Pipidae; genus Hymenochirus; species Hymenochirus boettgeri. The sequence goes on from JAACNH010000380.1 coordinate 164,682, forward strand.
CACCAATAAATCACATCCACCGCTGTACCTGAATCTAACTCTTACTCGCTATCAAGAACATTCCAAAATATATCACTACCAGCTGTACCTGAACTTAATCTATACTCGGCCATCATAAAATGCCAAATATATCACATTCCACCGCGTACTGAATCTAACTTCTTACTCGCTTCATCAAAAATCCAAATATCTCACTCCCACCGTGTACTGAATCTAACTCTACTCACTGTCATCATAAATCCAAATATATCACATCCACCGACCTGACTGACTAATTAATCTTCTTACGCACTTCATATAAAGCCAATATCTCAACATCCACCGCGGTACTGGAATCTAACTTCTTACTACTTCCTCATAAAATCCCAAAATATTCACATCCCCGCTTGGTACCTGATCTAACTTCTTACTCACGTCATCATAAAATCCAAATAATACATCCACCGCGTGACCTGAATCTAATTTTACTCGTAGTCATATAAAATCCCAAAATATCACATCCAACCGTTGTACCTGATCTAATTCTTACCTCACTTCATATAAAATCCAAATATATCCATCCCACCGATGTACTGAAATCAACTCTTACTCACTATCATCATAAAATCCAAATATTACACATCAACCGCATGGTTGTACTGAAGTTATAACTCTCTACTACTTCATCATAAAACTCCAAATATATCACATCCCACCGCTGTACCTGAATCTGAACTTCTTACTCACTTCATACATAAAATCCAAATAGATCCATCCACCGCTGGTACCGATGATCTAAACTTCTAATCCCACGTCATCATAAAATCCACAATATATCTCACATCCACCGCTGTACCTGAATCTAACTTCTTAATCCACTTCATCAATAAACATCCCAAATACTCACATCCACCGCTGTACCTGAATCTAACTTCTTACTCACTCACTGTTAAAATCCAAATATATCAACATCCAGCTTTACCTGATTACTTCGTATACTTCATCATCGTCAAAATCCAAACTATATCACATCCACCGTGTACTGAATTTAACTTCTACTAACTCATCTGAAAATCCAAATTAATCACATACCCTCCGCGGTGTACCTAATCTAAATTCTGTACTCACTTCATCAATAATCCAAATATATTCACATCCACGCTGTACTGAATCAACTTCTTACTCACTTCATCATTAAAATCCAAATATTCCATCTCACCGCTGTACTGAATCTAACTTCTACTCCATTCATCATCAAAATACTAATAATCACCATCCACCGCTGTACGGAATCTAAACTTCTTACTCACTGCATCATAAAACCAAATATCCACACCAGCTGTACCTGAATCTAACTTCTTTACTGACTTATCATAAAACCATAGTACATAGATTTTAATAGACTGGTTACATTGAATGGTACATCGATGTTAATAGACTGTTAACATAGAATGTACACTTGTTCTAGACGTTACATCAGCTGTAAATAGACTTTACATGACTGACAGAGTTACATAGACTGTTACATTAGACTGTTACATAGACGTACTAGATACATTAGACTTGTTAACATCGCTGTTACAAGACTAGGTACACAGTCTAATCCGTATTTAGTCCCTGTATATCACTTTCCATGTTATCCCACTAATAATCTGTTTTTCCTTGCACTTCGTATACATCAGTTTTCCTATCCAGTGTGAAGGTTATGATATAATCACCATTCTTCCCCATCAACTGGGTCAGGATGTGCAGTAGGTAGCTATTGTAATACTGGAGATTTAGTATAAGATTATTGACCCCAAGTTTATCCCCGAGGCAACGAATTGAGGGTCAGTATAGTGCCAGGGGAAGGTTTCTGTGTTGACCTGTGATTGGCTCTCCAGTGTAGTGTTGACTAAAATTCCCTACACCGGCCCACCCCCTCCAGCGAGAAGGCCCAGATTTCATGTTAGTAGCACATTGGTTGCAATGTAGATTCCATCTCTGATTATCTCCCAGTGCATGCAGTGGTTCCAGTTTAAGAGTGTTGTTTGAGTTAGTGTTTGTACCCAAAAGGGCCCCAATTACCCAAGTCGTGCAGATTCCCAAGTGGCAAGAGGCGGATTGAGGGAGAGGTTGTGTAGTCCCATCACACCCACTCTGTACAGGTTATTTCTATAATTCGAGAGATGATACGGGGTCTGATACTTGTGATTTGTTTTCTTTGAAGAGGACCTGCATGAAGCTTTTCTCTGGAAGATTGCACCGTATACTGCTGTCTTGCAACGCCTAAACTTGGGACCATGTCACAATTACGGCAACCAGTGGCTTCCCCAAAGCTTCTACTGTGGCGGACCTCTTTTTGGAAAACCGGGGCGGGTAGGGTGTTGTGTGATGTGAATCATTGGCGTGTCTGCCAAGCCCTTCAATTCTCTATTCGCGTTGGCCCCGTTGTTCCTATATGGGCATTACCTATGGCATTCCCATGCGCTCCTACTAAGGGGCTCTCTTCTAATGGGCTTTCCTTCCTAAGTGCCTCTGGTTCCTTTCTGTGCCCTTCCTCCCCCTCTAATGCGACTTCTCCGTACTCTAAGGTGCCTTCTACTTAACTAATGGGCTACAAGGCCTTATCCTACCTAAGGGCCTGTATCCTTCCTAATGGGCCTCTCTCCTAAGTCTCTCTAGGCCTTCTTCCGAATGGGCCTTCTCTTCCTAATATGGGCTTCCCTTCCTAAGGCCTCTTTCTAACCCTACCTACAATGGCCGTCTCCTTCCTAAATGGGCCTTTCCTTCCTAATGGGCCTGCTATACTCCGTAATGGGCCTTCGCCTTCTAAGGTCTTCCTGCATGGGCATCTCTCCTACCAAGTGGCCTATCCTCCTATGGCTTCCCTCCAATGGGCCTTCTCTTCAACTTTTGGGGACTCTCTACCTAATGGGCTTCTCCATACCAATGGGCCTTCTCTTACCTAAGGGCCCTCTCCTTCCTAATGGGCCTCTCACTATCCTATGGGCCTTCTTCTTCGAATTGGGCCTTCTCCTGCCTAATGGGGCTTGTCTACTCCTAACGGGCATTCTCCTTCCTAATGGGTCCTTCTCCTTCCTGATGGGCTTTACCATGGCCTTCTCTTCGAACCTCTCTGATGGGCCTTCCCATTCCTGATGGGCTTCTCCTTCCTTGATAGGGCTCCACTTCATCCTTCCTAATGGCCGTCCTCCAGGGCCTTATCTTAATGGCCGTTTCTCCTTCCTATGGCTCCTAATACCGATGGCTTTCATTTGGTCTCCTTCCTAATGGGCCTTCTCCTTCCTGAATGGGTCTTCTCCTTCAGCTAATTGGGCCTTTTCCTTCCTAATGGCCTTGGCCTTTCCTACCCATGGGGCGACTTTCTCCTTCCTATGAGGCCTCTCCTTCCTAATGGGCCTTCTCTACTAAGGGCCTTTTCGTCCTTAACCAATGGGCTTCTTCATTGTCAATTCAAGCCCTCCTTAATGGGCCCTTCCTACTAATGGGCCGTTCCACCTAATGGGTCTCTTAATGCCCTCTCCTTTCTAATGGGCCTCTCTTCCTAAGGGCTCTCCTGAATGGCTTCTCCTCTATATGGGCCTTCTCCTACTACAGTGGGCCTTGCTCTACTAATGGCGCCGTTCTCTACTAATGGGCACTTCTCTCCTATGGGCCTAATCTAATGGGCGCCTTCCTATGCCTTCACCTAATTTGTTGGGCCCCTTCTCCTTCCTATGGGCCTTCTCCTTCCTAATGGCCTTCTCCTTCCAAGGGCTCTCCTTTTTATGGCTTCGCTCTACCTAATGGGCCTGTCAATGGCCTCTACCTACACTGGTCCTTCTCTATGCCCAATGGGTCCTTCTCCCTCCTATGGGCCTCTCTTCCTAATGGGCTTCCCGAAGGGCTCTCCTTCCCTAATGGGCCTTCTCCTACTAATGGGCCTTCTCCTTCCTAATGGGCCTTATTCGCTTACCGTAAATGGTGCCTTCTCCTTTCCTAACCTCTGGCCCTTCTCTATGGCGTCTCCTATCTAATGGGCCTTCTGCCAACCTAATGGGCCTTCTCTGTCAGCCCAGTACTGGTTTAATTTTCGTACACTGTGTTCTTTCTGTACACGTACAATATAGTTTTCAGATCTTTATGTGGAGGTTATAAGGTAACTCTGTCAGTAAATTGTCAGTAGTGAAATGATGCTCTTGGCTCTGGGATGACTGCTGTTTATTCCTGGGACAAAATGCTTTTGATTTTAAGATGTCGGTATTTGGAGCCAATTGCCAGTAAAAGAAGCACTATGGTTCTGCCATTTTATCTTTTAAGTAGGAGAACACTTCTTATAACAGAAGGCCATCTGCAGTCTCATTGTATAGATAAACATTGCCACAAGAACCCTCAGAAACCAAGAAGTATTTGCTACTTCCCATGTTCCCCAGAGTCCAGGGAGCGGAGATATGCAAAATACTCCTGTTAGTCCCTTAGCTATGCAGTGTGTCCAAGCACCGCTGGCTAATAACCAAGCAATATAGCTTAAATATAGAGCCAAATCAATCTGACTGCAGGACACCAAACGGTTTCGACCTGGGTTAGATACTCAGATTCAAGAGACAGATTCATGGCTCTATGGGTAGGACTTGGGCCGTCGGGTAGACAAGGCAGCTAGAAGTTGGACCCTGGGAGTGAGAGAATATTACTTCTTGTTTCTAGATATGTGGGCAATGCTATTACATTTAGAGCATGAGATGCAGGATACCTTCCTGTGATAAGAAGGTTGTTTCTCCATTTTTATGACTCAGTGAGGGCTTTTTTTTCTCTTTTTGACCTCTCTCTCTAGCTTTCGTAGCTGCATTTTTACCTTTTAATGGTTAGTGAGACGTGATCTGGTGTAACCTTACACTAACGGTAAAGCTAAATGTACCTTGGATGTGAGTTGTTTATCCTTAAACTTTCTTAGCACCACATGATCCCTATCCCCCGATATCCTACTCTCGTCCTCTTCTTCCTCTCTGACCATCGACCGATTACCTAGATGTCCTTACTGCTGGTCCACTCTGATTGTCTGGTTCATATTGTGTCTTGTCCATGATCCCGTTACATTGTGGAGCAGGTGATCAATTCTTACGTCATTCAGTTGAGGGAAAGTCGATACCATGGATCCTGTGTAATCCTTATATTTGCCCTTTTAACGGTTAGTGTCATCTGCTGATCATAGTGGGTCCCAGCAAACTTCCGTGCTTCGTGCGGTCTCTGAGTTGGACTTTTTTCTCCCATTATTCTCCAGGTCCTCGAAGAAGGATTGAAGTATGGAGGAGCCAGAGAGGGACGGTTATTTGAGATTCGGGGGAGTTCTGTATGACAGAGTCCAAAGTTCTAAGGTCTGCCCATATGGAGGGAAACACTACGGGCCACAACCAGCCAGGAAACATCCTGGCCAGAGGACTCTGGCACTCCTGTGTGGTACCAATATTCTGGATTCTCTCACTTGTCTATAGACCATCATCATCTCTATTTCTACTCATTACCCCGAAAATAATATGGAGATGATGCATTACTAACGTCATCAAAAAGTAACAAAGGGTTAATTTCACCTAGCAAGGTTCTAGAACATCTATAGTTACTTTGGATGACGGGAATTGATGCTTTAAAAAGTACAGTTTATAGGAAGTATAGTATTAGTACAGTATAGTCACAGATAGCTATAGCTATTAGAGGTTGAATAAAGACCATACGTCCATGCCAGTCAACCTCTTTATTACTACTACACATATATTGTTGCTGTTAACAGGTTTACATAGTTAACATTAGTATTGCGAGGTTGTATGAAAGGACCTATGTCCATCCCAGTCCAACACTTTATACCCTACTCTATTAATGTGTGTTTAACAGTTACATAGTAACATAGTATTGGAGGTTGTATAAAGACATACGTCCATCATTAAGTCCAACCTTTAACTCCTCCATAATGTGTGTATAACAGTTACATAGTAGTTTACATAGTTGGAGGTTGTAATAAAGAAATCGTCCATCCCAGTTCCAACCTTTATACCCTACCCATAATGTCTGTATACAGTACATAGTAACATATGTCTGGACGGTTGTATAAAGACATAGTCCTATGCCTAGTCCAAACATTTAACCCTACCCAGTTAATTGTGTCGTAAACGTTCATAGTATTATCCTATTAGATTGGAGGTGTATAGAAGCCATACGTCCACTCTAGTCCACCTTTATACCCGGACCAATAATGTCTGTATAACAGTACATCATAACATAAGTATTGGAGGTTGTATTAAAGGACATACGTCCATCTAGTCCCACCTGTATACCCTACCATAACGTCTGTATAACAGTTACATAGTAACATAGTATTGGATGGTTGTATAATAGACAGACGTCCATTAGTCCACACTTTATACCTACCATTAAGGTCTAATAACAGTTACAGGGTAACATGTATTGGGGTTGGTTCACGAGACATGGTCCATCTAGTCCAACCCTTTAACCCTACCATAATGGTCTGTAGAACAGTTACATTGGTAACATAGTATTGGAGGTTGTATAAAGACAAGTCCATCTGAGTCCAACCTTCCCCTTTTATACCCTACCCATAATTTGTAAACGGTTTACTAGTAAAATAGTTATTGGATGTGTATAACGACATACGTCCATTTTCTAGTCCTACCTTTTATACCTTTTTGATTTTCTACCATAAGTGCGGTTATTAACCGGGACATGGTAACGAAAATAGTATCTGGAGTTGTATAAAGACTCTTCGTCCATCTGTCCAAACGTTATACCTACCCATAATGTCTGTGAACAGTAGATAGTAACATAGTATTGGAGGTTGTAGAAAGGAACACACGCCCATCCTAGTCACCACCCTTTATACCACTACCATAATGTGGTATAACAGTACATTGTAACATTAGTTATGGAGTTTGGTTGTATAAAGATAAACGTCTCATCCAGTCAACCTTTATACCCTACACATACGGGCGTAATTACAGTTACTAGAACCATAGTATTGGAGGTTTGTATTAAAGACACCGTCCTTCATAGTCCAACCTTTATACCCCCTACCATAATGTCGGTTTATATAAAGTTATATAGTAACTAGATGGAAGGTTGATAAGGTACAAGTCCATCTAGTCCAAACATTTATATTCCCTTACCCATAAGTCTGTAGACAAGTATCTAGTAACAGTATTGGAGGTTGTTAAAGGACATACGTACGTATAGTCACATACCTGTTTATACCCTACCCTATAATGTCCTGTATAACAGGTACATAGTACATAGTATGGAGAGTTGTTATACAAGACATGAGCCGTCTAGCCTTACATTTTATACCCTACCCATAATGTCTGTATAACAGTACTCGTAACATCGTATTGGATGTAGGTTGTATTAAAGACATTTTACGTCTGTCTAGTCCGACCTTTTATACCCTACCATAATGTCCAGGTATAAACAGTTACATCCTTAGTAATAAATATTTATTGAGGTTGTATAAAGGACATACGTCCCATCTCAGTCCCAACCTTTATACCTACCAATAAAGTTGTATAAAAGTTACATAGTAACATATAGTGGGAGGATGTATAAAGTCATACGCCCATCTAGGCCAACCTTGATGTACACATACCCATAATGTATGTAGAACAGTGTATCATAGGGAAACAAGTATGGGAGGTTGTATAAAGACATACGTCCATCTAGTCAAACTTCTATACCTACCATAAGTCTGTATAAACGGTTACATTAGTAACATAGTATTGGATGGTGTCAAAGACATTACGTCCATCTAGTCCGAACCTTTTATACCCTACCCAATAAGTCTGTATAAACGGTTACATAGTATAAATAGATTGGAGGCGTGTATCAAGACATAGTCCATTATCTAGTTCCAACTTATACAGACCCATAATGTCTGTATAACCAGTATCAGTAGTCACCATAGTATGGGCCGCGTTGTATACAAGACATCACGTCGTCTAGCTACCAACCGTCTATTACCCTACCCAATTATGTCTGTTTTTATAACGGTTACACAGTAACATAGTATTGTGAGGTTGTAAAAGACAACGTCATCTGTCTAACCTTTATACCCTACCACATAATGTCGGTTAGAACAGTTACATAGTACCATAGTTTATTGGGGTTGTATAAAGACATTTTATGTCCCTCTAGTCCAACCTTTATACCCTACCCATAAATGTCTGTATAACAGGTACATAGCTTAACACAGTCTTGGAGGTTGTAATAAAAGGACATACGGTCATCTCGTTCAACCACTTTTTACGCCTACCCATAATGTGCTGTATAACATTTGTTACACTAGTAGCATAGTATGTGAGGTTGTATTATAAGACATATACGCTCCATCCAGTCCACCTTTAACCCCACCCCTATATGTCTTGTATCACTTAGTATCATAGAGAACATAGTAGTGGAGGTTGTATTCAAGACATACGTCCATTCTAGTCCAACCTTTATACTCCTACCGAAATGCCTGTATAACAGTACATAGTAATCTAGTATTGGAGGTTGGTTATACAGACACATACGGTCTCCATCTAGTCCAATCCTTTTAACCTACCACATAATGGTCTCTGTAAACAGGTTAACAGTAACATAGCTATGGGGTTCGCATAAAGAAATACGTCCATCTATGCCAACCTTTATACTCCTACTCTAACGGTCTTGATACGGTTACATTTAGTAAATAGTTATGGAGGTGTATACCAGGACACTATACGTCCATATCTAGTCCAACCTTATATCCCTACCATATATGTATGTAAACAGACATAGTAATCATAGGCTTGGAGGTTTGTATAAAGACGTACGTCCATCTGTCCAACACCTTATATCCTACGATAATGTCTGTATAACATTACATAATAACATAGTTATTGGAGGTTGTATAAAGAATCCATCCACTGTCCACCTTTATACCCTACCCCAAATGTCGTAAACAGTTACATAGTAAATACTAGGATGAAGTTGTTACGTAAAGACAGACGTCAAATTCTAGTCCAACATTTATACCTACATAAGTGTCTGTATAACAGTGCATGTAACATATTATTGGGGGTTGTACAGTAAAGACACAAGTCTCATGCGAGTCAGCCTTGATACCTACCATATGCTGGTTATACGTTACATTTTTTTTTATTTTGTAGGAACATAGTATTGGAGGTTGTAATTTAGATACCCGTTTCCATAGTCCAACCTTTATACCACCCATAATGTCTGTATACAGTTATATGGTAACTATAGTTATTGAAGGTTGTAAAAAGACATTACGTCCATTGGCCACCGTTATAACCACCCATAATGTCTGATATAAAACAATTACATAGTAAATTATTATTGGACGGTTGTTTATAAAGACTATCACGTTCATCTCGGCCAGCTTTATACCCTACCCACGAAGTCGTATAAACAGGTGACATTAGTAACATAGTCTTGGGGTTGGTATAATAAGACACAATTGTGGTCCATTTAGTCCAACCTTTTATACCCTACTCATTTATGTCTGTATCACAGTACAGTAACATAGTATTGGAGGGTGATATATAAGATATACGTCCATCAGTCAACCTTTTACCCTGACCCCTATGTTGTATAAACAGTACATAGTGAACATAGTATGGAGGATGTATTAAAGTCATACGCTCCGTCAGGCCGACCTTTATACCTCCCATAATAGTCGCTATAACGTTATCATAGTAACATAGTATGGAGGTTGTATAAAGCCATACGCCGTGTCTAGTACAAAAACCTTTTTACCCTTATCCCATAATGTCTGGATAACTGTTGACATAGAACATGAGTAGGGTAGGTTGGATAAAGACATACGTCCGTCCGAGAAGTCCAACCTTTATACCCTACCTTATCATGTCTGTATTAACCGTTAACATAATACCATTTAGTGATTGAGGTTGTATAAAGACAGACATATCCATTATAGTCCGATTCCTTTTATACCATACCCATTAATTGCTGTATAACTAGTTAATAGTAACAATTAGTATTGGATGGTTGTATAAAGACATACTGTAAAAAAACCTCCTCTAGTACACCCTTTTATAACCTACCCATTAAGGCTGTGTCTACCAGTTACATAGTTAACATAGGATGGGAGGTTGTATAAAGCACATAACGTCCATCTCGTCAGCCTTTACCCCTAACCATAATGTATTATAACAGTTACATCGTAAACAAGTATCTGGAGTGTAGTAAAGACCACGTTCCATCTAGTCCAACTTTTATCCACCCTATAACCATAATGTCTGTATGAACAGTTACATAGAATCAAGTTATTGGAGGTATATAAAGACCTATAGTCCATCCAGTCCAACCCTTTATACCATACCCATAATGTCTGGTATAACAGTACATCTTTTTTAGTAACATTAGGATTGGAGGTGTATAAAGACCACGCCGTTTAGTCAAACCTTTATACCCTACCCAAATGTCTGGATATTTACGGCTTTATCCATTTATGTATTCATAGTATTGGAGGTGGTTTGTGTAAAGACAGATGTCATCTAGTCCAACCCGGGATACCCTACCCATAATGAGGTTTATAACAGCTACATTAGTAGTCAACATAGTATTGGAGTTGGATAAAGACCATACGTCCATTGTCCAACCCTTTATAACCCTACCCATAATGTCTGTTATAACGTGTTAAATAGTGTACATAGTATTTGAGGATTATATAACGACATCGTCACTCTAGTCCGAACTTTATACCGATACCATAATGTCTGTTATTAACAGTTACATAGTAACATAGTATTTAGAAAGGTTGTTAAGGACATACGTCCCTCTAGTCCAACCTTTATACCTACCCATAAGGTCTGTATAACAGTTACAAGTAACATCGTATGGAGGTTTGTATAAAATGACATACGTCCATCTAGTCCAACTTTATCCCCCTACCCATAATGTATGTATAACAGTACTGATAACAGTATTGGAGGTTGTGAAAGGGACATACGTCCATCTAGTCCATCTTTCTACCATTACCCAAACGTCTGTATAACAGTTATCATAGTAACCATAGTATGGAGGTTGTATAAAAACATACGATCGTTAGTCCAACCTTATACCCTACCCATTATTAGTCTGTATAAACCGTTACATAGAACATAGTATTGCTGATGGGTTGTATATAAGATCTATAGTCCATTTTATTGTCCGAACCTTTATAACGACCTACCCATAATGTCTGTATAACAGTACATACCGTAACATTGAGTATTGGAGGTTTGTATAAAGACCTACGTCATTCTACGGTCCAACCATTACCACCCATAATGTCTTGTTCATAGGGTATGCATAGTAACATAGTTATTGGAGTTGATAAAGACACACGTCCATCTAGTCAAACCTTATACCATACACATCATGTCTGTATAACTGTTACATAGGTAAACATAGATTGGAGGCAGGTGGTATAAAGACAACGCCATCTAGTCCAACCTTAGACCCTACCCATACTGTCTGTAAACAGTTGCACATAGACCATGTATTGGAGGTGTTATAAAGACACACGTATAATCTAGTCCACCTTTATACCTCTACACAATAATGTCTGTATAAACAGGTTACATAGTACATCAGTAGTGGATGGTGTGTATAAAGACACAAGTCCATCTAGTCCAACCTTTATACCCCTACCAAATGTCGTATTTATACAGTACATAGTTAACACAGGTAGTTGGAGGGTTTATAAGACACACGTCAATCTATTCCACCCTTTATACCCTACCCATAAAGTATGTATAACTTAGTTACCTTTAGTAAACATAGTATGGAGGTTGTATTAAAGACATTGACGTCTCATCTAGTCCAACTGGTATATCCTACCCATTTAATGTCTGTATAACAGTTGATTAGTAACATAGTATGGAAGTGTTGTATTAAAGACATACATAGATGGTATAGTATTTTATAGTATAGTATTTGAGGTTGACTAAAGACATCCGTCATCCAGTTCAACCATTAGCAATATCCTCATTTCCTGCTAAATTTTGATTATAGGAAGGCAAAAAAACCCCAAATTAAGATCATGGGGGAAAAAATCATTCCCATGACTCCAAGTGGACTAAGGAAATTTCATGGATCGAACTGATCTACTTTATGTATCAATCCCAGTAATTGTAACATCACTTGTTTGTAGAATAACTATTCCAGCGTTTTATTAACTGACCAATGAACCTGAATAACACAGTCCAACTGGAAGCACAGTTCCATAGCTTTACCGGTCTCACAGTGACAAACACCTTTCCAACTCTACTTGATGTATCAATACCAGTAAACTGGAAATGCTACTGGTTTTGGTAGAACTTATCCAGCTGAATTTTAAAACACTGCACCAATAACATGCCATAACTAACGTCCACTGGAAGACGTTCCATTAGACTTACCGTTCTCACCGTGACAAACCGTCCCACTCTAACGTTTATGTATTCAATTCCCAGTAACTGTGTAACATTTCTGTTTGTAGAAATCACCACTTTTATTAAACATCTGACCAATGAACCTGCCATAAAACAACGTCCATGGAAGACCTTTCCATAGCTTCCGTTCTCACCGTGACAAAACCACTTTCCCCACTCTACTTTTATGTAAGCAATCCCAGTAACTTGTAAAATTCCTTGTTTGTTAGAAACTCATTACCAGCTTTTATTATAATGTCCATTGACGCCATAACAACGTTCTACGGAAGACAGTTGTCAGAAGCTGGACCTTCTACAGTGACAAAACCCGTTCCCAAACCACCTCCTACTTTATGTTCAATCCCAGTAACTTGTAACATTCCTTGTTTGTAGAACTCATCCAGCCTTTTTATTAAAACTGACCCAATGAACCTGCACCTAACAAGTCCACTGTGAAGAACAGTTCCCACTATCTTTATGCCGTTCTCACAGTGACCAACCCTTTCCCAACTCTACCATTTTATGTATCAATACCAGTAATTCGTACATTCTGTGTGTAGAATCATCCAGCTTGTATTACACTGACCAATGAACCGCCATAACCCACGCCCACTGGGAATGACAGTTCCCTATAGCTTTACCGTTCTCCCCGTGACAACCCTGTCCAACTCTACTTTAGTCTCACTACCAGTAACCTTGTAACATCCTTGCTTTGCGAAACCCACTCCCGTTTTCTTACCCAACACCCCCACAGCCACCTGCCCCTTGCCCTCCCCTTCCGTCCCCCCTGGCCGCTTGTGGGTTCTAAGCTTGCCCCGTTCTCACCGTGAACACCACCCCTTCACCAACTCTATCTTTCTTTGTATAATACCAGTTTCTCTCTTTTGTAACCAACCCCCACCCAACCCCACCCTTGTGAGCCGTCGAAACTCATCAGCTTTTTATTTATAAACTGGACCAATGAACCTGCCATAACAATGTCCAATTGGAAGAAAAGTTCCATAGCTTTACGTTCTCACAGCTGACAAACCCTTTTCCCAACTCTACTGTATTGTATCAATCCGTAGTAATGTTGTCAACAGTTCCGTGTTTTGTTTAGAAACTCATTCAGTTTTTATATAAACGGACCCATTGCACCTGCCATAACACCGGCCACGGCAGACCGTCCATAGGCTTTACTTGTTCTCACCGTGACACCTTTCCCAACTCTTACATCTCTTCTACGTATCACACCAGTCCCAGTATATACTTGTAACATTCCTTGGTGGTAGAAACTCACCAGCTTTTTTATAAACCTGACCAATTAACCGCCATAACAAAGTCCATCTAGAACTGACAGTTTCATAGCTTTACCGTTCTCACAGGTGGACAAACCCTTCCACTCACTTTATGTATCAATCACAGTATACATGTAACATTCCTTGTTTGTAGAAAAAAACCTCCATCCAGCCTCTTTTTATTAAATGACACACTCGACACCTGCCAAACCCAACGTTCACTGGAAGAAAGTCAGAGCTTTAACGTTTCTCACATAGTGACAAACCTTTCCCAACTCTACTTTATGTATCCATACCAAGTTAATTGTAGAAACATTCCTTTGTTTGAGAAACTTTCATCCAGCTTTTTATAATTCTGACCAATGAACCTGCCATAAAAACGTCTAAAGAAGACGGTTCTCATAGCTTTACCGTTCTCACTAGTGTACAACCCTTTTTCCCCAACTCTACTATTATGTAGCATTACCAGTAAATCTGTAATCATTCTTCGTGTTGTTAGAAACTCATCCAGGCTTTTTTATTAAACTCCTGACCAATTGAACCTGCCTATAACAATGTACACAATTGGACGGATCAGTTCCATAGAGTGCGTTTTCACAGGGGACAAACCCGTCCAGATTAACCCTAAACCTTTTTTCTTCATAGTTTGAGGTCGGGTCCTCGTGTCCTGACAGTTCTATTGGTGAACAATTGCCCCATGTAGTTTATTGTAGGGAACTTTAATGTATGTTATACACTTAGAGTAATCATATCCTACACGCAAGCGCCTTCTTCTGCCAGCTTAAATTAATTGTAACTTATCCAGTTTCTGTATATCATATAGCTCCCGCTATTAATTTAGTTTGCCTTTATGAACATTCCATTTTAAAAGAGTACATTTTTGTACACAGGATTCCAAAATTGCATGCCATTGATTTCCAAATGAGGCTTAATCCAATGGCGTGTAAAGAGGAGAATTTACATTTTAATCCATCTCAGTACAACCTTGATACAATACCCATAAATTATGTATTCTAACATGTACATAGTAACATAGTATGGCAGGTTGTTAAAGACCATACGTCACATCTTAGTCCACACCTTTAACCACCGTCAACCAAGAAGTCTGCATACAGTTACATAGTAACCCTTAGATTGGATGTTCTTGAAGACATAAGTCCAATATGTGAACCCTCTTCTTAAACTGACCTGAACAGCTGATCCAGAGAGGGGGTTTGGGGTATTCTGATGACTCAAAATGGCTATTCGCAAAGGCTCCCTAGATCAAACAGACCACGACAGGATATGTATTAAGATCAGTAATTATCAATAGGATAGAGTATCTCCCATACGAACCAGAACACAGTATACTGTATTAAGAACAGTAAGTCTCAATATTTATATAGTTATCCCCTTGTACCAACTAGCACACAGTATATGTAGTATCAATACCAGGAGTTTATTTCAATTATTATATAGTATCCCTGTACAACACCAGATATACGAGTAGATTATAGTAATACAAGTAATTTCATATTTATGCTATATATTAATCCCACCTCTACCAACTTAGAACTACAGTATATACGTTATTAATCCAGGAAATTCAATATTATACAGTATCCCTCGTATACCAACCCAGACCTACAGTATAGGATTAATAACAGGAACTCTCAATTTGATATAGAGCCTTGTACAACCAGACTACAGTAAGTTATAATAACAGTAATCCAATATTATATAGGATCCCCGACCCAACCTAGAACTACGTATGTAGGTAATAACAGTAATTATCAATATTAGATAGTATCCACAGTACCAACCAGAAATCTACTCGTATATGTTAATACCAGTAATTCTCAATATTATATAGTATTCCCGTACCAAATTCAAGCCCTAAAGATATGCTAGTAATACCCGGAATCTCAATATTAGATACGAATACCTGTACCAAACCAGAACTACCAGCTATATGTATAATTACCAGTTAATTTCAATATTATTATCATAGTATTGGAGGTTGTATAAAGACATACGTCCATCTAGTCCAACCTTTATACCCTACCCATAATGTCTGCATAACAGTTACATAGTAACATAGTATTGGATGTTCTATGAAGACATAAGTCCAACATGTATACCCTCCTCTTTAACCTTACCTAACAGCTGATCCAGAGAGGGGGTGGGGTTATTCCTTCCTGACTCCAAATGGCTATCGCAAAGTATCCCTAGATCAACCAGAACTACAGTATATGTATTAATATCAGTAATTCTCAATATTATATAGTATCCCCATACGAACCAGAACTACAGTATATGTATTAATACCAGTAATTCTCAATATTATATAGTATCCCTGTACCAACTAGAACTACAGTATATGTATTAATACCAGTAATTCTCAATATTATATAGTATCCCTGTACCAACCAGATATACAGTATATATATTAATACAAGTAATTCTCAATATTATATATTATCCCCGTACCAACTAGAACTACAGTATATGTATTAATACCAGTAACTCTCAATATTATATAGTATCCCCGTACCAACCAGAACTACAGTATATGTATTAATACCAGTAACTCTCAATATTATATAGTATCCCTGTACCAACCAGAACTACAGTATATGTATTAATACCAGTAATTCTCAATATTATATAGTATCCCCGTACTAACCAGAACTACAGTATATGTATTAATACCAGTATCACTATTATAGTTTTAGTAATGTATTACTACCAGTAATTCTCAAATATTTCTATAGTATCCCTGGCTACCAACCAGAATACGTAATGTAGGATACCAGATCTAATATTATATAGACCCTTGTACCAAACATAGAACTACAGTATATATTAATACAAGTAACTCTCAATATTATTATGTATCCCTCGTACCAACCAGAACTAAGGTATATGTATAAATACCAGTATCTCAATATGATATAGTATTCCCTGTTACCAAACCAGAATTTACAGTATATGTATTAATTACAGATAATTCTCATTATTTTAGTATCCCTTGTACCAACAGAACTACGTATAGTGTATTAATACCCAGTAATTATCCAATGTATTATAGTATACCTGTTACCAACCAGAACTACGTATATTTATTAATTACCAGTGAATTACCCAATAGATCATATAGTATCCCCGTACAACCAGAACGTACAGTTGATGTATTAATACCAGTTAATTCTCAATTAGTGATAGTAGCTCCCGTACCAACAAAACTCAGTAGTATGTATTAATACCCAGAATCTAAATAGATCTTCCCGACATAGAACTACAGGTAGATATATTACCGTAAGTTACTATCAACCCGTAAACATAAAGTTATATGTATTAATACCGTAGAATTCGCAATATTGTCTATGATCCTCGTACCAACCAGAATTACAGTAGATTATTAATAACAGTAATCTCAATATATATTAGTATCCCGTACCCAACCAGAACTACAGTATATATATTAATACAAGTAATTCTACAATTTATATAGTTATCCCCGTACCAACCAGACTACAGTATATGTATAATACCAGAGTAATTCTCAATATTATATAGTATCCCGACCAACCAGAACTACAGTATATGTATTAACTACCAGTAACTCTCTAAATTATATAGTATCCCACTTGTACCAACCAGAGAATACAGTTATGTATTATAACAGTAATTCTCAATATTATATCTTATCCCCGTACTCAAACCAGAATACAGTATATGGATTAATACCAGTAATTCTTAATATTATATAGTATCCCTGTACCAACCAGAACTACAGTATATGTATTAATACCAGTAATTCTCAATATTATATAGTATCCCTGTACCAACCAGAACTACAGTATATGTATTAATACCAGTAATTCTCACTATTAGATAGTATCCCGTACATCCAGAAACTACAGGATATGTATTAATACCGATAATTCTCAATATTATATAGTATCCCCTGTACAAACCAGAACTACAGTATATGTATAATACCGAGTAATCTCAATATTATATATTACCTCGTACCAACCAGAATTACAGTATATGTATTAATACCAGTAATTCTCAATATAATAGTATCCACCGTACCAACCAGAACTACAGTATATATATATACAAGTTAATTTTCAATATTATATATTAGTCCCCGTACAACCAGAACTACAGTATAGTATTAATACCAGTAATTCTCAATATTATATAGTATCCACCGTACCAACCAGAACTACTATATGTATTAATCCAGTAACTCTCAAAACTTATATAGTATCCCTGTACCAACCAGAACTACAGTTATATTATTAATACCAGTAATTCTCATATTATATAGTATCCCCTATAACTCAGATACTACAGTATATGTATTGATACCAGTATCACTATTATAGTTTTAGTAATGTAATATCCATTAATACGGTATGTTATATCCCCTATAAATCACAATATGGTTTTGCCCTGTTACTCTGGTACTGGGTATCAATGTACAATTTGATGTCGTTATACTGTTTCTACTCTCGGGAATTGAATGAGATATTAATGGTTCCCATCCAATCTCCAGTGTCCATTATCTAGAACATTGACATTGTAATTTCCCCCCTTTGCTCCCATTCCCCGTGTGCTTGTTGTAATGAATAACTTCCTGTCCTCCTTATCCAGGTCCTCTCCATGCATGGAACTCATGGTCTGGGCTCCACCTTCACATCACATCCAGAAGCTCCTCCGCTCCTTGGCTGGAGACCTGGATCCTCCAATCGACAGACTTTACACCAAAGAGTTGACTAAGGATCAGGAGGACCAGATGGACCTGTAAGCGCCTCCTGGGTCTTTACCTGGGAAAACCAGGACCGTCTCATTACGAGACTGGACCTTCTGGTGGAAGTAGATGGTTTGGTACCGGCTCAGCTTTTAATTATAATCCGGTGACTTTTATTTATTTTTCTGTTGTTTTTAATTATTTCACGAAGAAAATGTTACACGGCCAATCACATTGAACTAATGTAACAAGGACGTTCTGATTGGCCACTGTAGGTCATGAGACCAGGGTGAACTGGACAACCATCTTAGCCAAGGTGGGTGGTTTAGCCTCAAGCAGCTGTTCCCTATGTTCTTGGTGCTGCAGTGAATTGCACACGTCCCTGGTCACTTGTACATGTTCCCTGGTGCCACCAGCAGGGGGAGCAACGCAGCTTTCGAGCTCCCAATAAAGAAGACGGAATAACAGCTTTTATTCAGGAGCAGAAGATGGTTTAAGTCACACCCCCAAAGACCTATTATTGGCTGAGTGTGGCCATGGGTGGAGACTAAAGGGCCCCTGTATGTAGTTAGGGCCACCAATGGCCTTTTTTATCTCTCTGCTATATTTGGGTGTGACGCCCACAATCAGAATAAAGTCAATCAAATCCTTCTAGCACTGTATTAATGTATTGCTTAGCAGATACAGGGAATGCACATGGAACTGGACCAGTGTCTTTTTAGTTATCACTCAAGCCTGGCAGCAGTGTGGCAGCTCCTACTGACACATGTGGGTCATGCTACATTCACACACAAGGCGTGGTTAAAAAAAAAAGGAACAGCAGGTAATGTGTCCAGTGTGATAAGTCTCCATCTCCATCCAATGCAGCAATAAATCCAAATAGAGACTGGAAATAATTCACTGTTAATAGGAATAAAGCCCCAGGACCGGATGGAATACATCCTCGGTATATATAATATAGCTGGTTAATTGGTTAGTAATATGTAACTACACATAGTAACTCTACATATAGTATATAATATAGCTGGTTAAGTTGTTAGTAATATATAACTACATATAGTAACTCTACATATAGTATATAATATAGCTGGTTAAGTTGTTAGTAATATGTAACTACATATAGTAACTCTACATATAGTATATAATATAGCTGGTTAAGCTGTTAGTAATATATAACTACAGTATATGTATTAATACCAGTAATTCTACAAATAGTAGATATTCCCCGTACAACCAAACTACATAATAATGTATTAATCAGTAATTCTCAATATTATATAGTATCCCCGTATACCAACCAAACTACATATATGTATTAAACCATAATCTACTATTATATAGTATCCCTGTACCAACCAGAACTACAGTATATGTATTAATACCAGTAATTCTCAATATTATATATTATCCCTCGTACAACCAGAATTCATTATATGTCTTAATCCGATAATCTCAATATTCATATAGTATCCAAATCCCGCATATCCAACCAAACTACAGTATATATCTTAATACAAAAGTAATTCTCCAATCTTATATAATTATCCCCGTACCAACCGAACTACGTATATGTTATAATAACCAGTAATCAATATATACAGTACCCCCGTACCAACAGAACTCAGTATTGTATTATCCAGTAAATTCTTAATATTATGTAGTATACCCTGACCAACCAGAACTACAGTATAGGTATTAAACCAATATTCTCAATATTATAATAGTATCCCGTAAACACCGAGAACTACAGTTTTATAGTATTATACCATATGCTCATAATTATATAGTATCCCCGTACCAACCAAACACCGTATAATGTATTAATACCATAATTCTCAATCTTATATAGTAATCCCCGTAACCAACCATAAACTACAGTATATGTAATAATACGTAATTCTTCAATATTAGATTATCCCCGTACCATCATAACTGTACAGTATATGTATTAATACCATAATTCTCAATATTTATTAGTATCCCTTCCCCGCGTGTACCAACCAGAACGGACCGTGTAGTATAGATACCAGAATATCGCACATATATATATTATCCTGCTGGACCAACCAGAAGTTCACGTATATGTGATTGAAATCCAGAATGGCTCAGATGGATATGAGTATCCCCGTACCACCCAAGCTACAGTTAATATATATTATATAAGTAATTGTTCAATATTAATATTATCTCCCGTACCAACACCAAACAGTATATTTTAATACCAGTAAGTTCTCAATATTATAATAGTATCCCCATACCCTACCACCATGAACTACACGTATAATTATTAATACCAGTAACTGCTCATATTTATAGTAATCCCTGTACCAACCAGAACTAAGAGTATATGTATATTAATACCAGATAAATTCTCAATAGTATATCGAGTCTCTCCCTACTAACCATGAAACTACAGTATATGTCATTAATACAGTAAACACTATTCTACGTTTCTTAATAGTAATGTAATATCCATTATTACGGTATGTTATATCCCCTTACAATCACAATGATGGTTTTCGCCCTGTTACTATCTGGCTGGGTATAATGTACAATTTGTTTGTCGTATCGTTCTTCTTTTCTCTTCTACCTCGGAATTGAATGAGATATAATGGTTCCCCATCCAATCTCCCAGTCCATTATCTAGGCTCGACCATTGAACTTGTACTTTCCCCCCTTGGTTGTGCCCTTCCCCTTCCCGGTGTGCTTGTTGCTAATGAAATAACTCCTGTCCTCCCTTATCCAGGTCCTCTCCATGCATGGAACTCATGGTCTGGGTCCTCACCTTCACTCACATCCAGAAGCTCCTCCGCTCCTTGGCTGGAGACCTGAGCTCCTCCAATCGACAGACCTTTACACCAAAGAGTAACGTAAGGATCAGGAGGACCAGTGGATCCTGTAAAGCGCCTCCTGGGTCTTTAGCTTCTGGAAAACCAGGACCGTCCCATTGACGGACTTGACCTTCCCTGTGTGGAATAGATGGTTGTGTACCTGGGCTCAGCTTTTTTTTTTTAATTATAATACCGGTGACTTTTATTTTTTTTCTGTTTGTTTTAATTAATTCCGAGAAGAAAATGTTACATCCGGCCCAATCACATTGAACTAATGTACCAAGGACTTCTGATTGGCCACCTGTAGGTATTATGATACCAGGTGAACGGACAACACATCTGTAGCCAAGGTTGGGGGTTTAGCCTCAAGCAGTCTGGTTCCCTATGTTCTTGGTGCTGCAGTGATTGCACACGTCCCTGGTCCTTGTATCAGTTTCCCTGGTGTCCACTCAGCAGGGTGGAGGCAACGCAGCTTTCGAGCTCCCAAAAGAAGACGGGAATAACAGCTTTTTTAGGAGCAGATATGATTGTTTAAGTCACACACCCCCAAAGACCTAATTAGTTAGGCTGAGTGTGGCCATGGGTGGAGACTAAAGGGCCCCTGTATTACTAGTTCACCCATGGCCTTTTTAATGCTCTCTGCTGCTATATTTGGGATGTGACGCCCACAATCAGGAAAAAGTCAATCAAATCCTTCTAGCACTGTTTATTGTATTGCTAGCAGATACGGGAAGCACATGGAACTGACCAGTGTCTTTTAGTTTATCACTCAAGCCTGGGCAGTCATGTGTGGCACTCCTACTTACACATGTGGGCATCGTACACATTCACAACACAATGCGTGGTTAAAAAAAAAGGAACAGCAGTTAATGTGTTCCAGTGGTATAAGTCTCCATCTCCATCCAATGCATGCAATAAATCCAAAATAGAGACTGGAATAATTCACTGTTAATAGGAAAAAGCCCCAGGACCGGATGAGAACATCCTCGGTAATATATATCTACTAACTGGTTAATTGGTTAGTATCATGGTAACTACACATATTACTCTACATATAGTATAATATACTGGTTAAGTTTGTTAGTCATATATAACTAACATATAGTAAACTTCATACATATATTATATAATATAGCTGGTTTACGTTGTTTAGTAATATATAACTCACATAAGTACTCTACATATAAGTATATCATATGCTGGTTAAGTTGTTAGTAATATATAACTACATATAGTAACGCTACAATTAGATAATATATATACTGGTTAATGGTTGTAATATCATAACTACATATAGTATATAATATAGCTGGTTAGTTGTTATATATATAACTACATATAGTATATAATATAGCTGGTTAAGCTTTAGTAATATATAACTACACTATAGTACTCTACAATATAGTATATAATATAGCTGGTTTAAGTTGTTAGTAATATATAACTACATATAGTACTCTACCATAGTAATACATATAGCTGGTTTAAGTTGTTAGTAATATTTAACTACATCAAGTAACTTACATATATGTATATAATATAGCTGGTTAAGCTGTTAGTAATAATATAACTACCATATGTAACGTCTACATATAGTGATATAATATAAGTCTGGTTTAAGTGTTTTAGTTATATATAACTACACATGTATGAATCAACTGGTTAAGTGGTTAGTATATAATAACTAACATTCAGTAACTTATAATATCATCTGGTTTAAGTTGTTAGTATATATAACTACCTATCTAGTATATATATAGCTTGGTTAAGCTGGTTAGTAATCTATATAACGTACATATAGTATAATTATATGCTGGTTAGTTGTGTCAGTAATATATAACTACATATAGTAACTCATATATAGATATAATATAGCTGGTTAAGTGGTTAGTCAATATATAACTACTACATAGTAGACTCTACATATAGTATATAATTATAGCTTGTTACGTGGTTAGTAATATAAACTACATATAGTTATAATATAGCTGGTTTGTTATTTGTAGTAATTATAACTACATATAGTATATATATAGCTGGTTAAAGTGTTTGAATAAATATAACTACATAATAGTAACTCTACATATAGTATATATAGTAGCTGGTTTAAAGTGGTTTAGTAATTATAACTACATATAGTATCTAATATAGCTGGTTAAGTTGTTAGTAATATATAACTACATATAGTAATATAATATAGCTGGTTAAGTTGTTAGTAAATATATATACATATAGTATATAATATGTCGGTTAAGTTGTTAGTAAATATAACTGACCATAATATTATAAATATAGCTGGTTAAGTGGTTAGTAGATATATACTACATTCAGTATATAATATAGCTGGTTACTGGTTTAGTAATATTACCTACATATCGTTATATTAATTAGCTGGTTAAGTTGTTGTATAATATACTACATATAGAACCTCTAAACATATAGGTATATAATATAGCTGGTTTTAAGTGGTTAGTAAATATATAACTACATATGTATATAATATAACTCTGGTTAAGTGTTCTTAAATATAAACTAATATATTATATATATAGCATGGTTAAGGTTAGTAATAGATAACTACATAAGTATATAATAAGCTGGTTAAGTTTGTTAGTAATTTTAACTACATATAGTATATAATTAGCTTGTTAAGTGGTTAGTAATATAATAACTACATATAGTATAGTATATAGCTGGTTAAGTTTGTTTATGTAATAATATAACTACATATAGTAACTCTCCATTAGTAATATAATATAGCTGGTTAAGTGTTAGTAATATATAACTACATATAGACTCTCACATTAGTATAACTATAGCTGGTTAGTGGTTGTAATATAAAACTACATATAGTATATAATATAGCTGTTAAGTTGTTGTAATATATACCTCAATCTAGTATATAAATATAGCTGGTTTCAGTGGTTAGTAATATATAACTACATATAGTAACTCTACATATAGTATATAATATAGCTGGTTAAGTGGTTAGTAATATATAACTACATATAGTATATAATATAGCTGGTTAAGTTGTTATAATATAACTACATATAGTATATACTAGCTATAGCTGGGTTAATTTTGTTTAGGTAGATATAACTACAATTAGTATATAATATAGCTGGTTTAATTTGTTAGTATATATACTACATATTGTAAATAATATAGCTGTTTAATTGTTAGTAATATATAACTACATATAGTATATATCTAGCTGGTTAACGTGGTTAGTATATATAATCATATAGTATATAATAGTAAGCTGTTAAGTTGTTTAGTAATATATAACTACATCTAGTAATATAATATAGCTTGTTAAGTGTTAGTAATATCTCACTACATATAGTGATATAATATAGCTGGTGTTTAAGTTGTTGAGTAATATATTAACTACTATAGTATATCATATAGCTGCTTAAGTTTTAGTATATTTAACTACATATAGTAACTCTACATATAGTATCTAATTAGCTGGTTAAGAACGTTGTTAGTAAGATATAACTACATATAGTATCTAATTATCGTGGTTAAGTGGTTAGTATATCTAAACTACATATAGTATATAATATAGCTGGTTAATTTTTTA
Organism: Hymenochirus boettgeri; assembly: GCA_019447015.1. Lineage (NCBI taxonomy): Eukaryota > Metazoa > Chordata > Amphibia > Anura > Pipidae > Hymenochirus > Hymenochirus boettgeri. Next base: position 189,536 of record JAACNH010000380.1, read on the forward strand.
GTAAATATATAACTACATATAGTAGATAATATAGGCTTGTTAAGTTTTTGTAATATATAACTACCTATAGTAATATACTATAGCTGGTGTAAGTTTGTTAGTAATATATTAACCTGACATAGAGTATATAATATGTGTTAAGAGTTTGTTGTACTATAAAAAAATACTACATATAGTATATATATGCTGGTTAAGTGGTTAGTAATATATAACTACATATAGTATATAAGATAGCTAGCTGGTTAAGAAGTTTGTTAGTAATATATAACTACATTAGAACTCTACATATATATTAATATAGCTGGTTAAGTTGTTAGTAATATATAACTACATATATTATATAATATAGCTGGGTCAGTGTTAGTATATATACGTACATATCGTTATAATATACGGTTAAGTTTGTTAGTACTATATAACGACATATAGTAATATAATTGCTGGTTCAGTGGTTACGTACTATACATAACTACATCTCGTATATCCTCTCGCTGGATTTCCGTTGTTAGTAATATATAACTAACATATAGTATATAATATAGCCTGGTTCAGAGTTGTTATTATCTATACTACTATAGTATATATATAGCGGGTTAAGTGGTTAGTATATATAACTACATATAGTATAATAATCTAGCTCTGGTTAAGTTGTTAGTAATCTATACAACATATAGTATAATACAATGCTGTTAAAGTGGTTCGTTATATAACTACATATAGTATTATAAATGGCTGGTTTTTGTCAGTACTTCTCCCTACTACATCGTCATATCATATCGCTGTTCCGTTTGTTAGTAATTATCAAACTACTATCAGTATATCATAGAGGCTGGTAAGTTGTTGTAATCTATAACTACTAACGTATTAATATCGCTGGTTAAGTTGTTAGTCTGATAACTACATTCTACTCTACATCTTATATAATATCGCTGGTTAGTGTTAGTACTAATATAACTACTTAGTAACTCTACATATAGTATCATAATCTAGCTGGTTAAGTGGTTGTAATTACTAATACATATGTAATATAATATATCTGTGTTACGTGGTTAGTAATATATAACTACATATAGTATATATATGCTGGTTCAGTTTGTTAGTATATATAACTACATATAGTATAATATATAGCTGGGTAAAGCTTAGTCCACCCAAAAAATTTTTTTTATATACGGTCCCCCCTGGGCTCCCAGCCCCACCTCTATAATTTTTTTTTTAGAACGCCCCCCAAACTCTAACTTCCCCTCCCCTCGATCCTCCGCCGCGCCTCCCGGCCCTCTCTTGCAAGGAAATGCAAGCAGAGGGCGACCGGCAGCCAGCGTCTGTGCATTGGCTGAGTCGGACGCCAATCACAGACGCGGCTGCCGGCAGCTCCCTTCGCCGGAGGAAGACGGAAGGTAATTAAAGTTTTGGGGGAGCTTTCTAAAAATAAAAAAATACCCTGTTGGGGCTGGGGGACTGGGGGAGCAGGATCTTAAATGGGTTTTATTCTAGGGTGAGGGTATAGAACGGGAGGAGAGGGAGGTAGAGGTAGGGGGAGGGAGTGGGCGAAGGGCTTGCAGTGCGATGGCATAAACTGACCTGGGGCCAGCTAGCAGCAGTGTCCTATATGGACTCTGCTAGCCTCCTGGTATCATTTTTTGGGACCTTTGGGGGGGGACTACAGGCGAAACCCTAATGGAGCCTGGGATGTGAGGTAAGGATTAAACTACAGTCCATGGTGGGGCCAGTAGTAGTTGGGGGGATTATAGTTTTGGGGGTGACATGCCCCTTTAAGCTGTTATGTAATATATACTCTATAGTAATATAATATGCTGGTTGCTTTATTAATATATAACTACATATAGTATATAATATAGCTGTTAATTTGTTAGTAATATATAACTACATATAGTCCTACTAATATAGCTGGTTAAGTTGTTTTCTAAATATATAACTACATTAGTAAATATAATCTAGCTCACTGGTTAACTTGTTAGTACTACTGTAACTACACATAGCTCTACAATATAGTATAAAATCATAGCTGGTTAAGTTGTTTAGTAATATAAAATATAGTAACTCACTATGAGTATATATAACACTGGTTTAGTTGTTAGTAATAATATACTCACATATAGTTAATATAGTATTATCTAGCTGGTTAAGTTGTTAGTACATATATAACTACATATCGTATAATAATATAGTGATATAATTATTGGTTAAGTGTTAATATATAACTACTATAGTATATCCAATATAGCTGGTTAAGTTGTTGTAATTATAACTACATAGTAGATATAATATAGCTGGTAAGGTTAGTATTATATACTACAGTATAGTAACTCTACATATAGTATATAATATATGCTGGTTTAAGTTGTTAGTAATATATACTACATATAGTACTCTACATATGTAATAATATGCTGGTTAAGTTGTTAGTAATGATTAACTACATCAGTAACTCATACATTATTATATAATATAGCTGTTTAAGCTGGTATAATATAATACATATGACTTACATATAGTGATATAATAATAGACTGGTTTAAGTGTTTTCAGTAATATATATACAATTATCAGCTGTATGGAGTATATAATAACTAGCATCGTATAATTCTGTTAAGTTAGATATATAACTACTTAGTATATATATAGCTTGGTTAAGTGTTAGTAAATCTAACTACGCATATAGTATAATATAGCTGGTTAAGTTGTGTATATATATAACTACATAGTAATCATATATAGTAGCTGGTTAAGTGTTAGTCTATATAACTACCTATAGTCAACTCTACATATAGTATATAATATAGCTGGTTAGCTGTGGTTAGTAATATACACTACATATATAGTACTCTATATTAATTAATGCGTTTAGTTTTAGTAATATATAACTACATATAAGTATATATATAGCTAGTTAAGTGTTTTGTAATAAATAACATAGTAACTCTACATAAGTACATAAGCGTTAAGTGGAGTAATATACTCTATGTCTAATATAGCTGGTAAGTTGTTCGTAATATATAACTACTATCAGTATATAATATAGCTGGTTAAGTTGTTAGTAAATAAACTAACATATAGTATATAATATGCTGGTCATTTCGTATCACCAAGTTATATGTTGTTAGTAATATATACAATAACTCATAATATGTAATACCTAAATAGCTGGTTAAGTTGGTTAGTAGATATATACTACATATAGTCTACAAGTATAATATATAGCTGGTTAGCGTGTTTAGTAATATATAACTAATCTAGTACTCTATACATTAGTGATATAGCTGGTTTAAGTGTGTTACGTAATAATCTACATTAACCTACATATCGTATATAATATAGCTGGTTTAGTTTGTTAGTGACAATATATTGACCTACATATGTATCATAATATAACTGGTTAGTGTTTTATAATATAACACATAATATATTAAAATAGCATGGTTAAGTTGTTTAGTAATTATAACTACATAAGTATATAATAGCTGGTAAGTTTGTTAGTACTATTTACTACATATAGTATATAATTAGCTGGTTACGTGTTAGTAATATATAACTACATATAGTATATATATAGCTGGTTAAGTTGTTATATAGATTAATACATAGTATATACATTGTATAGTTATAACTAATCTCCATGTAGTAATATAATATAGCTGGTTAAGTGTTAGTAATATATAACTACATATAGACTTAATAATAACTCTTAGTGTAATAACTAATATAGTATATAATCTAGCTGTTAAGCTTGTTAGTAATATATACCTACAATCTAGTACTCTATCTAGAACTATAGCTGTTTCAGTGGTTAGTAAATATAAACTAATATAGTAACTCTACATATAGTATATAATATAGCTGGTTAAGTGGTTGTAATATATAACATACAGTATATGCGGTTAATTTTATTACCATGTGGTAATACGGCTATAGGCTGGGTAGGAAAGTTGTTAGGTAGGATAGGAGCCCCACTCGAATCCTGTTATAGATCTCCCTCCCGTTGTCCATTTGTTAGTTCTATGCCCACTCTATTGTATATATCACTGTTTCATTGGTTCCACTCATTATATATATCCCCCGCCCACCCTGGTTAATTGGTTAGTATATAATACTCATTATAGTATTAATATAAGCTGTTAAGTTGTTAGTAATATATACTACATACTAGTATATAATATATGGCTTGTTAATTGTTAGTAATATTACTACATATATCGATCATATAAGCTGGTGTAAGTTGTTGAGTAATATATTAACTACTATAGTATATAATATAGCTGCTTAAGTTGTTAGATATTTAATACATATAGTACTACATAAGTATACTAATTAGCTGGGTTAAGAAGTTGTTATTAAGATATAACTACCTATAGTAATACTAATATACGCTGGTTAATGTGTTAGTATATACTACTACATATAGTATATAATATAGCTGGTTCAATTTTTAGTAATAATAATAACTACATATAGTAACTTATACGTATATAGAGCTGTTAAGCTGTTTATGTAATATATAACTACATATAGTAACTCAATATATATTGACGTGGTTAAGTTGTTAGTAATATATACACCTGACATATGAGTATATAATATGCTGTTCGGTTGTTAGTATATATAACTACCTACATATAGTATATATAGCTGGTTTAAGTGGTTAGTAATCTAATCATAATTATTTACTGTAATTTGTTTAACTAATATAGTATATAAATACTAGCTGGTTAAAATTTGTTAGTAATATATAACTACATTAGAACTCTACATATGATAATTAATATAGCTGGTTAAGTTGTTTAGTAATATTAACTACATATATATATAATATACTGGTTACAGTGTTAGTAATATATAACGTACATATCGTTATAATATACGGTTAAGTTGTTAGTAAATACACTATAGAATATATTCTATGTAGTACTATACATACTACTCGTACCTCTGCTGGTTTCGTTGTTCAGTAATATATAACTAACATATCGTATATAATATAGCGAGTTAGATTGTGTAATCTAATAACTCATATAGTATATCATCTAGCTGGGTTAATTGTGTTAGTATATATAACTACATATAGTATAATATTGCTCTGGTAAGTTGTTAGGATATCATACAACATAAGTATATACAATGCTTAATATAGGTTCTATTAACTACATATAGGCTGATTATAAATGGCTGGTTTTAAGTTGTTACGTAATATAATACTACATATAGTATTATATATAGCTGTTAAGTTGTTAGTAATATATAACTACATATAGTATATAATTAGCTGTTATGTTGTATGTAATATATAACTACATCATCTCAAGCGGTCGACGTGTTAGGTAATATACTACATGTTAATTCTGGTTAAGCTTGTTAGTAATATATAACTACATATAGTAATCTACATCTAGTATTAATATTCAGCTGTTAGAGCTGTTAGTAATATATAACTACATATAGTAATCTCTAACATAGTATATATAGCTGTTAGTGGTTAGTAATATATAACACATATAGTACTCATATAATATAAGCTGTAGGTTGTTATAATTCCGTTACGATATATAACTCATATAGTATATTAATATAGCGGTTAAGTGGTTAGTATATAGATAAATACTCACTATAGTAATTAATATACTGGGTTAAGTGGTTAGTAATATAATAACTACATATAGTAAACCTACTATATATATATATCGCTGGTTAAGTGTTTTAGTGAATATATAACTATATATTATATGTATAATAATATGGCTGGTTAGTGTTTAGTAATATATAACTACATATAGTAACTCACTATATATATAATGCGTGGTTAAGTGTTAGTAATTATTAACTCATATAGTATCTACTAAGTATATAAAGCCTGGTTAGTTGGTGTAATATATAACTACAATATAGTAATCCTGAATAGTAATAAACTACATATAGTATTATTAGCTGGTTAAGCTGTTAGTAATATGATAACTACATATTAACTCTAACATATGTATATAATATAGCTGGTAAGTGTTAGTAATATATAACTCATACATATATTGGTAAGTACTTTCTTACATATAGTATAAGTTATATATGCTGCGGTTTAGTTTAGTAATATATAACTACTATATGTTTAACTTAGCATTAATTAGTATATAAACTATAGAGAATATCTGGTTAAGTTGTGTTAGTCAATATATACTACATATATAATCAAATTATACTACCTAGCTGGTTAAGTGGTTAAGTATATGATACTACATATAGTAACTCTACAATATAGTATATAATAGTAGCTGGTTAAGCTGTTGTAATATGTAACTACATATATAACTCACATATAGTATATAATATAGCTGGTTAAGCTGTTTGAGTAATAATACTACATATAGTAACTCTACATATAGTATATAATATAGCTGTTAAGCTGTTAGTAGATAGAACTACATATAGTAACTCTACATATAGTATATAATATGCGGTTAAGTTGTTAGTAAATACATATAGTACTCTACATATAGTATATAAATAGCTGGTTAGTCTGTTAGTAATATGTAACCATATAGTAACTCACATATAGTAATAATATAGCTGGTTAAGCTGTTAGTAATAATAACTACATATAGTATATAATAGCTGTTAAGCTGTTAGTATAATTGTAACTACATTAGTAATCTACATATAGTATATAATATAGCTGGTTAAGTGTTAGTAATATATAACTACATGATTTAGTATCTAATATAGCTGGTTAAGTTGTAGTAATATATAACTACATATAGTATATAATATAGCTGGTTAAGTGTTAGTATATATAACTACATATAGTATATAATATAGCTGGTTAATTGTTAGTAATATATAAGTACATATATATGTGTTATTGAGTAATATATAATTTAATAGCTGGTTAATGGTGTTAAATATTCACTACATATAGTAATATAATATAGGCTGTTGTTATATAGTACAATGTATAAAAGCTGGTAGTGTTTAAATATATTACCATATAAATAAGCTGGATTGTTATAATAATACACTATTATTAGAAGCTGGTTAAGTGAGAAATAACTACATAGTTATAGGGTTAGTGTAGTATCATAACGCATATAGTATATAATATAGCTGGTTAGTTTTGTTAGTAATATATAATCCATATAGTACTCATATAAGCGGTTATTTAGTAATATATAACTACTATAGTACTATAAGCCTGTTAAGCTGTTAGTAATATGTAACTACATATAGTAACTCTACATATAGTATATTAGCTTGCTCTGATACACACACATAAATGCTTTTATATACACACATGCACATTCACACACGGGCTTTCATACAGACACGCATGCTCTTATACATGCACATTCATGCTTTTACACACAAACATGCATGTTCTTACACAAATGCACACACACGCATGCTGTTATATGTGCACACAAGTTTTTATACACACACATTCTGTTATACATATACATGCATTACACACATACATGCACACTCTTTTACACACATAAATTCATACTCTTATTAACAACACATGTATGCATACTCTTAAGCACACACCCTACATGCATACACAGAATGCACATACGTGTACACTGACACAGTAAGATATTGGGCAGCAGTGCACTATGACCCAGTAACAGTGAATCCCCATGGCTATATGCTGGGATTGTAGGGGAATCAATACCAGCAGCTGCATCCAGAACAGGCAGGGTCCATACGGGCGTGGAATGTGGAACCGTGGTTTACTGCAGTCTGACACCGACCTCCGCTCTTTCATTTCTAAAGCTGTGTGGGCAGCCCATGAGATCTACATGCAGAGCTAGCACTGCACGGCCCGTGGAACTCCATGTGTGTAACATTAACAGCACCGGCAAACTCCTATCCTACACATTAACCACAACCCAAAGTTTGTTTTTTTATATCTGTAATTTTAGACCTAACTGCGAGCGCTCGCACGCGATGTGTGGTGATTCTTGTGTGCGTGCGCATGCGTTTTTGCCATTTTGCGTTATGGAATGCATGCATTAGCGTACCAAAAATGGTGAACGCATGCGTTACCAAAATGCAAATTTTCGCTTCCCGTGTTTTCCATTTTAGCGAAAATCGACGCGCAATCACAGCGCGAAACACGTGCGCAAATGTGGAAAAACACGCTAGTGTGGCCTCACCCTAAGAAAGCAATCAAACTAGCTAAAATTATAATGAAGTTAGGATACTGAATACAAAGCATCACTAACCTAAACATTTTTTTAGGTATATTAATAGTAAGAAGATGAGGACTGGGAAAGTGGCAACCATTAATTAATGGGGATAAGTTAGTTACGGAGGATGGCGATAAAGCAAATGTCTTGAATATTTTTTTCCTCTGTATACACATAGAAGATCCAAGTACAGATCATAGAGTATAGTAGCAATAATGGTATAAAAGATTCAAGTTCACTTTGGTTAACCGAGGATATGGTACAGAAAGACTAAGTAAGGTTAATATTAATAATCTCCTGGACCGGATAAAATACATCCTCGGGTACTAGGGAGCTAAGTTCAGTTTTATCTAGGTCATTGTTTCTTATTTTTTGCTGATCCCTCATGTCCGGTGGTGTGCCTCTGATGGAAAAAGGCTGATGTTATTTCCCCAATATTCAAAAAGGGTAGTCGTTCACAGCCGGGTAATTAACAGCCTGTAAAGTTAACTTCAGTGTTGGGAAGATCCTGAAGTTTAATAAGGGAGGCATGTTTCTAGAGTAATGTTCAAGGACTGACATTAAATAGTAACCAGCCTGGATTTGA
>JAACNH010000380.1:207915-230656 GCA_019447015.1 Hymenochirus boettgeri
TTGTCAGTACTTCTCCCTACTACATCGTCATATCATATCGCTGTTCCGTTTGTTAGTAATTATCAAACTACTATCAGTATATCATAGAGGCTGGTAAGTTGTTGTAATCTATAACTACTAACGTATTAATATCGCTGGTTAAGTTGTTAGTCTGATAACTACATTCTACTCTACATCTTATATAATATCGCTGGTTAGTGTTAGTACTAATATAACTACTTAGTAACTCTACATATAGTATCATAATCTAGCTGGTTAAGTGGTTGTAATTACTAATACATATGTAATATAATATATCTGTGTTACGTGGTTAGTAATATATAACTACATATAGTATATATATGCTGGTTCAGTTTGTTAGTATATATAACTACATATAGTATAATATATAGCTGGGTAAAGCTTAGTCCACCCAAAAAATTTTTTTTATATACGGTCCCCCCTGGGCTCCCAGCCCCACCTCTATAATTTTTTTTTTAGAACGCCCCCCAAACTCTAACTTCCCCTCCCCTCGATCCTCCGCCGCGCCTCCCGGCCCTCTCTTGCAAGGAAATGCAAGCAGAGGGCGACCGGCAGTCCAGCGTCTGTGATTGGCTGACGCTCGAGCCAATCAACAGACGCGGCTGCCGGTCCCGCCCCTTCTTGCTTCGCTGAAAGATCCGGAAGCGTAGTTGAGAGGGAAGTATTTGGGGGAGCTTTCTTAAAAAAAAAAATACGCTGTTGGGGCTGGGGGACTGGGGGAGCAGGATCTTAAATGGGTTTTATTCTAGGGTGAGGGTATAGAACGGGAGGAGAGGGAGGTAGAGGTAGGGGGAGGGAGTGGGCGAAGGGCTTGCAGTGCGATGGCATAAACTGACCTGGGGCCAGCTAGCAGCAGTGTCCTATATGGACTCTGCTAGCCTCCTGGTATCATTTTTTGGGACCTTTGGGGGGGGACTACAGGCGAAACCCTAATGGAGCCTGGGATGTGAGGTAAGGATTAAACTACAGTCCATGGTGGGGCCAGTAGTAGTTGGGGGGATTATAGTTTTGGGGGTGACATGCCCCTTTAAGCTGTTATGTAATATATACTCTATAGTAATATAATATGCTGGTTGCTTTATTAATATATAACTACATATAGTATATAATATAGCTGTTAATTTGTTAGTAATATATAACTACATATAGTCCTACTAATATAGCTGGTTAAGTTGTTTTCTAAATATATAACTACATTAGTAAATATATCTAGGCTGGTTAAGTTGTTAGTAATATATAAAACTACAATATAGTATATAATCTAGCTGGTTAAGTTGTTTAGTAAAATATATAACTCCTATGAGTATATAAAACTGGTTAGTTGTTAGTAATATATACTAATATAGTAGATATATAGCTGGTTAAGTTGTTAGTACTATATAACTACATATCGTATAATAATATAGCTGGTTAAGTTGTTTTAAGGTAATATCTAACTACTATAGTATATCCTATAGCTGGTTAAGTGTTAGAATATAACTACAGTAGTAGATAATATAGCTGGTAAGTTTGTTAGTATTATAACTACAGATAGTAACTCTACATATAGTATATAATATATCTGGTTTAATTGTTAAGTAATATATAGCTACATATAGTAACTCACATATGTATATAATATCTCTGGTTAAGCTGTTAGTAATGATAACTAATAAGTAACTCTACATTAGTATATAATATAGCTCTGGTTTAAGTGGTTTAGTAATATATCTACATATGTATATAATTAGCTGGTTAAGTGTTATAGTAATATATAACTCCTATAGTATATAATATAGCTGTTAATTTGTTAGTAATATTAACTACTTAGTATATCATATGCTTGGTTAAGTTGTTAGTAAAATCTAACTCCATATAGTAATAATATACTGGTTTAAGTTGTTAGTATATATAACTACATGTAGTATATACTATGCTGGTTAAGTGTTAGTAATATATAACTACTATAGTCACTCTACATATAGTATATAATTAGCTGGTTAAGCTTTTAGTAAATATACCTACATATATAGTAACTCTACATATCGTAATATAATATGCGTTTAGTGGTTAGTAATATATAACTACATATATAGATAATATAGCTGTTAAGTGGTTAGTAATCTATAACTACATATCTTATCTAATATAGCTGGTAGTTGTTTCGTAATATATAGACTACTATAGTAACATATAGCTGGTTAAGTTGTTTAGTATATAAACTAACATATAGTATATAATATAGCTGGTTACAGTTTTTCGTAATCTATACCTACATGTAGTATATATATACTGGTTAGTTTGTTAGTAATATATCCTACCAATATAACTCTACATATAGTAATACGCTATATAGCTGGTTAAGTTGTTAGTAATATATACTACATATAGTCCTCACAATAGTATAATCATATAGCTGGTTAGCTGTTGTAATATATAACTAATCTAGTAACTCTACTTACATTAGTGATAATAATAGCTGGTTACGTGGTTAGTGTAATCTAAACTACATATCGTATATAATATAGCTGGTTAGTTTGTTAGTGTCACAATTATTTGTTGACCAGCATATAGTATCTAATATACTGGTTAGTTTGTTAGGTATATATAACACATATAGTATTAGAAATAGCTGGTTAGTTTGTTTAGTAATTATAACTACTATAGAGTATATAATATGCTGTAGTTGTAGTACTATATACTACATATAGGTATATAATTAGCTGGTTACTTGTTTAGTAATATATTAACTACATATAGTATTAATATAGCGTGGTTAAGTTGTTATAGTAAGATTAACTACATAGGTATATAGATCGCTGGTTAAGTTGTTATAATATATAACTCCTGTAGTAATATAATATATCTGGTTAAGTTGTTAGTAATATATAACTACATATAGTAACTCTAGCATATAGTATATAATCTAGCGGTTAAGCTGTTAGTACATATATACCTACATCTAGTAACTCTACATCTAGTATCTACTATAGCTGTTTAGTGTTAGTATAGATAAAACTAATATAGTAACTCTACATATAGTATATAATATAGCTGGTTAAGTGGTTGTAATATATAACTACATATCGTAATATTAGGTGGTGAGGAAGGGGTAAGAGAGGCGGGTAGGAAAAAAGGGAGAGTAGGGAAGGGAGGCCCCCCCTCGTCCTTTTGAGGATCCTCCCCCTCCCCCGTTGTCCTTTGTTTTCCCCCCTGTGTCCCCCCTGTTTTCCTGTTTCTCTTGGTTCCCCCCCCCTTCTTTTCCCCCCCCCGCCCCACCCCCCCTGGTTAATTGGTTAGTATATAAATACTCATTATAGTATTAATATAGCTGGTTAGTTGTTAGTAATATTACCTACATATAGTATATAATATATCGGCTTGTTAATTGTTAGTAATATATAACTACATATATCATCAATATAAGCTGGTTAAGTTGTTAGTAATATATAACTACATATGTATATAATATAGCTGGTTAAGTTGTTGATATATCACTACATAAGTATATAATTAGCTGGGTTAATTTGTTATTAATATATAACTACCTATAGTAATATAATATACGCTGTTAATTTTGTTTAGTACTATATACTACTATAGTATATAATATAGCTGGTTCATTTGTTAGTAATAATAATAACTACATATAGTAACTCTACATATCGTATATCAGATAAGCTGTTAAGCTGTTTATTAATATATAACTACATATAGTAACTCACATATATTATATAGATACGCTGGTTAAGTGGTTAGTAATATATACACACATATAGTATATAATATAGCTGTTCGTGGTTAGTATATATAACTACCTATATTATATAATATAGCTGGTTTAAGTGGGTTAGTATATCTAATCATATAGTATAATAATTTAGCTGGTTAAAGTTGTTAGTAATATATAACTACATATAGTATATAATATAGCTGGTTAATTGTTAGTAATATATAACTACATATAGTACTCTACATATGTATAATAATATGGAGCTGGTTTAAGTTGTTTTAGTAAATTTACTACATATAGTATATAATATACTGGTTAAGTTGTTAGTAATATATAACTACATATGTATATAATATAGCTGGTTAAGTGGTTAGTAAATTAGAACTACATATAGTACTAATATAGCTGGGTTAGTTGTTCGTAATATATTAACTACATATCGTATATAATATAGCGAGTTAATTGTGCGTAATCTAATAACTCCATATAGTATATCATCTAGCTGGTTAATTTGTTTAGTAATATATAACTACATATCAGATAATAGCTGGTAAGTTTTGTTAGGATATATAACTAATATAGTACCAGCTACATATAGTATCTAATATAGGCTGGTTAAGCTGTTATTAATATATCTACCTAATAGTAACTCTACATATAGTATTAATATAGCTTGTTAAGTGTTAGTAATATATAACTACATATCGTATATAATATCGCTTTTATATTGTAGTAATATATAACTACATCTAGTCTTCATATAGCGGTCGACGTTGTTAGGTAATATATACTACTATAGTATAATAATTATAGCTGGTTAGCCTGTTAGTAATATATAACTACATCATAGTAATCTACATCTAGTATAATAATCTCGCTGGTTAATTGTTAGTAATTATATAACTACATATAGTAATCTCTAACTATAGTATATTATAGCTGGTTAAGTGGTTAGTAATATATAACTACATATAGTAACTCTACATATAGTTATACTAATAGCTGTTAAGGTTGTTATAATATCTAACTTACATATAGTAAAACTCTATATAGTATATTAATATAGCGGTTAAGTGGTTAGTATATAGAACTACATATATAACTCTACCTATAGTAGATAATATACTGGTTAAGTGGTTTAGTAATATAATAACTACATATAGTAAACTCTACATATATATATATATCGCTGGTTAAGTTTTTAGTGAATATATACCCACTATAGTAACTCTACATATGTATATAATATCGCTGGTTAAGTGTTTAGTATATATAACTACATATAGTATATAAATATAGCGGGTTAAGTTGTTAGTAATTATAACTACATATAGTATATAATATCAGCTGGTTATTGGTGTAATATATAACTACAATATAGTACCTCTACATATAGTATCTATTAGCTGGTTAAGCTGTTAGTAATATGTAACTACATATTAACTCTACAAATGTATATATTAGCTGGTTAAGTTGTTAGTAATTATACCTACATATAGTAACTCTACATATAGTATAAGTATATAGCTGGTTCCTGTTAGTAATATATAACTACATATGTAACTCTACATATAGTATATACTATAGCTGGTTAAGTTGTTTAGTCAATATATACTACATATATAAACTCTACATATGTATATCATATAGCTGGTTAAGTTGTTAGTATATGTACTACATATAGTAACTCTACAATATAGTAATAATAATAGCTGGTTAAGCTGTTTTGTAATATGTACTACATATTAACTACATATAGTATATATATAGGCTTGGTTAAGCTTTGGTAATAATTATACAATATCAGTAACTCTACATATAGTATATAATATAGCTGTTAGCTGTAGTAGTAGCTACTTAGTATCTAATATAGTAAAATCGGTAATTATATAATCATATAGTACTCTCACATATAGTATATAAGATACTGGTTCAGGTCTGTTAGTAATATGTTAACCACTATAGTAACTCTACATATAGTAATAATATAGCTGGTTAAGCTGTAGTAATAATAACTACTTAGTATATCAATAGTCGTTAAGGCTGTTAGTACTATATTGTAACTACATAAGTGACAATTCTACATATAGTATATAATTAGCTGGTTAGTGGTTAGTAATATATACCTACATTAGACCTCACATAGTATCTAATATAGCTGGTTAAGTTGTAGTATATAGAATATATACTCACATATAGTATATAATATAGCTGGTTAAGTGTTGAGTATATATAACTAACTATAGTATATAATATAGCTGGTTAAGCTGTTGTAATATTAAACATATAGTATATAATATAGCTGGTTAACTGTTTAAATATTCACTACATATAGTAATATAAATAGTGGTTTCAGTTGTTAGTAATATATACCTACTATATTAATCATATAGCTGGTACAGTGGTTAGTAATATCTAACTCATATAGTATATAATATAGCTGGTTGAGCTGTTAGTAATATTTAACTCCATATAGTACTCTACATATATATATATATAAGCTGGTTAAAGCTGTTAGTAATATTACTACATCTAGTAACTCTACATATTATATTAGCTTGCTCTATACACACACATAAATTCTTTTATATACACACATGCACATGTTTCACCCACATGCTTTCATACAGACACGCATTCGCTTATACATGCACATTCATGCTTTTTACAACACAACATCATGTTCTTACACAAATTCACACACACGCATGCTGTTATATGTGCACACAATTTTATAGCACCCACAGTCTGTTATACATATACATGCATTACACACATACTGCCCACATTTTACACACATAATCATACTCTTATTAACAACACATGTATGGCATACTCTTAAGCACACACCCTACATGCATACCAGAATTCACATACGTTACACCTGACACCGTAATATATTGGGCAGCAGTGCCCTATGACCCGTAACAGTGAATCCCCATGGCTATATGCTGGGATTGTAGGGGAATCAACCAGGCAGCTGCATCCAGAACAGCAGGGTCCCATCCGGGCGTGGAATTGGAACCGCGTGGTTTACTGCAGTCTGAAACCGACCTCCGCTTCTTTCATTCATTTCTAAGCTTGTGTGCAGCCCATGAGATCTACATGCAGAGCTAGCACTGCACGGCCCGTGGAACTCCATGTGTTGTAACATTAACAGCAGCGGCACTCTCTCCATACAATTAAACCACAACCCAAAGTTTGTTTTTTTATATCTGTAATTTTAGACCTAACTGCGAGCGCTTCGCACGCGATGTGTGGTGATTCTTGTGTGCGTGCGCATGCGTTTTTGCCATTTTGCGTTATGGAATGCATGCATTACGTACCAAAAATGGTGAACGCATGCGTTACCAAAATGCAAATTTTCGCTTCCCGTGTTTTCCATTTTAGCGAAAATCGACGCGCAATCACTAGCGCGAAACACGTGCGCAAATGTGGAAAAACACGCTAGTGTGGCCTCACCCTAAGAAAGCAATCAAACTAGCTAAAATTATAATGAAGTTAGGATACTGAATACAAAGCATCACTAACCTAAACATTTTTTTAGGTATATTAATAGTAAGAAGATGAGGACTGGGAAAGTGGCAACCATTAATTAATGGGGATAAGTTAGTTACGGAGGATGGCGATAAAGCAAATGTCTTGAATATTTTTTTCCTCTGTATACACATAGAAGATCCAAGTACAGATCATAGAGTATAGTAGCAATAATGGTATAAAAGATTCAAGTTCACTTTGGTTAACCGAGGATATGGTACAGAAAGACTAAGTAAGGTTAATATTAATAATCTCCTGGACCGGATAAAATACATCCTCGGGTACTAGGGAGCTAAGTTCAGTTTTATCTAGGCTCATTGTTTCTTATTTTTTGTGGATCCCCCCTCATGTCCGGTGGTGTCCGTCCTTGGATTGAAAAACGGCTGATGTTATTTCCCAATATTCAAAAGGGTAGTCGTTCACAGGCCGGGTAATTAACAGGCCTGTAAGTTAACTTCAGTGGTTGGAAGATCCGTAAGTACTATAAGGAGGCATGTTTCTAGAGTACTGTTCAAGGACTGACATTAAATAGTAACCAGCCTGGATTTGAGGAATAGATCTTGTCAAACTAACTTGCTTGGCTTTTATGAGGAAGTAGGTAGAAATTTAGACTCTGGTATAGCAGTAGATGTAATTTACTTGGATTTTGCAAAGGCTTTTGCTACAGTCCCCCATAGGGACTAATGTATAATCTGTTCTCCCAGTAAAATGAAACACTGGTTAAAGTTGATGCTTTATTAAGGTTTATTAGCACAAAGATAGAAAAAAGGGTCTACAAGGTATAGTGGGTCAGGGATGAGATATCTATCAGGAGAGCAGACAATCCCATAGAAGGGGTTATGGTTTTTTGTAGCTTCTGACAGTTCTTTATTTTGTCCAGTTGGATTTTTAAGGGCGATGAAGACAAAGATGGCGGAACCATAGGTCATGAACATAACAGGGAATCTCTTAGAAGCAGATAATGAATGGGATTCGTGTTATTTCTAGGGAAATAAGATTCCTGATAGCCATGGTCTGTGTGAGGGTTAAACCATTTTCTCCCTATACATATCTTCTCTAGATTTATAGAAACTGCAGAGATCTCAGTAGAACATCACAATCAAGTTGCCATTGGTGGATTTCTCTTCTGTATTAGTATCACCTGTGTTCATTATAATCTTCACACCCCACGTGGAAAATCCAATGGAAGGTCAGCGCTGATGTTCACGGTACAGGGAGAGTCTATAGCAAACACATAGTGGTGGAGATATGGTGGGATAAATGGCTATGAAGGGGCAGAACATTAACACAAGGTAAAGGGGAGAGTGACTGGAAGAGGAGAACAGAGATTTCAAAGGCTTCGTACAGAATGGGATTTGGCACTAAAAAAGCAAACTGGGCGCCTTTGGCCGATACACATTTTGTGGCTCATCTGGTGCATTGGTGGTTCATGTCGTAGGGTCATAACTGAACACATCTGAGCAGCCACACACGGCCGATTATTGGCTGGGGGGTCAGACATAATCAATCACACATCTGTACGACCCTTAATAATGACTGTGGGGGGCAAAATTAGAAACACTGAACAATCCGGAAAATAGAGAAGATTCTCCACCTGGTGCATCTCATGGTCCTGCTAAAACATGAAACAGAAAAAGAATGTGATATAGGTCAGGTGGAGTCTTAGTGCAATTATTGTATAGGGTGGAGCTTAGTACATTATTTTAAGGTGGAGCTTTAGTACCTTTATTGTATAAGGGTTTGATCTTAGTACATTATTGTATAAGGGTGGAGCTTAGGTACATTATTGTATGTATAAGGTGAGCTAAAGTGCATTATTGTAAGGTGGAGCTTCGTGCATTATTGTATAAGGGTGAGCTTAGTACATTATTGTATAAGGGTGAGCTTAGTACATTATTGTATAAGGGTGGTCAGCTTCATGCATTATTGAATAGGGTGGAGCTTCCATGCCTATTTTATAAGGGTGAGAGTTTATGTATTTTGTATAAGGGGAGTTTTAGTGTATTTTGTTAAGGGTGGGCGCTTAGTGGCATTATTGTATAGGGTAATAGCTTCAGTGTATTTTTATGGAATGACTCACATTATGTCTGTGTTGTGTGAAAGGGTGGAGCTCATTATGTCTGATGTGTGTGTGAGGGTGGACTTCTTAATGTCTGTGTGGGGTGGAGCTCATTATGTCTTGTGTGTGGTGAGGGTGGAGCTCATGATGTCTGTGTGGTGGTTGGGGGAGCTCAGTACGTCCTGTGTGTGAGGGTGGAGCTCATTATGTCTGTGTGTGTGAGGGTGGAGCTCATTATGTCTGTGTGTGAGGGTGGAGCTCATTATGTCGGTGTGTTAGGGTGGAGCTCATTATGTCTGTGTGTGTGAGGGTGGAGCTCATTATGTCTGTGTGTGTGAGGGTGGAGCTCATTATGTCCGTTGTGTGAGGGTGGGAGCTCTTATGTTCTGTGTGTGTGGCGAGGGTGGAGCTATTATGTTCTGTGTGTGTGTGAGGGTGGAGCTCATTGTGTCTGTGTTGGAGTGGAGCTCATTATGCCTGTGGTTAGGGTGGGGCTCATTAATGCCTTATGTGTGGGAGGGTGGAGCTCATTATGTCTGTGTGGGGGTGGAGGTCATTTGTCTGTGTGTGTGAGGGTGGCTCATTATGTCTGTGTGTGGAGGGTGGAGCTCATTATGTCTGTGTGTGTGTGTGTGAGGGTGGAGCTCATTTTGTCTGTGTGGGGGTGGAGCTCATTATGTCTGTGAATGGGAGGAGCTCATTATGTCTGTGAGTGGGCAGAGCTCATTATGTCTGTGTGGGGGGAGGAGCTCATATGTCTGTGAGGGGTTGAGCTCATTATGTCTGTGTGGGGGTGTAGTTTCATTATGTATGTTAATTACCAGGCAGTGTGAATAATTCCACGGACGCAGGATCTTCATCTGAAAACCACAGCGCTGATTACAAAACCATAATGTAGGGTAGGTTTGGTAACAAGGTGATCCTGCTAGAGATATAGTGCCTGGATCTGGGTTGTCTGTTGGGTACTCCACCAATTGTTATCCCATTGGGCCAATAGGACTATAAGAATGGGGACTGAGGTCCGTGCATATTCCTCACCTTCTTTAGATTCCATCGATTCTGCAGGAGGTCCAGGCCGCTCACCTAGAGACAGACAGAGACGCCGTGACAGAATTAGGGGGTAGGAGCAGAGACAGTGGGTTATGAAGTTTATGGTATTTAGCGTAATTTGGTCTGCCAAACAGTGGGTGGCAAATCATACAGTTACATTCCCAGAGTCCCTTCTTCTAACTGGAGTCTCATTGCTTATTACCCTCTTCCCCCACTGATAACCCCCCTGGCTCATTATCCCCATCCCCTTCTGGGGCCACTGGCTCTTTACTCCTCCTTATGTACTGGAATCCCCCTTTTTCTTTCTTTTTTTTCTTTCTACTGATACTAGAACCCCACTGGCTCTTTAGCTTCTTCCCCTACTGTACTGCCCCCCACTCATTCCCACCCCCTCCACTACTGGAGTGCCCCCACTCTTACCTTAACCCCTCTTCCACTACTGGAGTGCCCCCCACTCATTACCCCCTTCCACTTCTGGAGTGCCCCCCACTCATTAACCCCTTCCACTACTTGAGTGGCCCCCACTCATTACCCCCTTCCACTACTGGAGTGCCCACCACTCTTATCCCCTTCCACTTCTTGGAGTGCCCCCAATCATTACCCCCTTGCCCTACGTGAGTGCCCCCAACTTATTAACCTCTTCCCAAACTGGAGTGCCCCCTACTCATTACCTTCTTCCCCTACTGGAGTGCCCTACTCATTACCCCACCCCCTGCCCTACTGAGTGCCCCCATTTATTACCCTCTCCCCCCTGAGTGCCCCTACTCATTACCATTCTTCCCTACTGAGTTTCCCACCCAGTATTCCCCTTTCCCCTACTGAGTTTCCACCCACGTCATTACCACCCCCCTTTCCCCTACTGGAGTGCCCCCCACTCATTACCTTCTTTCCTCTGGAGTGCCCCCCACTCATTACCTCGTTCCATGGGAGGCCCCCCACTCATTACCCTTTCCCAACTAGAGTGCCCCCACTCATTACCTCTTTCCCCTACACCTCTTTCCCCTACTGGAGTGCCCCCCCACTCATTACCTCTTCCCCTACTGGAGTGCCCCCACTCATTACCCTCGTCCCCAACTGGAGTGCCCCCCACTCATTACCTTCTTCCCCTACTGGAGTGCCCCGACTCATTACATTTTTCCCCTACTGGAGTGCCCCCACTCATTACCTATTTCCCCTACTGGAGAGCCCCCACTCATTACCTCTTTCCCCTACTGGAGAGCCCCCCACTCATTACCTCTTTCCCCTACTGAAGTGCCCCCACTCATTACCTCTTTCCCCTACTGGAGTGCCCCCCACTCATTTACCTCTTTCCACTACTGGAGTACCCCCCCCACTCATTACCTCTTTCCACCTACTGGAGAGCCCCCCAATCATTACCTTCTTCCCCTACTGGAGAGCCCCCCCCACTCATTACCTTCTTCCCCTACTGAAGTGCCCCCACTCATTACCTCTTTCCCTACTGGAGTGCCCCCACTCATATTACCTCTTTTCCACTACTGAGTACCCCCCCCACTCATTACCTCTTTCCACTACTGGAGAGCCCCCCCACTCATAACCTTCTTCCTACTTACTGTATGCCCCACTCATATACCACTTCTTTCCCCTACTGATTGCCCCCCACTCATTACCACCTCTTTCCCCTACTGGAGTGCCCCCACTCTACCCCTCTTTCCCCTACTGGAGAGCCCCACTCTTACCTCTTTCCACTACTCGAGAGCCCCCCACTCATTACCCTCTTTCTCTACGGAGTGCCCCCAACTCATTACCCACCAACTTCTTTCCCCTACTGGAGTATCCCCCCACTAATTACCTCTTTCCCCTACTGGAGTGCCCCCCACTCATTACCTCTTTCCCCTACTGAAGTGCCCCCACTCATTACCTCTTTCCCCTACTGGAGTGCCCCCACTCATTACCTCTTTCCACTACTGGAGTGCCCCCCACTCATTACCGGAAAACAACCCTGCTTCTTCCCCTACTGAAGTGCCCCCACTCATTACCTCTTTCCCCTACTGGAGTGCCCCCCACTCGTTACCTCTTTCCCCTACTGGAGTGCCCCCCACTCTTTACCTCTTTCCCCTACTGGAGAGCCCCCCACTCGTTCACCCACGTCTTTTTTTCCCCTACTGGAGTGCCCCCCACTCTTTACCTCTTTCCCCTACTGAGAGCCCCCCACTCATTACCTCTTTCCACTACTGGATTGCCCCCCACTCATTACCTCTTTCCCCTATTGGAGAGCCCCCCCACTCATTACCTCTTTCCTCTACTGGAGTGCCCCCACTCATTACCTCTTTCCACTACTGGAGATCCCCCCCGCTCATTACCTCTTTCCCCTACTGGAGAGCCCCCCACTCATTACCTTCTTCCCCTACTGAAGTGCCCCCACTCATTACCTCCTTCCCCTACTGGAGTGCCCACTCATTACCTCTTTCCACTACTGGAGTGCCCCCCCTCATGACCTACCTTCTTCCCCTACGGCAGTGCCCCCCCCACTCATTAAACCTCGTTCCCCTACTGGAGTGCCCCCCACTCGTTTTTTACCTCCTCTTTCCCCTAGGCTGTGCCGCCCCCCTCTTTACCCCTCTTTCCCCTACTGGAGGCCCCCCACTCATTACCTACCCACCTCTTTCCACTACTGGAGTGCCCCCAACTCATTACCTCTTTCCCCTATTGGAGAGCCCCCCCACTCATTACCTCTTTCCTCTACTGGAGTGCCCCCCCACAATAACCTCTTCCTTTCCACTACTGGAGTGCCACCCTACTTCTTACCCTCTTCCCGACTGAACTGGAGATCCCCCCGCTCAGTACCTCTTTTCCCCTACTGGAGAGCCCCCCCCTCATTACTCTTTCCACTACTTGAGTGCGCCCCCCACTTCATTACCTCTTTCCCCTATTGGAGAGCCCCCCACTCATTACCCTCTTCCCCAACTGGAGTGCCCCCCACTCATTACCTTCTTCCTCTACTGAAGTGCCCCCACTCATTACCTCTTTCCCCTACTGGAGAGCCCCAAACTCATTACCAATCTTTCCCCAACTGGAGTGCCCCCCACTCATTACCCTCTTCCCCAACTGGAGTGCCCCCCACTCATTACCCTCTTCCCCTACTGAAGTGCCCCCACTCATTACCTCTTTCCCCTACTGGAGTGCCCCCACTCATTACCTCTTTCCACTACTGGAGTGCCCCCCCCCCACTCATTACCTCTTTCCACACCTGGAGAAGCCCCCTACTCATTCCCCATTCTTCCCCTATTGAGTTGCTTTCCACTCATTAACCTCTTTCCCTACTTGGAGTGCCCCCCACTCAGTACTGCTTGCCCCTCCGGAGTGCCCCCCACTCATTACCTCTTTCCCCTACTGGAGTGCCCCCCACTCATTACCCCTCTTTCCACTACTGGAGTGCCCCCCCACTCATTACCTCTTTCCACTACTGGAGTGCCCCCCACTCATTACCTCTTTTCCCCTATTGGAGAGCCCCCACTCATTACCTTTTTCCTCTACTGGAGTGCCCCCCCACTAATTACCTCTTTCCACTACTGGAGTGCCCCCACTCATTACCTCTTTCCTCTACTGGAGAGCCCCCCACTCATTACCTCTTTCCACTACTGAGAGCCCCCCACTCATTACCTCTTTCTCTACTGAGTGCCCCCCACTCATTACCATCTTTCTCTACTGAGTTCCCCCCTCATTTACCCCCTTCCCCTTCTGGAGAGCCCCCACTCATTACCTCTTTCCCCTCTGTAGAGCCCCCCACTCATTACTCTTTCTCTACTGGAGTGCCTCCCCACTCATTACCTCTTCTCTCTGGAGTGGCCCCCCACTCATTACCTACCTCTTTCTCTACTGGAGTGCCCCCCACTCATTACCTCTTTCTCTACTGGAGTGCCCCCCACTCATTACCTCTTTCTCTACTGGAGTGCCCCCCACTCATTACCTCTTTCTCTACTGGAGTGCCCCCACTCATTACCCCCTTCCCCTTCTTCTGGAGGCCCCACTCATTACCAAACCGCACCTCTTTCCCCTTCTGGAGAGCCCCCCACTCATTACCTTCTTCCCCTACTGGAGAGCCCCCCCACTCATTACTCTTTCTCTACTGAGTTGCCCCCACTCATTACTCCTTATTCTTTCCCCTACTGGAGTGCCTCCCCACATTGTACCTCTTTCTCTACTGAGTGCCCCCCACTCATTACCCCACTCTTTTCTACTGGAGTGGCCCCCCACTCCTTACCACCTCGTTCTTCTCTCTGGAGTGCCCCCCACTCATTACCTCTTTCTCTACTGGAGTGCCCCCACTCATTACCTCTTGTCTCTACTCTGGAGTGCCCCCACTCATTACCTTCTTCCCTACTGGAAGCCCCAACCCCCACGCATTACCTCTTTCCCCTACTGAGAAGCCCCCCCCCCTCATCCTCTTTCTCTACTGGAGGTCCCCCACTCATTACCCCTTCCCCCTTCTGGAGAGCCCCCCACTCATTACCTCTTTCCCCTTCTGGGAGCCCCCCCCCACTCATTACCTCTTTCCCTACTGGAGAGCCCCCCACTCCCATTACCTCTTTCTCTACTGAGTGCCCCCCACTCATTCTTCTTTTCCCCGAACTGGATGCCCCCCCACTAATTACCTCTTTCTCTACTGGAGTGCCCCCCACTCATTACCTCTTTCTCTACTGGAGTGCCCCCCACTCATTACCTCTTTCTCTACTGGAGAGCCCCCCACCTCATTACCTCGTTCCCCTACTGGAGAGCCCCCCACTCATTACCTCTTTCTCTACTGGAGTGCCCCCACTTCCTTACCACCGCTTTCCCCCTACTGGAGAGCCCCCCCACTCATTACCTCTTTCTCTACTGGAGTGCCCCCCACTCATTACCCCCTTCCCCTTCTGGAGAGCCCCCCACTCATTACCCCTTTCCCCTACTGGAGTGCCCCCCACTAATTACCTCTTTCTCTACTGGAGTGCCCCCCCACTCATTACCCCCTTCCCCTTCTGGAGAGCCCCCACTCATTACCCAACCTCTTTCCCTACTTCCCCTACTGGAGAGGCCCCCCACTCATTACCCACCTTTCTCCTCTCTACTGAGTTCCCCCATCATTACCATCTTCCCCTACTGGAGAGCCCCCCCACTCATACCCTAACCTCTTTCCCCTACTGGGAGCCCCCCACTCATTACCTCTTTCCCTTCTGGGGAGAGCCCCCCACTCATTACCCCCTCTTTCCCCTTCTGGAGAGCCCCCCCACTCATTACCTCTTTCCCCTTCTGGAGAGCCCCCCACTCATTACCTCTTTCCCCTTCTGGAGCCCCCCCACTCATTACCTCTTTCCCCTTCTGGAGAGCCCCCCACTCGCTGTTACCACTCTTTCCCCTTCTGGGAGCCCCCCACTCATTACCCCTCTTTCTCTACTTTGAGTGGCCCCCCACTCATACCTCTTTCCCCTACTGAGAGACCCCCCACTCATTACGATCTTTCCCCTACCCTGGTAGAGCCCCCCACTCATTACCGACCTCTTTCCTTTCCCCTTCTGGAGAGCCCCCCACTCATTACCGATCTTTCCCGCTACGAGAGCCCCACCACTCATTACCAAACTCTTTCCCCTTCTGAGAGCCCCCATCTTACCACCTC
Source organism: Hymenochirus boettgeri (assembly GCA_019447015.1). NCBI lineage: Eukaryota > Metazoa > Chordata > Amphibia > Anura > Pipidae > Hymenochirus > Hymenochirus boettgeri. Next base: position 223,906 of record JAACNH010000380.1, read on the forward strand.
TTTTTCCCTACGGAGACCCCCACTCATTACCTCTTTCTCTACTTTAGTGCCTGCCCCCCCCACTCATTACCCGCCTCTTTCCCCTACTGAGTGCCCCCCCACTCAGTACTCTTTCCCCTACTGGACGTGCCCCCCACTCATTACCTTTCCTTTCCCCTACTGGATGCCCCTCCCCACTCATATACCTCTTCTCTCTCGACGGAAGTGGGCCCCCCACTCATTCTCTTTCCCCTACTGGAGGAGCCCCCCCACTCATTACCTCTTTCCCCTACTGGAGAGCCCCCCACTCATTACCTCTTTCCCCTACTGGAGAGCCCCCCACCCATTACCGGGCTTGTCCCCTACTTGCGAGCCCCCCACTCATTAACCTCTTTTCCCCTACTAAGCCCCCCCCCCATTACCTCTTTCCCCTACTGGAGAGCCCCCCACTCATTACCTCTTTCCCCTACTGGAGAGCCCCCCACTCAGTACTCTTTCCGCTACTGGAGAGCCACCCACTCATTACCTCTTTCCCCTACTGGAGTGCCCCCCACTCATTACCTCTTTCCCCTACGGAGAGCCCCCCACTCATTACCCTCTTCCCCTACTGGAGAGCCCCCCACTCATTACCTCTTTCTCTACTGGAGTGCCCCCCACTCATTACTTCTTTCCCCTACTGGAGAGCCCCCCCACTCTACTACCTCCTTTCCCCACTGCAGCCCCCCCACTCATTTACCCCCCCCTCTTTCCCCTACTAGAGAGCCCCCACTCATTACCTTCGACCTCTTTCCCCTCTGGGACCCCCCCACTCATTACCTCTTTCCCCTACTGGAGAGCCCCCCGCTCATTACCTCTTTCCCCTACTGGAGTGCCCCCCCACTCAGTACCTCTTTCCCCTACTGGAGAGCCCCCCACTCATTACCTCTTTCCCCTACTGGAGACCCCCCACTCATTACCTCTTCCCCTACTGAGAGCCCCCCCTACTCATTACCAATCTTTCCCCTACTGGAGGCCCCCCACGCATTACCATCTTTCCCCTACTGGGAGCCCCCACTCATTACCTAACCATCTTTCCCCCTACGGGAGAGCCCACCCACTCATTACCACCTCTTTCCCCTACTGGAGTGCCCCCCACTCATTACCCTCTTCCCCTACTGGAGTGCCCGGGTGCCCCCCCACTCATTAACCCATACCCACCAACCCCGCCTTCCCCTACTAGAATGCCCCATCTAATTTTCTCTCACCTCCTTGCATGGCCTCTACGTTGGAGCTTTCACTGTTGTGTCGCTGTTGTCACTATTATCACTGTTGTCACTATTGTCGCTGTTGTCAGAATCGCCATTAGATGCCGCACTACTGACCATGCCATCCGTGCTGTAGCCTCTGACCTCCCTGGGCATCGGAACTGGATCCTCCGTGGGACAGAGACATTTAGTGATGGTCTGGACAACAAGGTTCAGGATAGTTCCAGCTCATAACGTAAATAGAATGTTGGTTGTACATAAGGAAATATCTAGTGTCAGTCACTGAGCTACATGTGGGTCTAGTATCCCTCTCGGATTGGATCCCTATATGTGGGTCTAGTATCCCTCTCGGATTGGATCCCTATATGTGGGTCTAGTATGCCCTCTCGGATTGGATCCCTATTATTGGTGTCTAGTATCCCTCTCCTCTCTGGATTGGATCCCTACAGGTGGGTCTAGTATCCCTCTCGGATTGGATCCCTATATGTGGGTCTAGTATCCCTCCCTCTCGGATTGGATCCCTATATGTGGGTCTAGTATCCCTCTCGGATTGGATCCCTACATGTGGGTCTAGTATCCCTCTCGGATTGGATCCCTATATGTGGGTCTAGTATCCCTCTCTCGAGGAATTGGCCCCGATATGTGGGTCTAGTATCCCTCTCGGAAAATTTTGATCCCTATATGTGGGTCTAGTTCCCTTTCGATTGGGATCCCTATATGTGGGTCTAGTATCCCTCTCGGATTGGATCCCTACATGTGGGTCTAGTATCCCTCTCGGATTGGATCCCTATATGTGGGTCTAGTATCCCTCTCGGATTGGATCCCTATATGTGGGTCTAGTATCCGTACCCTCCTCCTCCCACCCCCGGGCCCCACGCCCCCCCCTCTCACAACACTCCCGAAAAAAAAAAAAAGAAAAACACGAAAATCCGCGGATTGGATCCCTATATTGGGTCTAGTTAGCCCCTCCGCTTGGATCCTATATGTGTGGTCTAGTATACCCTCGTCGGATTGGATCCCTATACTGTGGGTCCTAGTATCCCCCTCTCGGATGGATCCCTATATGTGGGTCTAGTATCCATCTCGTCCTCTAAGTCCATAACACCCACTCACATGTGGGCTAGTATCCCTCTCGATTGGGATCCCTACATGTGGGTCTAGTATCACCATCATAAAATCAAATCAGATGGGATCCCACATGTGGGTACATCAAAGTATCGCACCTCTACAAGGACAAATTGATCCTAATGTGGGTCTAGTCATCCGCTCGGAAACAACTGGTCCCTTATGTGTGGGTCTAGTATCCCTCTCGGATTGGATCCCTATATGTGGGTCTAGTATCCCTCTCCTCGGATTGGATCCCTACATGTGGGTCTAGTATCCCTCTCGGATTGGATCCCTATATGTGGGTCTAGTATCCCTCTCGGATTGGATCCCTATATGTGGGTCTAGTATCCCTCTCGGATTGGATCCCTATATGTGGGTCTAGTATCCCTCTCGGATTGGATCCCTATATGTGGGTCTAGTATCCCTCTCGGATTGGATCCCTATATGTGGGTCTGTATCCCTCTCGGATTGATCCCTATATTTTGATCTATAGAGACTCAGGATTGGATCCCACATGTGGATCTAGTGTCCTCGTCATACTGCACCCTATATCTGGGGCTAGTAACCCTCTCGTACTGGATCCTATATCTGCGGCTAGTAGCCCTCTCATACTGCCTCCCTATATCTGGGGCTGTAGCCCTCTCATACTGCCAAATCCCTATATCTGGGGCTAGAGCCCTCTCATACTGCCATCCCTATATCTGGGGCTAGTAGCCCACTCATACTGCATCCCTATATCTGGGGCTAGTAGCCCTCTCATATTGCATCCCTATATCTGGGGCTAGTAGACCTCTCATACTGCATCCTATAATCTGGGGCTAGTAGCCCTCTCAACTGCATCCCTATATCTGGGGCTATAGCCTCTCATACTGCACAACTCCCTACTATCTGGGGCTAGTAGCCCTCTCCTATTGCACCCTATATCTGGGGTAGTAGCCCTCTCATACTGCACCCTATATCTGGGCTGTAAGCCCTCTCATACTGCAATCCCTATATCTGGGCTAGTAGGCAAATAACTCTCATACTGCATCCCATAATCTAGCGGCTAGTAGCCCACTCATACTGTCAAATCCTATATCTACCTCTTCTAACACACTAGGCACCACTCCTACTGCGAATCCCTAAATAATAACTGGGCTAAACTAATAGCCACGCTCATACTGCATCCCTATATCTGCAGCTATAGCCGACATCAATACATAAAAACTGCAATCCATATATCTAGGGGCTAAAAAATCACACTAAAAACCCTCTCATACTGCATCCGCTATTCTGGGGCTAGTAGCCCACTCATACTGGCATTCCCTATCTCTGGGGCTAGTAGCCCTTTTCATACTGTCATCCCTATATCTGGGGGCTAGTAGACCTCTCATACTGCATCCCTATATCTGGGGCTTAGTCGCCACTCATACTGCAAATCACCTATATCTGGGGCTAGTAGCCCACTCATACACAAAGCAAATCCCTATAAAAAAAAATAACTCTCACTGGCTAACTCAACAGCACCTCAGAACCTGCATCCCTATATCATGATCCTCCTCTCTCAGACACAACTCCTATTGCATCCCTATCTGGGGCTAGTAGTCTCTCATACTGCATCCCTATATCTGGGGCTAAGTAGCCTCTCATACTGCAATCCCTATATCTGGGGCCTATAGCCCTCTCATACTGTCATCCCTATATCTGGGGCTAGTAGCGCCACTTCAATACTGCATCCCCTATATCTGGGGCTCGTAGCCCTCTCATACACATCCATATCTGGGGCTAGTAGCCCTCTCATACTACATCCCTATACTCTGGGGCTAGAGCCCTCTCATACTGGCAGCCTATATCTGGGGCTAGTATCCCTCTCATACTACATCCTATATCTATCTGTGGCTATGCCCTCTCCTACTACATCCCTATATCTGGGCTAGTAGCCCGCTCAACTGCTGCCTATATCTGGGGCTAGTAGCCACTTGAATTATATCAGGCATATTAGACAAGTTAGGGCTGTTTACATTGGAGAAGCGGCGGTTGCGTTGGGACATGATACCTTATACAATATATTAATGGGCCATAGGAATCTCTTGGTGCATTTTTTCACTAATAGTCATTCAAGGCCTCGTGGTACATCACTTTAAGGTTGGATCTCCATCGCCCAGGTTGGAAGTTTTCTTTACAGTGAGACGGTGAACTGTTAACTGTCTGCCAGGCAGATTGGTAATGGCAGTTCATTTAAATAGCTTTTAAAAAAGGCCTGGATAAGTTTCTAAAACTAAATAATATGAGAATTACGGGGGGGGGGGGGGGGGGGGGGGGGGGGGGTGGTATTAAATGAATATACTGTAGTTCTGGTTGGTACAGGGATACTATATAATTAGAATTACTGCTATTTAATACCTATACTGTCAGTTCTGGTTGGTACGGGATACTATTAAATATTGAGAATTACTGGTTTAATACACTACTGTATCTGGTTGGTACAGGATACTATATAATATTAAGAATTATGGTATTAAGCTATACGTATTCTGGTTGGTACAGGGATACTATATAATATTGAGAATTACTGGTTTATGCATATACTGTCAGTTCTGGTTGGTAACGGGGACTACTGTATAATAGTGAAATTACTGGGTATTAATATATACTGTAGTTCTGGTTGGTACAAGATACTATATTATATTGAGAATTAACTGGTATTAAACATATACTGTAGTTCTGGTTATAAAAAAAGTGAAACAGGGATACTATATAATATTGAGAATTACTGTATTGATGCATATACTGTAGTTCTGGTTGGTAGGGGATACTTTATATAGTGAGATTACGGGTATTAAATACATACACTGTATTTTTTGTTCTGGTTGGTGCAGGGATACTATATAATTGGAGAATTACTGTTCTTTCTACATATACTGTAGTTCTGGTTGGTACAGGGGATACTATCAATAGATTGAGATTACTGGTTTAATACATATAGCTGTGTGTTCTGGTTTGGTACAGGATCGATATCATATTGAGAATACTGGTATTAATACATGTACTGTAGTTCTTGGTTGGTACGGGATACTATATAATATTGCGATTACTGTATTAATACATATCCTGTAATTCTGGTTGGTACAGAGATACTATATAATATTGAGAATTACTGGTATTAATTAATACGATCTGGTTTGATCCAGGTATACTTTCCATGCCGTTTGGAGTCGGAAGGAATTTTCCCCCCTTTTAGCTGGGGTTTTTTGCCTCCTCTGAAAAATTCCAAACTGTTAGGTAGTCCGTTAAAAAAAAAAATAATAAATCTATAAAGAGGGTGAAATAGTTTGGACTTGAATGGACGTATGTCTTTATTCAACCTTACTACTATGTTACTATAATTGAATCCGTAGATCAGGTCAGCGTCCCTAGACATGACCCAGTGGGAGTGCAAAGTAAAGGTTCAGTGTCCATAACCTGATGAAATCTGGGTTGTCTCTGTACTGCTGAAGTTCAGCTTTAAAAACGATCAAAACACAAAGAAACGAAATGTATATTTCTCTACAATTTCCCTTCATTTTTCTTTGTTTTTATTTGAACGGTGTTGGGTCATTTAAATAAAAAGGGGGTGAATATTCTGTGTTTTTCAGAGACTTTTGAAGCCTGAAAGATGGTGGGATAAATGGCTATGAAGGGGCAGAACATTAACACAAGGTAAAGGGGAGAGTGACTGGAAGAGGAGAACAGAAGATTTAAGGCTCGTACAGGAATGAGATTTGGCACATAAGCAAACTGGCGCTTAAGGCTCGTACAGGAATGAGATTTGGCACATAAGCAAACTGGCGCTTTGGCCGATAATAACATTTGTGTGGCTCAATCTGGTGCCATTGGTGGTCAATGTCGTATAACATTTGTGTGGCTCAATCTGGTGCCATTGGTGGTCAATGTCGTAGGGTCAATAACTGATACACATCTGAGCAGCCACACACGGCCGATTATTGGCTGGGGGGTCAGACATCAAATCACACATCTGTACGACCCTTAATAAATGACTGTGGGGGCAAAATTAGAAACACTGAACAATCCCCTTAATAAATGACTGTGGGGGCAAAATTAGAAACACTGAACAATCAGCTTAATGCATTATTGTATAAGGGTGGAGCTTAGTGCATTATTGTATAAGGGTGGAGCTTAGTACATTATTGTATAAGGGTGGAGCTTAATGCATTATTGTATAAGGGTGGAGCTTCATGCATTATTGTATAAGGGTGGAGCTTAGTGCATTATTGTATAAGGGTAGAGCTTAGTGTATTATTGTATGGAATGAGCTCATTATGTCTGTGTATGTGTGAGGGTGGAGCTCATTATGTCTGTGTGTGTGTGAGGGTGGAGCTCATTATGTCTGTGTGGGGGTGGAGCTCATTATGTCTGTGTGTGTGTGAGGGTGGAGCTCATTA
>JAACNH010000381.1:0-185123 GCA_019447015.1 Hymenochirus boettgeri
TCGAATCCGCAAGTAAAATGTCTATTATACCAATACGCGAGTAAATATCGAATATCGAATCCGCTAGTAAAATGTCTATTATACCAATACGTGAGTAAATATCAAATATCAAATCCGCTAGTAAAATGTCTATTATATCAATATGCGAGTAAATATCGAATTCTCGAAACCGCAAGTAAAATGTCTATTATACCAATACGCGAGTAAATATCGAATTATCGAATCCGCAAGTAAAATGTCTATTATACCAATACACGAGTAAATATCGAATATCGAATCTGCAAGTAAAATGTCTATTATACCTATACGTGAGTAAATATCGAATATCGAATCCGCAAGTAAAATGTCTATTATACCAATACGCGAGTAAATATCGAATATCGAATCCGCTAGTAAAATTTCTATTATACCAATATGTGAGTAAATATCAAATATCGAATCCGCTAATAAAATGTCTATTATACCAATATGCGAGTAAATAACGAATTCTCGAATCCGCAAGTAAAATGTCTATTATACCAATACGCGAGTAAATATCGAATTCTCGAATCCGCAAGTAAAATGTCTATTATACCAATACAGCGAGTAAATACGAATATCGAATCTGCTAGTAAAAATGTCTATTATACCAATACGCGAGTAAATTTTGAATATCGAAGCAGAGTAAAATGTCGTATACCAATACGTGAGTAAATATCGAAGTCTCGATTATGCAAGTAAAATGTCTATTATACCAATACGCGAGTAAATTTTGAATATCGAATCCGCGAGTAAAATGTCTGTTATACCAATACGTGAGTAAATATCGAAGTCTCGAATATGCAAGTAAAATGTCTATTATACCAATACACGAGTAAATATCGAATTCTCGAAACCGCAAGTAAAATGTCTATTATACCAATACGCGAGTAAATATCGAATTATCGAATCCGCAAGTAAAATGTCTATTATACCAATACACGAGTAAATATCGAATATCGAATCCGCAAGTAAAATGTCTATTATACCTATACGTGAGTAAATATCGAATATCGAATCCGCCAGTAAAATGTCTATTTTACCAATACGCGAGTAAATATCGAATTCTCGAATCCGCAAGTAAAATGTCTATTATACCAATACGCGAGTAAATATCGAATATCGAATCTGCTAGTAAAATGTCTATTATACCAATACGCGAGTAAATTTTGAATATCGATCCGCGAGTAAAATGTCTGTTATACCAATACGTGAGTAAATATCGAAGTCTCGAATATGCAAGTAAAATGTCTATTATACCAATACGCGAGTAAATTTTGAATATCGAATCCGCGAGTAAAATGTCTGTTATACCAATACGTGAGTAAATATCGAAGTCTCGAATATGCAAGCAAAATGTCTTATACCAATACGCGAGTAAATTTTGAATATCGAATCTGCGAGTAAAATGTCTATTATACCTATACGTGAGTAAATATCGAATATTGAATCCGCAAGTAAAATGTCTATTATACCAATACGCAAGTAAATATCGAATATCGAATCCGCTAGTAAAATGTCTATTATACCAATACGTGAGTAAATATCAAATATCGAATCCGCTAATAAAATGTCTATTATACCAAATGCGAGTAAATATCGAATTCTCGAATCCGCAAGTAAAATGTCTATTATACCAATACACGAGTAAATATCGAATTCTCGAATCCGCAAGTAAAATGTCTATTATACCAGTATCGCGAGTATATCGAATATCGAATCCGACTAGTAAAATGTCTATTATACCAATACGCACGTTAATATCGAATCCTCGAATCCGTGAGTAAAATGTCTATTATACCAATATGCAAGTAAATATCGAATTCTCGAATCAGCGAGTAAAATGTCTATTATACCAATACGCGAGTAAATATCAAATTCTCGAATCCGCAAGTAAAATGTCTATTATACCAATACGCGAGTAAATATCGAATTCTCGAATCCGCGAGTAAAATGTCTATTATACCAATACGCGAGTAAATATCAAATTCTCGAATCCGCGAGTAAAATGTCTATTATACCAATACACGAGTAAATATCGAATTCTCGAAACCGCAAGTAATGTCTATTATACCATACGCGATTAAATATCAATTATCTAATCCGCAAGTAAAGGTCTATTATACCAATACACGAGTAATTATCGAATATCGAATCGCAAGTAAATGTCTATTACCTATACGTGAGTAAATTCGAATATCGAATCCGCATAAAATGTCTATTATACCAATACGCGAGTAAATATCGAATTCTCGAATCCGCAAGAATGCTATTATACCAATACGCGAGTAATATCGAATATCGAATCTGCTAGTAAAATGTCTATTATACCAATACGCAGTTAATTTTGAATATCGAATCCCGAGTAAATGTCTGTTATACATACGTGAGTAAATATCGAAGTCTCGAATATGCAAGTAAAATGTCTATTATACCAATACGCGAGTAAATTTTGAATATCGAATCCGCGAGTAAAGTCTGTTATCCCCAATACGTGAGTAAATATCGAAGTCTCGAATATGAAGCAAAATGTCTATTATACCAATACGCGAGTAAATTTTTGAATATCGAATCTGCGAGTAAAATGTCTATTATACCTATAGTGAGTAAATTCGAATATTGTAATCCGCAAGTAAAATGTCTATTATCCATACGCGAGTAAATATCGAATATCGAATCCGCTAGTAAAATGTCTATTATACCAATACGTGGTAAATATCAAATATCGAATCCGCTAATAAATGTCTATTATACCAATATGCGGTAAATTCGAATTCTCGAATCCGCAGTAAAATGTCTATTATACCAATACACAGTAATATCGAATTCTCGAATCCGAAAGTAAAATGTCTATTATACCAATACGCGAGTAAATATCGAATTCGAATCCGCTAGTAATGTCTTATATGCCAATACGTAGTAATATCAAATATCAAATCCGTAGTAAAATGTCTATTTACCAATATGCGAGTAAATATCGAATTCTCGAATCCGCAAGTAAAATGTCTATTATACCAATACGCGAGTAAATATCGAATTATCGAATCCGCAAGTAAAATGTCTATTATACCATACGAGTAAATATCGAATATCGAATCCGCAAGTAAAATGTCTATTATACTATCAGTGAGTAAATATCGAATATAATCCGCAGTAAAAGTCTATTATACCAATACGCGGTAAATATCGAATATCGAATCCGCTAGTAAAATGTCTATTATCACCAACGCGAGTAATAATCGAATCTCGAATCCGCAAGTAAAATGTCTATTATACCTATCGCGAGTAATATCGAATCCGCAAGTAAAATGACTATTATCCAATACGCGATTAAATTGAATATCGAATCCGCTAGTAAAATGTCTATTATACCATACGTGAGTAAATATCAAATATTGAATCCGCTAATAAATGTGTCTATTATACCAATATGCGAGTAAATATCGAATTCTCGAATCCGCAGTAAAATTGTTATTATACCATACGCGAGTTATCGAATTCTCGAATCCGCAATAAATGTCTATTATACCAATACGCAGTAAATATCGAATATCGAATCCGCAAGTAAAATGTCTATTTTACCAATACGCGAATAAATATCGAATCCACGAGTAAAATGTCTATTATACCAATACGCGAGTAAATATCGAATCCGCAAGTAAAATGTCTATTATACCAATACGCGAGTAAATGTCGAATATCGAATCCTCAAATAAAATGTCTATTATACCAATACGCTAATAAATATCGAATATCGAATCCGCAAGTAAAATGTCTATTATACCAATACACAAGTAAATATCGAATCCGCAAGTAAAATGTCTATTATACCAATACGCGAGTAAATATCGAATTCTCGAATCCGCAAGTAAAATGTCTATTATACCAATACGCGAGTAAATATCGAATACTCGAATCCGCAAGTAAAATGTCTATTATACCTATACGCGAGTAAATATCGAATCCGCAAGTAAAATGTCTATTATACCAATACGCGAGTAAATATCGAATACGATCCGTAGTAAAATTCTATTATACCAATACGTGGTAAATATCATATCAAATCCGCTAGTAAAATGTCTATTATACCAATATGCGAGTAAATATCGAATTCTCGAACCCGCAAGTAAAATGTCTATTATACCAATACGTGAATAAAATTCGAATTATCGAATCCGCAAGTAATTGTCTATTATACCAATACACGAGTAAATATCGAATATCGAATCCGCAAGTAAATGTCTATTATACCTATACGTGAGTAATATTCGAATATCGAATCCGCTAGTAAAATGTCTATTATACCAATACGTGGTAAATATCAAATATCGAATCCGCTAATAAAATGTCTATTAACCAATATGCGAGTAAATATCGAATTCTCGATCCGCAAGTAAAATGTCTATTATACCAATACGCGAGTAAATATCGAATTCTCGAATCCGCAAGTAAAATGTCTATTATAACCAATACGCGAGTAAATATTGAATATCGAATCCGCAAGTAAAATGTCTATTATACCAATACGCAATAATATCGAATCCGTGAGTAAATGTCTATTATCCTATAACGCAGTAAATATCGAATCCGCGAGTAAATGTCTATTATCCCAATACGCAGTAAATATCGAATCCTCAAATAAATGTCTATTATACCAATACGCGAGTAAATATCGAATATCGAATCCGCTAGTAAAATGTCTATTATACCAATACGTGAGTAAATATCAATATCGAATCCGCTAATAAAATGTCTATTATACCAATATGCGAGTAAATATCGAATTCTCGAATCCGCATATAAAGTCTTATTATCCAATACGCGAGTAAATATCGAATTCTCGAACCGCAAGTAAATGTCTATTATACCAATACGCGGTAATATTGAATATCGAATCCGCAAGTAAAATGTCTATTATACCAATACGCGAATAATATCGAATCCGTGAGTAAAATGTCTATTATACCAATACGCGAGAAATATCGAATCGCGAGTAAAATGTCTATTATACCAATACGCGAGTAAATTCGAATCCTCAAATAAAATGTCTATTATACCAAATACGCGAGTAAATCGAATATCGAATCCGCAGTAAATGTCTAGTATCCATACGCGAGTAAATATCGAATCCGCAGTAAAATGTCTATTATACCAATACGCAAGTAAATGTCAATATCGAATCCTCAAAAAAATGTCTATTATACCAATACGCAGTAAATATCGAATCCGCAAGTAAAATGTCTATTATACCAATACACAATATAAATATCGAATCTCCGCAAGTAAAATGTCTATTATACCAATACGCGAGTAATATCGAATTCTCGAATCCGCAAGTAAAATGTCTATTATACCAATACGCGAGTAAATTCGAATATCGAATCCGCTAGTAAAATGTCTATTATACCAATACGTGAGTAAATACAAATTCAAATCCGCTGTAAAATGTCTATTATCAATATGCGAGTAAATTCGAATCTTCGAAACCGCAAGTAAAATGCTATTATACCAATACGCGAGTAAATATCGAATATCGATTCCGCAATAAAATGTCTATAACCAATACACGAGTAAATATCGAATATCGAATCTGCAAGTAAAATGTCTATTATACCTATACGTGAGTAAATATCGAATATCGAATCCGCAAGTAAATGTCTATTATACCAATACCGGTAAATACGAATATCGAATCCGCTAGTAAAATTTCTATTATACCAATATGTGAGTAAATATCAATATCGAATCCGCTATAAAATGTCTATTTACCATATGCAGTAAATAACGAATTCTCGAATCCGCAAGTAAAATGTCTATTATACCAATACGCGAGTAAATATCGAATTCTCGAATCCGCAAGTAAAATGTCTATTATACCAATACGCGAGTAAATATCGAATATCGAATCTGCTAGTAAAATGTCTATTATACCAATACGCGAGTAAATTTTGAATATCGAATCAGCGAGTAAAATGTCTGTTATACCAATACGTGAGTAAATATCGAAGTCTCGATTATGCAAGTAAAATGTCTATTATACCAATACGCGAGTAAATTTTGAATATCGAATCCGCGAGTAAAATGTCTGTTATACCAATACGTGAGTAAATATCGAAGTCTCGATATGCAAGTAAAATGTCTATTATACCAATCACGAGTAAATATCGAATTCTCGACCGCAAGTAATTGTCTATTAACCAAACGCGAGTAATATCGATTAATCGAATCCGCAAGTAAAATGTCTATTATACCAAATCCACGAGTAAATATCGAATATCGAATCCGCAAGTAAAATGTCTATTATACCTATACGTGAGTAAATATCGAATCGAATCCGCAAGTAAAATGCTATTATACCAATACGCGAGTAATATCGAATTCTCGAATCCGCAAGTAAATGTCTATTATACCAATACGCGAGTAAATATCGATATCGAATCTCAGTAAAATGTCTATTATACCAATACGCGAGTAATATTTGAATACGATCCCGATAAAATGTCTTTATACCAATACGTGAGTAAATATCGAAGCTGAATATGCAAGTAAAATGTCTATTAACCAATACGCGAGTAAATTTGAATATCGAATCCGCGATAAATGTCTTTATACCAATACGTGAGTAAATATCGAATCTCGAATATCATAAAATGTCTATTATACCATACCCGAGTAATTTTTGAATATCGAATCTGCGAGTAAAATGTCTATTTATACCTATACGTGAGTAAATATCGAAATTGAATCCGCAAGTAAAATGTCTATTATACCAATACGCGAGTAATATCGAATATCGAATCCGCTAGTAAAATGTCTATTATACCAATACGTGAGTAAATATCAAATATCGAATCCGCTAATAAAATGTCTATTATACCAATATGCGAGTAAATATCGAATTCTCGAATCCGCAAGTAAAATGTCTATTATACCAATACACGAGTAAATATCGAATTCTCGAATCCGCAAGTAAAATGTCTATTATACCAGTACGCGAGTAAATATCGAATATCGAATCCGCTAGTAAAATGTCTATTATGCCAATACGTGAGTAAATATCAAATATCAAATCCGCTAGTAAAATGTCTATTATACCATATCGAGTAAATATCGAATTCTCCGAATCCCAAGTAAAATGTCTATTATACCAATACGCGAGTAAATATCGAATTATCAATCCGCAAGTAAAATGTCTATTATACCAATACATAGAGTAAATATCGAATATCGAATCCGCAAGTAAAATGTCTATTATACCTATACGTGGTAAATATCGATTGAATCCGCAAGTAAAATGTCTATTATACCAATACGCGAGTAAATATCGAATATCGAATCCGCTAGTAAAATGTCTATTATACCAATACGTGAGTAATATCAAATATCGAATCCGCTAATAAAATGTCTATTATACCATATGCGAGTAAATATCGCATTCTCCGAATCCGCAAGTAAAATGTCTATTTATACCAATACGCGAGTAAATATCGAATTCTCGAATCCGCAAGTAAAATGTCTATTATACCAATACGCGAGTAAATAACCGCAAGTAAATGTCTATTATACCAATACGCGAGTAAATATCGAATATCGAATCCGCAAGTAAAATGTCTATTATACCATAACCGAGAAATATCGAATATCGAATCCGCAAGTAAAATGTCTATTATACCTATAACGTGAGTAAATAGAATATCGAATCCGCAAGTAAAATGTCTATTATACCAATACGCGAGTAAATATCGAATTCTCGAATCCGCAGTAAAATGTCTATTATACCAATACGCGAGTAAATACGAATATCGAATTGCTAGTAAAATGTCTATTATACCAATACGCGAAGTAAATTTGAATATCGAATCCGCAGTAAAATGTCTGTTATACCAATACGTGGTAATATCGAATTCGAATATGCAAGTAAAATGTCTATTATACCAATAGCGAGAAATTTTGATATCGAATCCGCGAGTAAAAGTTGTTATACCAATACGTGAGTAAATATCGAATCTCGATATGCAAGCAAAATGTCTATTATACCAATACGCGAGTAAATTTGAATATCGAATCTGCGAGTAAAATGTCTATTATACCTATACGTGAGTAATATCGAATATTGAATCGCAAGTAAAATGTCTATTATACCATAGCGAGTAAAATAGAATATCGAATCCGCTAGTAAAATGTCTATTATACCAATACGTGAGTAAATATCAAATATCGAATCCGCTACTAAAAATGTCTATATACCAATATGCGAGTAAATATCGAATTCTCGAATCCGCAAGAAAATGTCTATTATAACCAATACACGAGTAAATATCGAATTCTCGAATCCGCAAGTAAAATGTCTTATATACCAGTACGCGAGTAAATATCGAATATCGAATCCGCTAGTAAAATGTCATATGCCAATACGTGAGTAATATCAAATATCAATCCGCTAGTAAAATGTCTATTATCCAATATGCGAGTAAATATCGAATTCTCGAATCCGCAAGTAAAATGTCTATTATACCAATCGCGAGTAAATATCGAATATCGAATCCGCAAGTAAAATGTCATTATACCAATACATGGTAATATCGAATATCGAATCCGCAAGTAAAATGTCTATTATACCATACGTGAGTAAATACGAATATTGAATCCGCAAGTAAAATGTCTATTATCCAATACGCGAGTAATATCGAATATCGAATCCGCTAGTAAAATGTCTATTATACCAATAACGCGAGTAAATCGAATTCTCGAATCCGCAAGTAAAATGTCTATTATACCTATACGCGAGTAAATATCGAATCCGCAAGTAAAATGACTATTATACCAATACGCGAGTAAATATCGAATATCGAATCCGCTAGTAAAATGTCTATATACCAATACGTGAGTAAATATCAAATATTGAATCCGCTAATAAAATGTCTATTATACCAATATGCGAGTAAATATCGAATTCTCGAATCCGCAAGTAAAATGTCTATTATACCAATACGCGAGTAAATATCGAATTCTCGAATCCGAAAGTAAAATGTCTATTATACCAATACGCGAGTAAATATCGAATATCGAATCCGCAAGTAAAATGTCTATTTTACCAATACGCGAATAAATATCGAATCCACGAGTAAAATGTCTATTATACCAATACGCGAGTAAATATCGAATCGCAGTAAAATGTCTATTATACCAATACGCGAGTAAATGTCGAATTCGAATCTCAAATAAAATGTCTATTATACCAATACGCAAGTAAATATCGAATATCGAATCCGCAAGTAAAATGTCTATTATACAATACACAAGTAAAATATCGAACTCGCAAGAAAATGTCTATTATACCAATACGCGAGTAAATATGAATCTCGAATCCGCAAGAAATGTTATTATACAATACGCGAGTAAATATCGAATACTCGAATCCGCAAGTAAAATGTCTATTATACCTATACGCGAGAGTAAAATATCGAATCCGCAAGTAAATGTCTATTATACCAATACGCGAGTAAATATCGAATATCGAATCCGAAGTAAAAGTCTATTATACCAATACGTGAGTAAATATCAAATATCAAATCCGCTAGTAAAATGTCTATTATACCAATATGCGAGTAAATATCGAATTCTCGAACCCGCAAGTAAAATGTCTATTATACCAATACGTGAATAAATATCGAATTATCGAATCCGCAAGTAAAATGTCTATTATACCAATACACGAGTAAATATCGAATATCGAATCCGCAAGTAAAATGTCTATTATACCTATACGTGAGTAAATATCGAATATCGAATCCGCTAGTAAAATGTCTATTATACCAATACGTGAGTAAATATCAAATATCGAATCGCTAATAAATGTCTATTATACCAATATGCAGTAGTAAATATCGAATTCTCGAATCCGCAAGTAAAATGTCTATTATACCAATACGCGAGTAAATATCGAATTCTCGAATCCGCAAGTAAAATGTCTATTATACCAATACGCGAGTAAATATTGAATATCGAATCCGCAAGTAAAATGTCTATTATACCAATACGCGAATAAATATCGAATCCGTGAGTAAAATGTCTATTATACCTATACGCGAGTAAATATCGAATCCGCGAGTAAAATGTCTATTATACCAATACGCGAGTAAATATCGAATCCTCAAATAAAATGTCTATTATACCAATACGCGAGTAAATATCGAATATCGAATCCGCTAGTAAAATGTCTATTATACCAATACGTGAGTAAATATCAAATATCGAATCCGCTAATAAAATGTCTATTATACCAATAGACGAGTAAATACGAATCTCGAATCCGCAAGTAAAATGTCTATTATACCAATACGCGAGTAAATATTCGAATTCTCGAATCCGCAAGTAAAATGTCTATTATACCAATACGCGAGTAATATTGAATATCGAATCCGCAAGTAAAATGTCTATTATACCAATACGCGATAAATATCGAATCCGTGAGTAAAATGTCTATATACCAATAGCGAGTAATATCGAATCCGCGAGTAAAATGTCTATTATACCAATACGCGAGTAATATCGAATCCTCAAATAAAATGTCTATTATACCAATACGCGAGTAAATATCGAAACGAATCCGCAAGTAAATGTCTATATACCAATACGCGAGTAAATATACGAATCCGCAAGTAAAATGTCTATTATACCAATACGCAAGTAAATGTCGAATATCGAATCCTCAAATAAAATGTCTATTATACCAATACGCAAGTAGTAAATATCGAATCCGCAAGTAAAATGTCTATTTACCAATACACAAGTAAATATCAGAATCCGCAAGTAAAATGTCTATTATACCAATACGCGAGTAAATATCGAATTGAATCCGCAAGTAAAATGTCTATTATACCAATACGCGAGTAAATATCGAATATCGAATCCGCTAGTAAAATGTCTATTATACCAATACGTGAGTAAATATCAAATATCAAATCCGCTAGTAAAATGTCTATTATACCAATATGCGAGTAAATATCGAATTCTCGAAACCGCAAGTAAATGTCTATTATACCAATACGCGAGTAAATATCGAATATCGAATCCGAAGTAAAATGTCTATTATACACACACGAGTAAATATCGAATCGATCTGCAAGTAATGTCTATATACCTATACGTGAGTAAATATCGAATATCGAATCCGCAAGTAAAAATGTCTATTATACAAATACCGAGTAAATATCGAATATCGAATCCGCTAGTAAAATTTCTATTATACCAATATGTGAGTAAATATCAAATATCGAATCCGCTAATAAATGTCTATTATCCAAATGCGAGTAAATAACGAATTCTCGAATCCGCAAGTAAAATGTCTATTATACCAATACGCGAGTAGTAATATCGAATTCTCGAATCCGCAAGTAAAATGTCTATTATACCAATAAGCGAGTAAATACGAATATCGAATCTGCTAGTAAAAATGTCTATTATACCAATACGCGAGTAAATTTTGAATATCGAACGAGAGTAAAATGTCTATACCAATACGTGAGAAATATCGAAGTCTCATATGCAAGTAAAATGTCTATTATACCAATACGCGAGTAAATTTTGAATATCGAATCCGCGAGTAAAATGTCTGTTATACCAAACGTGAGTAAATATCGAAGTCTCGAATATGCAAGTAAAATGTCTATTATACCAATACACGAGTAAATATCGAATTCTCGAAACCGCAAGTAAAATGTCTATTATACCAATACGCGAGTAAATATCGAATTATCGAATCCGCAAGTAAAATGTCTATTATACCAATACACGAGTAAATATCGAATACGAATCCGCAAGTAAAATGTCTATTATACCTATCGTGAGTAAATATCGAATATCGAATCCGCAGTAAAATGTCTATTTTACCAATACGCGAGTAAATACGAATTCTCGAATCCGCAAGTAAAATGTCTATTATACCAATACGCGAGTAAATATCGAATATCGAATCTGCTAGGTAAAATTTTGTATAACCAATACGCGAGTAAATTTTGAATATCGATCCGCGAGTAAAATGTCTGTTATACCAATACGTGAGTAAATATCGAAGTCTCGAATATGCAAGTAAAATGTCTATTATACCAATACGCGAGTAAATTTGAATATCGAATCCGCGAGTAAAATGTTCTGTTATACCAATACGTGAGTAAATATCGAAGTCTCGAATATGCAAGCAAAAATGTCTTATACCAATACGCGAGTAAATTTTGAATATCGAATTGCGAGTAAAATGTCTATTATACCTATACGTGAGTAAATATCGAATATTGAATCCGCAAGTAAAATGTCTATTATACCAATAGCGGTAATATCGAATATCGAATCCGCTAGTAAAATGTCATTATACCAATACGTGAGTAAATATCAAATATCGAATCCGCTAATAAAATGTCTATTATACCAAATGCGAGTAAATAGAATTCTCGAATCCGCAAGTAAAAGTCTATTATACCAATACACGAGTAAATATCGAATTCTCGAATCCGCAAGTAAAATGTCTATTATACCAGTAGCGAGTAAATATCGAATATCGAATCCGCTAGTAAAATGTCTATTATGACAATACGTGAGTAAATATCAAAATCAAATCCGCTAGTAAAATGTATTATACCAATATGCGAGTAAATATCGAATTCTCGATCGCAAGTAAAAAGTTCTATTATACCAATACGCGAGTAATATCGAATTATCGAATCCGCAAGTAAAATGTATTATACCATACATGAGTAAATATCGAATATCGAATCGCAAGTAAAATGTCTATTATACCATACGTGAGTAAATATCGAATATTGAATCCGCAAGTAAAATGTCTTTATACCAATGCGAGTAAATATCGAATATCGAATCGCTAGTAAAATGTCTATTATACCAATACGTGAGTAAATATCAAATATCGAATCCGCTAATAAAATGTCTATTATACCAATATGCGAGTAAATATCGAATTCTCGAATCCGCAAGTAAAATGTCTATTATACCAATACACGAGTAAATATCGAATTCTCGAATCCGCAAGTAAAATGTCTATTATACCAATACGCGAGTAAATATCGAATATCGAATCCGCAAGTAAAATGTCTATTATACCAATACGCGAGTAAATATCGAATATCGAATCTGCAAGTAAAATGTCTATTATACCAATCCGCGAATAAATATCGAATCCGCGAGTAAAATGTCTATTATACCAATACGTGAGTAAATATCGATTCCGCGAGTAAAATGTCTATTATACCAATACGCAAGTAAATATCGAATCCTCAAATAAAATGTCTATTATACCAATATGCAAGTAAATATCGAATATCGAATCCGCAAGTAAAATGTCTATTATACCAATACGCAAGTAAATATCGAATTCTCGAATCCGCAAGTAAAATGTCTATTATACCAATACGTGAGTAAATATCGAAGTCTCGAATATGCAAGTAAAATGTCTATTATACCAATACGCGAGTAAATTTTGAATATCGAATCTGCGAGTAAATGTCTATTATACCAATACGCAAGTAAATATCGAATTTTCGAATCTGTAAGTCGTTCATGGGATAATTATCGAATGTTGAAACGCGAGAGCTCGAAAGTAGCGCGTGTGAGAGTAAAATCGAGTTTTCGAAAGTCCTGGATATTCGAACCTGTTCACCAGACCATTTCCCAGGTCCCACAGCCATTTACATTAAGTTACCATTGATATTTTAATTGTATTTCATTCGAACTTTTAGAACTATTGACTCCCATTGACTTTAATGGGTCCGTTTTCGAACTTTCCATATAATTTGGCCATCTCTAGTCCCAACCAACTTACCAAATACTGAAACCATCAGTAACCTGTTGGCCAGGCAAAATGTAAGGATATATAACAGTCAGGAATGGATAGAGTGGAAGTGGATCACGGGATATGTGCTGGGAATTCAGCACCATTACCGGTTTTGGATAAAAATCAGTCAGGAATGGCTGGTAAATTCTCTTATGTTCCCTGGCAGGTCCAATCAAAATATCAGACCAGGGAATTATCAGGGCTGAAATACTGGCCATTGTGTACCACAGTTCCATACTTTCTCAATGCTTATGAAATCTTTTTTTTTTGCTATCTCAACCTCTCAGGGGTTGAGAAACACTAACCTACATGCAGTAACGTACCTAGGGAGGCATGCCCCCCCTTCCTAATTGCTAGGTCCTCATTGCTGTAGGTATAGCTGGTATTTTGAAAACTTACCTTCTAGGTTTCCTCTTGGCATTTCAAACCAAAAGGAGGACATGCTCTTCAAGAAGCTGCACGGAGGAGGAAGATATAGCATTTGTACCCCCCAGGGGTAAGATCCTGGTAGGTCCTCATCCTGGGTACAGCTTAAAGGGTAACTGTTTTCTCAAATTCTTCCAAACTAGTAATAATGATATAAAAAGCCTTCCATCGTACCTTCAAAATAAAACCTAAATCACATCTCTGGATAAAATTTGTGTTATTGCTGCAAAAGTTCAGCAATGTAACTTCCTGGTTGAACTCTTCCTGTTTTTAGCCATGTGACCAGCTTGTAGTCATGTGACCAGCCTTTGCCTGCATTAACAGGCTCCCCATCTCAAACTGCACATTTTTTCCTCAGGTACTTCCTGATTTCCCCAGCATTAAGTCTTTACTGAGCATGCTTCTCCCCGGGGGAAAAGGGCCAGCAGAGGAAAGGTGATGTCACCCAACCTACTGGAAGCAGGAAGTTTAAACAATCACCTTGATATCATTTCTCACAGGCTCCAGCCAGAGATGTGATTGTTGGCTAAGTGTAAAGGAAATACCGCAGGCTTTCATTTTACCCTAACATGTTTTGAGACCACAATTGCCCTTTAAAGGGGAACTGTGTTCTCCAAACAAGTTGGGTTTAAATTAAAGGTCAGTTTCCTACCTTTAAAACAAGCTGACAACCACCTCTCTATGTGCTCCACAGCCCAAGATATAAAGAAATGACTGAGCAGAAAGTTAATGGGTGGGAGGCTGACATGTGACATTTCTAAGGCTTTTCCTGCACAGTGCCGCCAGAGAGCACAGCCTCAGACTTCCTCAGTGTGTGAGGGAGACAGGAAGTCCCTCCTCCTCTCTGCTGCGTGAAGTCCTGACAGAGAAGGTAAGGGAATCTACAGCCCTTCTCTTTCACTGTGTGAAAACAGCCTTTTCAGGAAGAGTTCTCACTCTGTCAGAAAAGGCTGTTTCCACAGTTTTCTGTAGGGGGGGTGAGTGGCCCACAGCACCCCTGAGTGGGCAGGACTTATGCACCTGTGAATGGGTGGGGCTTGTGCACCCTGCAAGTGAGTTGGGCTTATGCGTCCGCAAGTGGGCGGGGCTTAGGTGCCTGTGGGTAGGCAGGGCTTAGACACCCTGCGAGTGGGCAGGGCCACATGGGGCTGTAAGAGAATGGGCTAAGGGGGGGCCTGCAACTGGAGGAATCATGGGGTCCATGAGTGGGAGGGACCAGGGGGGCTGCAAAGGGGAGGAGGAGACAAAGGGCAGATTGTAAATATCTTCAAAACTATGCAAAATAAACAATGACAATAAATTGCAAAAATTCTCAGGAGAGCAATTCCTATCAATTTACCTAAAGTCATTTTTGGACCACAGTTCCCCTTTAAAGATCAACTCCATTGCCCAAACTCCTCCCTCCCATTAAAATACCCAGGGTGAGGACCTGAACTGCTTGGCCCAAGTTCACACTGACTTAAAGGTCAATAACTGCCAATCAAAATGATGTATAACTTGTCTTTCTATAATACGAAGATACAGGTCAATACTGTGTAAAAATCCAGGTTCTGCGTTCAGACAGATGTATCTCAGTGTTGCTATTTCCAAGGGCATCGGTAAATCTCTTTCCTCTACGGTTTATGAAGTTGTAACTATAGGCAGAGCAAATGTATCTCCACAGAAAGAATGATGGATTCATGAAATACCTCCCTGGGGTGCCAAATGTTTTGTATGAGTGTGAGACATCTATGAATATGGAACGAAGAGCCATCAAAGAAAAGGGCAGCAACTGTATTTTGTTGCCAAGGTTACTGTGATTTATGTTGGGAAACAGTCTATTGTAGGGGGCACTGTTCTGTTTTTGGGGCTATTGAAAAGGTAAAGCATTTGCTTGGTGGACATATGGTGGAACACTGGCTGAGAAAAAGTGTTAGAGCTGACTGCAGTGAGATGTTTTCCATTATATGATCACATAATACAAATACATTAATGGGGCTTATTTAAGAGGTGCATATGTTTCCCCAGGCTGTTTGCCTCAACCAATCAGATGGTCTATTTCAGTTAGAAACCATTTGATTGGTTGTTGCAGATTAAAAACACAGTTATTGCGATCATAAAAAGTACCACTCGTAGCAGCCATTTTAAGATGGTTACCAGATGCATTTAAATTGGTGTTGCGGACGTAAATTTGATGCCACCGTTTCGATACTGCCTGGAACGCAGCAAGAAAGCACTGTCATCATAGTAAAAATGGCTGATACAAACACAGTAATCAGACTTTGCTTAACGAATATATTCCTGTGATGGTAGACTAATGTCCAGACGGATGAAAGGAAACATAGGTAGGTGAAAATGCCGGTCTCTCCTGCGAAGAGGAACGTCAAATCTATCAAACATCTTATATCTGTTGTAATAAGTTAGATCAACTGGACTTGAAATGTAGTTCTTGAAGACGTTTCGCTAGTCATCCAACTGGCTTTCTCAATTCAGAATGACTTGTACAAGAATCTGTTGGCAATTATATACACTGGAAAGTTCCAATTAGCATATGACAGGTGTTAGGGACCTTCTGAATGCAAGGTGTGGATTCATTGAGGCTAAGGGGTGTTATCGAGTCAAACCCCCCACCTCTATTCAGGCTTGGTTTCTTTATTTTCACATAAATGGCCTCCTTGACATCTCTTTTGAACCAGTCCTGTTCATTTGCCAAGATGTTGACATTACAATCTTCAAAGGTATGTCCTTTATCCTTAAGATGCAGGTACACATCTTCAAGAACTAAACTTTAAGTCCAGTTGATCTAACTGAATACAGCAGATATACCATGACCTGGATGAATTAATATTACAGATATACCATGTCCTGGATGAATGACTATTACAGATATACCATGACCTGGATGAATGAATATTACAGATATACCATGCCCTGGATGAATGACTATTACAAAGCTACATGACCTGGATGATTACTATTACAGATATACCATGACCTGGATGAATGAATATTACAGATATACCATGACCTGGATGAATGACTATTACAGATATACCATGACCTGGATGAATGAATATTACAGATATACCATGACCTGGGATGAATAATATTAGATATACCATGACCTGGATGAATGACTATTACAGATATACCATGACCTGGATGAATGACTATTACAGATATACCATGCCCTGGATGAATGACTATTACAGATATACCGTGACCTGGATGAATGACTATTACAGATATACCGTGACCTGGATGAATGAATATTACAGATACCATGACCTGGATGAATGAATATTACAGATATACCATGACCTGGATGAGAATGAATTACAGATATACCATGACCTGGATGAATACTCATACGATATACATGACCTGGATGAATGAATATTACAGATATACCATGTCCTAGATAATGAATATTACAGATATACGATGACCTAGATGAATGAATATTACAGATATACCATGACCTGGATGAATGAATATTACAGATATACCATGACCTGGATGAAAGAGAACCTTCACAAGCATATCAAACATCTTATTAGTGTATGGCCACCTTTATAATAAACTCTCTGGGGGAATGTTCATCAACATGTTGCCAAAGGCAATCACTGCATTGAAAAAAACTTTCTCCTAATGCAGGATTGCGTTTTATAAATAGGGTCTATGATGTTATATCCTCATAGGACCACAGGGGGAAATAAAGACACAATAGAATGCATGATAAGTGTATTAGTTTCCAAGCACGGCAGTGTTAAGTCCTTTGCATCAAGTGTGAGAATCCAATAAGCCCTCGACTGATGTAATAGTTTATTTCTGTCGCTTTCCCTATGTGAGGCTTTAAAGAATGGCAATAGCCATTCTTCTCATGGAAACGGCATAGGCAACAAAAGAAGGGGCTCATCCTAGCTTGTGACATATGCCCTGGAGTCATTTGATATTTTGGATCCTACACAAGTTACAGTCCAGTAAATAATTTACATCCGTGCCTCATCCCAAATCTATGCATCTAGGTCATGTTATCACCTGCCATTCAAAATACATTGCTGGAATTCCTTGGCTTGGAGGATATTTTGACCCAGTAATTGTGTTTAAGAGATTAAAGACAAGTATTTAGAGTTACTGCTACACGGACAGTCCCCATATGATCTCTATGGGGCAAAACGCGTCGCTCAGAACTCCAGAATCAGAAACCAACATGATCTTGGCAGGAATATAAACTCACTGTCAATGATTGAACTGCTCTTAATACTTCTAGGAATAGAACAAAGGATGAAAGCCTCTGTCTAAGTTAATTGTGTATGATCTAATATTCAATAAATGCAAAATGTAAAAGAAAAAAAAAAAATTATGTCTTTGAATATGTTATTCCAAACCTGCATATCTCCTGTATTTAAAAAAAATTATGACTGTGGCTACGTACACTGGGAATTTTTTTTTTATTGGTAGAAACTACATTTGTCCCCCATTTCTTAAGACATCCAAACAGAACATCTTACATGTCAGCTGTCAATCAAGTGCCTTATTATCATAAACTCTTCTGCTGTGTGCAGTTTTGCTGTAACTGGAACCCAATGTTGCCTCATGGATTACTCAGCATGCTTGCCCTCACAGTCAGAATAGTCAGGGAGGGGGGATACGTTTTGTGTTTGTGTTTGTCTGGTGGTTAGGGGAAGTGAGTGTTTTAAAGGCACAAGGGTCAATTCCAGTGTATTTTTGCTGGTCCATATTACCAATACGCTCAGAGTGATGATACTCTGCCGTTATATCTGTTGGGCACGAACATAGGCACTACCCAAAATGATTTGGTTAATGTATAAAAGGGTAAGATTTCTGAACTGACCTGGAAAAAATAAGTAAGCTGGCAGTGCATACATTCTATTAGAGTCTTAGGGACTTATTTATCTATTTGATTGTCGGAAGAGGGGATACTGAGCAAGAACAAAAACAGTACTGGATTGAAGACATGCAGCAGCACACACCTTAAATCAAGGGATACTTACATGTATGTAATTATAGATTAAAATGATTTTCTGATATACAGTTTACAGAATAGTATATTAATTGGTAAATCTGTGGGAAATATCAGACATATTTCTGTACATGTATGCCGGGCAACAGTCTCTGAGCACATGACAAGGGCCATAATTGTAAACCTTAATTATCAGTAATTATCAATATCTCAGGTTCATTAAAGCAGCATCAGCTGACATAAATGAGTGTCTGATCGTTCATTGCTGCCCTGTTAGTTGTCGTATTGGCATGATTGTTAAAAAAACCACAATGGTGGCCTTTAAGTGACACTGTGCAGTATCATTATTTTGCACCGTAGTTGATATTCTACGACGCATGTATGTATGAATTTTACATATGGCGCTTTAAAATTATTAATCCATTGACATCAGGCCCTGTCAGGATAAGCTTACAATCTAATCGATTTATCTCACACACACAACCTATCAATTATGTATTTGTGATTGTGGGGGACACAATGTGTCCAATGAAGCATTCAATAATAACAGTAATACCATTAAGGTGACTCCAGCGCAGGGGAGGACTGGCCCAGTAGGCTGAGGGGCAAATGCCCCCCGGGCTTGTCTCCAATGAAATTTGGGCTACCACAGAAGTACTAAGTTATTTGCTTGAAAGGTACAACACACGCCTCTAGCTCTAATATGGGCAAGGAACAGAAAACTCCTCATCCTTCAGTTCAGTCAGCCCACAATCCATTAACAGTGTTTGTCGGCCCTCCAGATTATTAACCATTGTTGCCAGCCTTTCAGATCCTTAGCCTGCATCGTCAGTCCTTCAATTCATTAGCCAGTATTGTTATCCCTCCATCTCTTTAGCCAATGTTGTCAGCAATTCAGATTGTTAGCCAATAAGTCAGCCCTCCAGTTCATTAGCAGTGTTGTCAGCCCTCCAGTCGATTAGCCAGTGTTATTCAGCCCTCCAGTTTATTAGGAAAAAAGTAAACTTTGGGTAAGTATAACTTACCCAGGGTGTGAGGATTTAGCGATTCAGGTCCTCACCCAGGTATGGGTAAGGTGGAGATTTTGGGACTATAATTGCCCTTTAACCACATCATACACTTAAATATTGCAGGCAACAATGTAAAATGGGAATAATGGTCTTAAAAATGGGCGTAACAAACAAAGTGTGTGACCATAGCAAAGTGGGATTGGTCAAAAAAAAATCGACTGTGAAAGGGCCACTTGGTTGTATTTGCCCCCTGCTCCAGCGCCGCTCCCCATTCAATAGATGTCAGTGGCAACAAGCTTCTGATCTAATAGATGGGATCACCATGCTCTGAGCCTCATGGACAGGGCAATCCTGTGTACCAGGTCTAATTAAAAGGAATTCAAAGAAAAGCAAAACTCTTTAGCACTGTTGGTTTAAAGCACTTTATAGTTGTCACCTTAAATTTTAACCAAGCATTTTAAATCTAGACATACCCAGGTCGACTTGTATTTGATTGTTTTACATTTCGATTGACTTGTAAGATAAAACAATTGACTGTTAATTAAAAATGAATCGAGCACAGAACTACCCATTGGGAATCAATGTCCAATTCTTTCTCTTTTCGGTAGAAAAAAACTATGACCAAGGGGGGGAAATTTTGTCAACCCCATCTTCCAGAACCTATCTTCCAAAACCTATCTTCTAAATCCAATTTCAAGCTGAAATCTATAGCAGATCAGTGAAGCAAATTGGGGAATTAAGATAGTTCTTTCCGATTATCATACATCTCGCTGATCGGAAAACCATCGGTTTGTGTGTGTATGGCCAGCTTAAAGGGCATCTATACCGCAAAATAGGTTATTTTAAATTGACCATAACCGAAAACTATAATTCTTTCCAACCACCACTGTATCATTTTTTTTGTTGATCTGCCCCCTATTTCTTTAGATATCCAATCTAAAACTTCTTATATTTCAGCTGTCAATCAAGTTAATTGCTCTTAAAAACTATTCTTCTGTGAGTAGTTTTACTGTAGCTGGAATGGTGACAGAGTTTTGACAGTTGGAATGCTGTATGCTGTGTGCAGGCTTGACAGTTGGTTTGGGGGAAAAAAGTTGGGTTGGATGGAAGTGGGAGTGGTTAAAAGAGGAAGGGGGGATACTGCTCCTAAACAAAATGTGTGCTGGATTGAAGGCATGCAGCAACACATGTATTCAATTATAGATTAAGATGAGGCGAAGTAATTTTTTCAGTATAGTATCCCTTTAAGATTTTCCAACAATTGTGTATGCTGGTTAATAAGATCGAATAGAAATTGATTGAAATTCACTGGACAATTAATATTTTATTGATTATTCACTCCACATTATATCACTTTTGCTCGATCGTATTCAAAAAAAAATACAGAGTAGTATTTGAATTTAAAAATGAATGGGATTTGCGATCGCATGTCGGTCTCAAAGAAAAACGGGAAAGGCAGTTCTGGCAGGATCTGGTTTTGAGGGTCTGGAAGGCGCCCACGACACTGGGGACCATCTGTATTGGGTACTATATACTTGTTGGAGTTGGACTGGTTTTTGGTTGATAATTAATCATCCTGGCTCACAGCCAGCAAAGTGATTCCCATTCCCACCAAACCATCTTTTCATTTGAACCAAAGAAACCCCCCAACGGGCCACTGACAACACATCACTGACGCGGAAGGGAAAAAAGTAAACAAGACAAAATGAGGATATGCGGCTTGTTAAATGTTGTTCTTTCTTCTTTAAATCCCTGATAATCCTTTTAAAGATCCAATGTGCTACAGTGTTTGAAGAGTTTTGACACTTTCTATGTGACCCTCGGAGCTCCCCCTCCCCATTGAACAAAGACATGTTGATTTTAATTTCTAAGACAATCCTTGCTCTGTTTTTAGCCTCAGCAAATTAATAATAGATGACAATGTATAGGATGATCCAATGAGCAAACAGGGTTGGCAGCACTGAATACTGTCAGGAAATTTAATTGGTCGTTAGTAAGACTTCATGTTTGTACTGTGGAGGGACTACATACCCTTTTTATCTGATGTCTATGCAATGCACTATAGTTTGGTACATACATTAGCGATAAAGGGACAATTCCGGGACACATAATGTGTGTATGTCTGTAACAAGCGGCAAGCGTTCCGCATTGGCATCTTAAACGCTTTTTACGAATGTAAAATTTCCCTCTGTCATGGTCGGCCCCCTGTACTTAAGTACAGAATAAAGGTGTCCAACCTGAGCCAAGCACTAGTGGCCTCCCATATATTGACTGTGCCACAGGTTGTATACTTTACATAGGGAGAAGGCTTGTGACTGTCTGTAGCCTCATCTGATAAAGATGACAGACAGAACCTTACAGATTCTAAGGGTTCATGCACACTTTCGATAGGCAAATGATCCACGACCCCCGACCACCACGTATTCCTGCGACGAACAGCCATTTTGGGCAAGAATGTCATGTTTGTATGCATTTGGTTGGGGGTCGTAGCTCGGTGTACACATCATGTATATAAGTATATGTTCACAGGTTGCCTTCTAGGTATCCAGACCCTTTATGACCATCTCACACCAAACAATATATAATATTCTAAAGATAGGGCTGTCCAGTTGTCTTGCAGATTCTGTCTATCATCTTTGAAGATTGGCACGGTGTGTCCCCAGCTCAAAGGGACACTAAACATGAAATCTGTATCTATTATTCACAGTGAGGTGAGAACGCTTATTCCCACCTTCTGTGAATAATAGAACGCCCGGGGGAACAGTGCAGCTGGGGTTAAAATAATTTGGCCCAGTTATTGAACTAATTGCTTTAATTTATACAGAGAGAAGGGCAGCCTTTTTACGTCGCAATACAATGGTAAAGTATGCTGACCAACGGAAATTTTCCATCTTTCCCGATTGATCGGAGTGCCGACTACAGTCGTTCGACAGCACTCCGATCGGTCAGGAATATCCCCTACACACAAGCGTGGTGGAAGGACGGAATTTACCTATTATCGATTGTGTGTACGGCCACCTTAAGACTCATTGTGTGCCTTGTTGAATACTCTTGTGTGCCCAGTCTAAATGATAAGCCATTTATTAACTTTAACTGCTTCATCTATTATAATAGCAAAAGAAGATGCATGCACACCAGGCTTGCAGTCCTGTGTATTTTATTGCATTATACAAAAGAACATCAGTGACGTTTCGGTACAACATTGTAAAAACTTAAGTTCTGTCTGAAGAAGGTACAATGTTGTTCCGAAACGTCACTTTGATGTTCTTGTGTATATTATAATAAAATACACAGGACTGCAAGCCTGGTGTGCATGCATCTTCTTTTGCTATTATGTATTGACTGTTGCCTCAGTCAATACTGTTGCCTCAATCTGTGTAGATTCAAGAGCCCATCGTTTATATACAAAGGTTTATTGTCCTAATTAGAGATGGGATCCGGTCTGAAATCCAAATGTTCTGTCCGAAACCAGGCGGATCATTCAGATTTCGGGACTTGCGAAGCACATTTTCGATGACTAGTGAACGTTGGAGGCTATTTTAGATAATCCTCTAATCCTTTAATTCAGCTCTCGCGCCCCTTGTCCTTACGAGTAGCTGTGGTGTACAGACCGCCGTCTACAACGTCTCTGTCCGTATTCCTCTCCGACTATGAAACTTGGCTTACTTTCTTCTTCTCTGCTGACTGTCCTGTTCTGATTCTGGGGGACTTCATCTGTCACATTGTTGACTCCTCCCTCTTCTGGCCCTCTCGCTTCCTACACTTAACCTCCTTGTTCTATCTCCAGCAATGGACTATCGCTAGTACTCACAAGGATGGCCACTTCCTGGACCTAGTGTTCACTAAAAACCTCTCAGTCTCGTCTTTTCAATCTGGGGTGCAGATCGGTGGGCCCTCTTAGTCCCCGGACCCCCGGCTGGCACGTGGGCTTTAGTTAAGCCACTGAGCCTAAACTACTTCTTTGAAGAATTTTTAGTCTGAACCTAAATTTCCTAAATAAATAAATAGAAATGTATTTTTTCTTGCTTTAAGCTGCTATTACTGGTGATTAGTATCTTGGTGTTTTTGTTCTATGTATCTGTACTTCTTCTGTTCACTGTGCACCTTTGTCTGTCTTCATTGCAGAAAGCCGGCGCCTTAAGGCATTTGAGACAAAGGAAGACTTTCCACTGAATCTCAAGGGTGTGGGACACACAGGCTCATTAGGTGAGGATGTGTTTTGACTAGACACTAAGAAAACTGCACCTGTGTTTTTGTTGTTATTAGCTTAGACTCTTTTGGAAAATATAACTCCTAATATGCCTTGGTTGCAAATCCTGGCAGATTCATTTGTGTATGGGCATCCATGTAGATTTTATACTAGAAAGAAACAATGTGCAACCAGTGGCAAATTTAATAATAGTTGAGAACATCCACCATACACTAACTCGACATTACACTTATCACATCACATTATCTGAGATGAATGTCGAATTGTAATGTTGGGTGGAGCATCAGTTTTACCTGCTGACCTTCCTGCAACATTTCCTGCCCGATTGTAATTCCAGTCAATATAAAAGGTCAACTATACTCACCTCGGCCCCTGTCTTCTTGTGTGGCCCTTTAAAAGTACCCAGGATGAGGACCTGAACCGCTAGGTCCTCACACCTGGGTCCAATTTCTGTACTTACCTATAGTAGTCTGATCACTAGCACCCTGTTCACTGCCTCCTCCATCCTGTCTGTGAGCTGAACAATAGGAAGACACGGTATTGAAGACGCTTCTTATTGGTGAAGCCCTGGGCAAGGAGAGGGAGGTGGAGAACAGTGCGCCAGCGTTCGGAACTTCTATTGAACCCAGGGGCAGGGACCTGCAGTTTAGGTTCTGACCCTGGGTACTTTTAAAGGGAATGGGGTTAAATAAATGGTATTGTTGTCATTTAACATTGTAATATGGATCACATATTGAAAAGGCCAGGTGGTTGTCTGAACATCACAGGAACTACAGGACGTAATTTTGTAGTGTATGGCAGTATGAGCAAGATTTTGAAGGGATGATTTGAGGGAACTAGGATGAACTCAAGGTGACCTAGTGGTAACCCTGGGTCCGCCCCCGAGTAGGAGGGAGCAGGGCTGTGACCTCACAGTAGAAGGGGCGAGCGCGGAGCCGGGACATGGCGGAGGTGGGGTTAGGAGCAGAGCTGCGATCATAGGCAGGGGTTAGAGGCATAATGGGTCAGGGAGTGGGTGTTCCAGCGATGGGGCTGTCAGAGCCAGACTTTGGACGGGATTTCAGCCCTGACTGTGGGTCTCGCGATTTTGTCCCTGCAGTCAGGACAATGACACCCCAAATAGGGATGCCGGCAACCCTGCCATCGGTTATATTAGGGAATGAGCAGTTGCTTAGGAGGGTAATGGAGACTGTGGTTCTTTAGTTGAGAAGTTTTCCTCCAGAAATCACTCTTCATCACTATTAATATTTACGGTAACTTTGAATTTGTCTCCCATGTAAGTCACATTTTCAGAAAAGCCAGAAAGATTGTTTTCTCGGGACTGTGCAGAGATCTACAAACAAGGAATCAGAGAGAATGGAATCTACACCATACAGCCCATCCCTTTAAGGCAACCATTTGAGGTACCAAGATGTTTTATATTTAAAAACAAAAAAAGACTTTATTGGTAGATCTGAAAAGAGCTGTCAGGAAATAACTATATTCACGTAAGATTATTGTACAATTAAGGACATGTGCACCGCAAAAACAAAAATCCACCCACTTGTCAGCCACAAAACCCCAACTCCTCCATTCTCACCAATGAAACACAAACCAGAAGACAGATCTTCATTCCACAACACCATGGGCAGTGAAATATGCTACAGGAGGAAAAAGGTCCCCCATAGAGCTTACAATCTAGTTAGGTAGGTAACATCCAGATACATAGGTGGGTAATAGTCCCACAGTAAGAACTTGCAGTGTCATTAAAACATGAGGATGGGAGAGAAGATTTAAGAGAGCAGAACAGAATTCCAAAGGATGGGAGCCACAAGAGAAAAATTATTAAAGGGTTTCATCTCCATACAAGGGTATGCTTCACATCTTCAGGGAGAATGCTTGGGACTGTGAGTAGCGTGATTGTTAGAAAATGACAGACAGAATCTTGTCATTTTTTAAAGATTGTGCATGTGTGTACCCAGCTTTCTAAAGCTAAGTACATGTGTCCAATTTTGGTGGACTAGGCCTAAAGCCAGAGCGGTTCACAACCGTAACAACCATTCATCTTGCCTGACAGTCGCATGTGTGTAAGAATTCGCTCAGGCAATGTTTCTTGATCTGCCGTGGCAGATTGACTAATGACGCCCCATCGAAAGCATACACACGAGCGATTATTGTCCAAAACCATACTTCATTGTGTGTGTGCACACACTAGGGCCTTGTCCACCAATCGGATGTGTGTATTTAGCTTAAGAATTATGGAAACAAGTATAACAGTTATACATTATTGAACAAGTAATTGGGCCTTCGGCAACCTGGGATTTTGATCAGAACGCGGTGTTTTAGGATAAATATATTTCTACCTCGGTGTCTTTAACCCAAAGGAGGTCCCTTTGCACATTATTATTATTATGGATTTATATAGCACCAACGTCTTCCTTGGCACTTTACAGTTACAAAGTCATACATTACATACAGGGTAATACATACTGTATAGTATAATACAAAGTCATACATAATACATACACAGGTAATACATAATATAAGCACAAAGTGATGAGTTACTTACGGCAATACCGTGATACAATAGGAGCGAGGACCCTGCCCAAAGAGCTTACAGTCTAGAGGAAATGGGGGTGAGACATAAGGTGATGGGAATTAGTAGGCTGTTAATAGAATGTTAATAGATTGGCAGTGGAGTGTGAATGGCGGGTTGGATCATATTGGGTTGTAAGAAGGGTAATGTCTAGGCTTTATAGGATAAGGTTAGCAGCTTGAACTGGATCCTTTGCATCATGGGCAGCCAATGGAGGGACTGACATAGGCATTAGAGAAGTGAGAAGAGAAATGAATGAGCCGGGCAGCAGAGTTGAGAATGGATTGAAGCGGTGCCAGGCGGTTGTTTGGTAAACCACACAGGAGTGTGTTGCAGTAGTCTAGCCAGGATATGATTAGGGCATGGACTAGGATTTTTGTAGCTTCTTTCGAGAGGAAGGGACGAATGTGGGAGATGATTTTGAGTTGGAGTTGGCAAGCGAATTGACATGAGGTTTGAAGGAAAGATCGGGTTCTTGCATTATTCCCAGGCAGCGGACATGAAGAGATGGGGATATAGGTGTGTTGTTAATATTAATAGTAAAGATAGGGAGGGGAACAGATTGTGTGGGTGGGAACAGGACCAGTTCAGTCTTGTCCATGTTTAGTCTGAGGAAGCGGGAGGACATGAAGTCAGACATGGCATTAAGGCATGTATTGTCTGCATACAGGGTGCACATCTCTTGTATCTGAACTCAGGCCCTTTTAGAACATCAACCACTGATATCATTGGATTCATTCATTCATTCATTGGGGGGAAAAGT
Source organism: Hymenochirus boettgeri (assembly GCA_019447015.1). Lineage (NCBI taxonomy): Eukaryota > Metazoa > Chordata > Amphibia > Anura > Pipidae > Hymenochirus > Hymenochirus boettgeri. Next base: position 27,815 of record JAACNH010000381.1, read on the forward strand.
TCAACAGAAAAAATTCAAAGACCTTTGTTGCCCAGGAGAAATGTTAGGATGGGTAAACACCAGAAGATATTTTCGTCCGATCGACCGATTCACGGCACTTTCGGTTGGTCGGCTGAAAAATATCTCCTGGTGTGGGGCAGCCGGCCGCAACTGACCTCGATCGTCCGTTCGTCTGGAACGGAAAATCCCGATCGATCGTGCGTTTCCCTATGGGGCCGCACAGTCAATCGTTTGCGAATTCGCCCGCCGAATTTGCTGCGGCTGATGGACATTTGTCCCAGCCGAGCGCTTGCTCGGGACAAATAGTCCCTCCATGTGTACTCAGCCTTATAATTTGATCTACTCCTAGAGAAGAATAGGTAAGACCATTTTATTCACACCCAAGGATCCATATGCTTCATGCCCACTTTCTGAGCCTTCCATGCAGCCCAATTACTGTTAACTATAGCATTCTGCTATCTCCTATTTAATGCCTCGGTCTAAATGTGTCAACATTTACCTTCCTGGATTTATTTTTCGGTGCACTTTGTATACCTGTTAATATTTATATCTAGACTGCAGCTGAATAAGCATTTCCTGGAACGTTGCTCCAATAAAACTAAATAGACCAATTATCCTAAACAAAACCCCCTTTGAGCTTTTAGCCAATGATTTACATTAACCAAGGTTTGTAAACTTCCAGCAGAAATCCCAAGGCTCCGATTTCTTTGGGTTTATTAGATTGGCGGAGATACGAACTTTACTATAATAGACAATGAATCTGTCTCTGTCTCTTAATTATTTATAACTTCTAATGAAAAACAAGATCCATTAAATTGGTGGGAAAGAAAAAAAAGGTTATGCCCAGCACATGTAAACATGAAACTATATATAGATGCATTTTATGAAGTGTGGTTGATGTAACTTGCAAATGTACAGAGTAGATACAAAGTTTTTCCTGTGCTTTTAAACAACCAATCAGATGTTAGCTTTTAATACTGGTCGACTGCAGTTAAGATCTGATTTGTAGAGCAAATTAATAACACAGGCAACATTTTACAACTCTTTTTACGTAAGACCCAAATGTGCAACCTTCACCATGGCCTGGCTTAAGGTAATATAGATTCCTTACTTGCTGGATGGAAGGAGATTACCCTGTCAAGCCCGGGTGAATTGGACTCATACAAGAATTAGTGATGATCTGGTGCACCATTTGGCTAGTTTCATTATGGGATAGGCATTAGATCATATAACATTAATAATTACATTTTAACTGGTTTTTAAATTATGATGAAGCATTAGCTACTGTAGACATCAGTTCTAAGGGGAATTTTAAGGACACGACTTAAAATATCTGTTGTATTCAATTAGATCAACTGGACTTAAAGTTTAAAAACTTAAAGTCCAGTTCATCTAATTGAATACAACAGATATACCATGACCTGGATGAATGAGAACCTTCACAAGCACATTTCTTAAAATACTTAAAGGGGAAGTCCAGTGCAAATACATATACTTTTCAGAAAAAAAGCAGTATTTTTCCATCCCAATGACCTTAATCTGCCAATTCAGGATTTTGTCTGTATATAAATAAATGCAACCGAAATACTGACTTCCTGTTTGCAGGACACCTAGTAGAGACCGTTATGGTCTTGCCCTTGACCCAGCGCCTGGGTTGATTCAGTTGCTCAGTAGAGATTTGAGCATGTTTGACCCATCCAACAGCCAATCAGTAGAAATTACTGTTAGGAACATTCCAAGGAAGTAGTGCATCCTGGGAAGAAGAAGGACCGTTAGAACCTGAAATGTCAGCTCACTAATGTCAACAGCAGGGAACAGCAAAGGGTATGAAATCAACTGATTTTTCAAAATGGGAGAGAATATGTAGAATAACTAAGAAGGCATTACACAGGCAAACAATTTAACAAATATTGATCATTTCCACTGAACTGTCCCTTTAAGGGTCTTTTGATACAAATAGCAGTGGATGTTGTGGACACTGTTTTTTTGGATTGTATCTCCTCCCACAGTTTTCCAGCTAGAGACACAATTTTGTACATTAGTGCTGGACACATAGGAGAAGTGTGCTGTAAACTAGCTAAGCAACAGATCCAAACCTCATGCATGAACATTCCGAGGTTTCAGGGTGATATGATAAAATTCCAAATGCCACTTTTTGTATGAAATACACCTGGGTCCGAGGCTAAACTAACTACATGCATTGTCTCTCTGACACAAACACACACAACTACACAAACACACACACACAACACACAAACACACACAATTTTAAAATAATACCGTAGTCCAAAAATGTATACAATAAAAGCCCAATAATAAATACTGTATATGCAAAGTACAAAGTGTGTTTTATAAATTTAGCATGTGACATTTAGTTTTATAGCAGGGATGTCCATCCTGTGGTCCTTCACATGTTTGCAAACTACAGATCCCAACATTCCCTGCTTTCATTTGCGGTTGGTGAGGGTAGTAGTATTCAAAAATCTGCAGGGCCCCTCACAAGCCAATCTACCCATCTGTTTCAATGGTAACCATATGTAAACCTTTAAAAAGTTAGTTTTATGGTGTAAAATGCAAAAACATTCCCCTAACACCACACAGAAACAGGTACACACACCTACTGATTCACCCTCACAACCCAATCAACCCTTTCCATTTTCCATACCCAAACCATCAAAAAACAACCCAATCAACCCTTTCCATTTTCCATACCCAAACCATCAAAAAAGATACTAACCCCACACAGACACAGGTACACATACTTACTGATTCACCCTCACAACCCAATCAACCCTTTCCATTTTCCATACCCAAACCATCAAAAAAGAAGGATAGATGGGACACTAGAAGGATAGACGGGACATTAGAAGGATAGATGGGACATTAGAAGGATAGACGGGACACTAGAAGGATAGATGGGACACTAGAAGGATAGATGGGACATTAGAAGGATAGACGGGACACTAAAAGGATAGAAATAGTTGACATCTCCATGTGAGACTTAGTAGGACTATTGTATCTCTCCCGCTGTACCATAGAGTTCTCTATGTTTTCTATAGAAAGGATTGCGATTGGATGGAGCCTGCCTATTAACTCACCATAACAAGCTCTTTATTAACGAGCTGCAGCTCTCTCTTCTTCTGTTCTCGATGGTTCTTTTCAATGCGAGAAGCGATAATTCCATGCAAGTCGTCCCTCCACTCACTGGCGTTTTTCAGTTGCTGCTCCCTGTGTGAGGTCACACACCCACGTTATGGGACACACAGGGATAAAGGCAGAGAATTCCCAGATTAGATGTTGGATTAGTAAAAAATACGACAAACGATAGATAACTACGTAGAACCCATTAAGAGGAACAATACCCTCCCCCATATTGTACCCAGGGTACTTTTATTTTATTGTTTGCAAATGATGTTCCCTGGCTGCACGGTGGGCTAGAGAAATAACTCAGCAGCTGAACTATGTAAAGTGTCCAGGACACAATGTGGTAAGAGTTATAGAAGTTATAAGAATCCATTCAGGATAGTATAGCATAGTATAGTATAGTATAGTATAGTATCAGTATAGTATTGTATAAGTACAGTGTAGTATAATATAGTATAGTATTGGTTTAGTATAGAATTAGTATAGTACAGTATTAGTATAGTGTAGTTTTAGTATAGTATTAGTATAGTACAGAACAGTACAGTATAATATAGTATAGTATAGTATAATAAAGTATAGTATTAGTATAGTACAGTATTAGTATGGTATAGTATAGTTTTAGTGTAGTATGGTATAGTCTTATTACAGTATTGGTATAGTATAGTTTTAGTATAGTATTAGTATATTATAATATATTAGTATAGTATAGTATAAGTATAGTTTAATATTAGTATAGTATAATATAGTATAGTATAATGTAGTATAGTATTAGTATAGTATTGGTATAGTATAGTATAGATTTGGAATAGTATAGTATTAGTATAATATACTATTAGTATAGTATAGTATTAGTATTGTATAGCTTTAGTATTGTATAGTATACTATAGTATAGTATTAGTATAGTATAGTATTAGTATAGTAGTATAGTATTAGTATAGTATAGTATAATAAAGTATAAGTATGGTATTAGTATAGTATAGATTTAGTATAGTATAGTATTAGTATTGAATTAGTATAGTATAGTTTTGGTATAGTATTAGTATAGTATAGTACAGTGGTATAGTATTAGTATAGTATTTGTTTAGTATAGTATAGTATGAGTATAGTAGAGTAGTATAGTATTAGTATGGTATTAGTTTAGTATAGTATTAGTGTATTAGAACAGAGTACAGTAGTATAGTATTAGTTTATTAGAGTAGTATAGTATTAGTATAGTATTAGTTTAGTATAGTATTAGTACAGTAATATAGTATTAGTATTAGTTTAGTATAGTATAGTATTAGTATAGTATAGTAGTATAGTATTAGTTTAGTATAGTATAGTACTAGGACACTATCAGGGAGATTCAATAACAGAAATGGTACTATTTTTTCCCCAACCAATCAGATATTATTTAACATTTGAATAATGACATCTGATTGGTTGGGGCAAAATTAGCACCAGTTTTAACGATAAGAGCTTTTATTGAATAACCCCGAATGTTGTAAAAAAGTTCTAAGAATCCATTCAGGATTAGTTTAATCTGTAATTCACAATGGAATAATCTTTATTTTATTTTGCTGTATGGAGAAGTGAGACAAATTGTCATATAAATAATATAAAGTACAGTAACAGACATGGGGAGATCTGTGTACCTGGAAATTTCCTTCTGCGCTGCCCAAATCGTGTCATTTCTCTGGGGAGCCTTAAAGGAGAATAATAATATTAGACTATCAGGGAGATTCAATAAAAGTTCTTATTGTTAAAAATGGTGCTAGTTTTACCCCAACCAATCAGATTTATTCAACATTTGAAAGCTAACATCTGATTGGTTGGGGTAAAATTAGCACCATTTTTAACGATAAGAACTTTAATTGAATCTCCCTGTAAGTTCCTCTGCACCATGTAACCAGCCTTCCCCTTACTCTTACCGTCCTGGCTGAGAACATTGTGGGGAATCAACGTGTGCGTCCTCCTTCGTTCCGGAAAATATCCCTAAAATTCAAATGCAGGAATAATATTTATTAATAATTAAATTTTTTTTTTTTTACTTTTTACTGCTGTATTAAAAACTCCCTGATTATTTTGACATTATTTTTTAGTAACGCGCATTCAATAAAAGTTCTTGTCGTTAAAAATGGTGCTAAATTTGCCCCCACCAATTAGATATTATGTACCATTTGAAAGCTAACATCTGATTGGTTGGGGCAAAATTACCACCATTTTTAATGAATGTGCATTCATTTGTATAGGAACCGTACAGGGAGATTCAATAAAAGTTCTTGTCGTTAAAAATGGTGCTAAATTTGCCCCCACCAATTAGATATTATGTACCATTTGAAAGCTAACATCTGATTGGTTGGGGCAAAATTACCACCATTTTTAATGAATGTGCATTCATTTGTATAGGAACCGTACAGGGAGATTCAATAAAAGTTCTTGTCGTTAAAATGGTGCTAATTTGCCACCCCACCAATTAGATATTATGTACCATTTGAAAGCTAACATCTGATTGGTTGGGGCAAAATTACCACCATTTTTAATGAATGTGCATTCATTTGTATAGGAACCGTACAGGGAGATTCAATAAAAGTTCTTGTCCTTAAAAATGGTGCTAAATTTGCCCCCACCAATTAGATATTATGTACCATTTGAAAGCTAACATCTGATTGGTTGGGGCAAAATTACCACCATTTTTAATGAATGTGCATTCATTTGTATAGGAACCGTACAGGGAGATTCAATAAAAGTTCTTGTCCTTAAAAATGGTGCTAATTTTGCCCCAACCAATCAGATGTTATTTAACATTTGAAAGCTAACATCTGATTGGTTGGGGCAAAATGCCCACCATTTTTAACGTATTTCTTTGCAATAATTAACATTGATACACGGTAGTTTTTCAAGAGGTTTCATATTTAACGAGTGATTTTTCGTTGTAATTAATTTTTTCCCGTTGGGTAAACAATGAGAAATAAATATATGAATTGAAATATTTTGGGGTTGATAATCTTATGGTGTGCGGTGCCATTCATTAAAAGAAAGGATCGATGATCATATTGTTATGTGAATGAGCCCCTTAAAGGGACCTTTCCTCCTAAATCAATATGTTACCCCCTACCCATCTCAACCTTCTACCGACCAATCAAATCCATTGTGTATTACCCAACCCCACTCAATGCCCAGCTCGCCGTGGGTACTGTAAACATACAATAAACACAGGAGTATGAAAAAGAGAGAGGATATTGTGTAGGTGCTGCCACCCTGTCAACAGATAAAGTAACAACTTCATTGTGGACCCTCAGAAAACATTTAAAGAGATAGGGGCCTAAAAACAAACTATGCCAATGTACTGATAAAAGGGAATTGTTAAAGAGACAGTCTGTATTTCTTCTATGTAATGTATTAATTATCCAGATGTCTCACCTCTACATGCCCCAGTCCCGTCTGTACACCCAGTACTCTCCCCACTTCCTGGTTACCTGGAGGGCTTGGCTGTGCTGTTACTATGGTAACTGGAAACTTCCTGGGGACAGTTTTTTTTTTTTCTGTGAACTTTATTTAAAACAAACAATGACATAGAATAGTGTAGTGTATAATATAGTATTTAGTCCGCACTGATGGGCAAACTACGGCTCTCCAGATGTTTGAAAACTACAACGCCCAGCATTCCTAGGCTTCGCTCTGTAGTTGAGGAATGCTGGGAGTTGTAGTTTTCAAACATCTGGAGAGCCGCAGTTTGAGGATCACCCGTATAGTGTATAGTATCGTATAGTATCTTATAGTATAGTATAGCAGGGGCGTAACTGCAAGGGCCCGGGCCCCTGCACTGTGAGTAATCACCGCAGGGGGGGGGCACACACCCAGCCGCGCCCTTCTGGCGAATGCAACCACCTGTGGCGGGGTGGGCATACACCCCCACCCTCTCTGGCGGCGAGCTCAGCCGTTTTCGGCAATTCAAAGTTGGCGAATTGAAAGGCCGAAGTTAATGGCAGAACACAGTTACAGTTGATTTATAAATAAAAGCGAGCGGTAACTGATGCCATGTTATCGCCAAGTTAACTTTCCGTCGCCGTTTTCGCCATTTTATAAATCACGGTAATTCCGATTTTGGTGAAAATAGCGGGGAAAAACGACGTCAGAAACTTAACGTCCCTTTATCAATATGCCCCTTAGTAAATCACGAAATGGACCATTTAATGTAGCCAATGAGGCCGGTTTGATACCTGGAAAAACTAATATTTTGCCTTCCTCATTTGCAGGTAGCACCAAAAATACACAATGGCAAGTGTCAGAAAATATGGCAAACCTGATCTATTCATTACAATGACCTGCAACCCAACTGGGAAGACGTTGTCCAGAAGCTACAACAAGGACAAAATGCGGATTCTCGACCAGATTTAGTTGCAATAAAACTGAAAGATCCGTGCGAATCCGGAAAGATCCTGCGGATTTCAGGACTTCCGATAATTTTCGAATGTACGGGGGTATTTTCGATAATATTCAAAAATAGCCTCGAGCGTTCGAAAATGATCGAAACTACTCGAATATTTTCGAATGTTCGAGTCTATTTTCGAAAATTATCGGAAATAGACTTGAATGTTCGATTTTTGAAATTACGATCGGAAACTCAAAAAATGGTCTCGTATTTTCGAACGTTCAAGGTTATCTTCAAATATTATCGAAAATACCCCCGTACATTCGAAAATTATCGAAAGTGTCTTCCGAAGTCCTAAAATCCAGAGGATCTGTCCCGATTCGCACGGATCTTTCGGATTTCGGAAGCGAGGAGTTCCGTGTCGAACCCGGATTCCATCTCTATTAACGGCAAGACTATTAATAATAGTTGTGTTGTCCATATATACCGGTAGTCCGTATCTAGCCCTCTAGTACAATTGCCACATTAATGTTGAAGTGTGTGCTTCTGTGAAAAGCATCAAATACCTTTAAATATATGTGTACGAAGGTCACCATTGTGCAATGAACATGGCAGTTTACATTATAATGAAATTAAGACCTTTATAGATTCAAGATAGAGATTTAAATGGTTGAAATTAAATCACGAACAAGGAGCATATTATACTCGGATATTCCTTTACACTGTGTCTGACTTTAAAACTGTCCTTGGAAATTACGCCAATGGGGTGTAGAAACAGATTTACTCTGTGCCTCCTATTGCTTCATGTTTCAGGTGCAGGATCCTTTGAAGATCGGAGAACTGTAAATGGAAATATATATGCCACTTTCCTAGAGGGCGCCAAAGAGGCGTCATTAACGATGATCCAGTGAGCTGTCCAATGTAGTAGTCTAAACAACTCAGGGGTTATTTCCGTATATCTGCTTATGTGCGTCCCTACGTAATATGAATGACCTTTCCCTATAATATCAGCAAAACCTCCCGGAAGATTTAGTTCGCACACGTATCTGTCACAATAATGATTGCCCCGTATGACGGAACATTGCACTCAAAGAAATATCCAACGATCTGCCGTCCACACTGCCAAATACTGCCCTACTTACAGATACCTACCATCACACCATTGAAACAAAAACAGCTGAACAAATGGTGAAAAGAGCAAAAAAATGACCATCTTGGCCACCGTTGATTGTTCTTGGGCAGTACGTTGGCTCAGTGGTTAGCACCAATTCCTTGCAGCGCCGAAGTCCTGAGTTCGATTCCACCCTTGACCACATCTGCAAAGAGTTTGTATGATCTCCCCGTGCTTGCGTGGGTTTCCTCCGGGTACTCCGGTTTCCCCCATAATCATAAAGACAAACTGATAGGGTGTATGCGTCTAATAAATGTGCTTAGATTGTAATCTCTTCAGGGCAGGGACAGATGTGAATGTATACATGGAATTGTAAAGCGCTATGGAAGATGGTGGCGCTATATAAATCCACAATAGTAATAATTGTTCTTGGATGGTAAAAGCGACCATTACAGGACACATTGCACTTCCTGTATAGCAGCCAATCTTTTGAGAACGTACATCTCCCAGTATAAACTACCTGGGCCTATACTTGAGAACTTAAAATCAAATACGCGCCTTAATTCTGTTGATGCTGCAAATGAGAGATTGGCTTAAGATCGGCTTACAAACAATATCCAACTAGTCGACACTAATTTGGCATTTTTTTTCAGCATTGTTGCCGTGAAAGTTGTAGAGAACCCTGACCAAGGCAAACCCAGACAGAATATTCACAAGGAACGTTGTCTATAAGGAAATATTATTGAGTTTAAGTTTAAACTTTGAATTTGGCTTGTAAGGTTGCATCTTGTGTGTCTGAGCTGCAAAAAAAAAATTAATAATGGCAATGATGAGCACATTGTTATTTTTACTATAATTACCCTTTAAGTATGGTTGCCACTGGAATCGAAGGGTAGGTCAGTGAGTGTGTGTACCAGGATCGAGTTGAGGGGTAAAAAAACTAACTTGATTGTTCAAAATTTGTTTTTTGACTCAAACTTACCCTTTAAATATGGCTGCCACATGAATGAATGGATAGGTTCATTGGTGTGTGTCCCTGAGTCAGGTTGGGGGGGGTAAAAGACTAACTTTTTTGATGATTGGCCAAAATATGTTTTTTGACTATACTTATCCTTTAGATATAAACAAAGAAAAAATAATCAATGCACATTCCTGGGCCCCATACAATATCATATTATCTGCACACTGGCATACATTATAAAGATAAAAAAGATAATCAATGCACATTCCTGGGCCCCATACAATATCATATTATCTGCACACTGACATACTTTATAAACATAGAAAAGATAATCAATGCACATTGCTGGGCCCCATACAATATCATATTATCTGCACACTGGCATACTTTATAAACATAGAAAAGATAATCAATGCACATTCCTGGGCCCCATACAATATGATATTATCTGCACACTGGCATACATTATAAACATAAAAAAGATAATCAATGCACATTCCTAGGCCCCATACAATATCATATTATCTGCACACAGGCATACATTATAAACATAGAAAAGATAATCAATGCACATTCCTGGGCCCCATACACTATCATATCTGCACACTGGCATACTTTATAAACATAGATAAGATAATCAATGCACATTCCTGGGCCCCATACAATATCATATTATCTGCACACTGGCATACATTATAAACATAGAAAAGATAATCAATGCACATTCCTAGGCCCCATACAATATCATATTATCTGCACACAGGCATACATTATAAACATAGAAAAGATAATCAATGCACATTCCTGGGCCCCATACACTATCATATCTGCACACTGGCATACTTTATAAACATAGAAAAGATAATCAATGCACATTCCTGGGCCCCATACAATATATTATCTGCACACTGGCATACTTTATAAACAAAGGGGTTTTAGTATACATTACTGTGATCACATGAATGAAAAGCCTTCCAACCACGTCAAGGTAACCCCAGTCTGGAAGGTCCTAACGTCTAACCTTTATTACTTCAATTACCATTAGCAAACTTTTCACATTCTTACACACTGGATCCGTATAACAGGCTTTCTCACTTCCTCCCAGCCCTTTGGCTTTTTAAATTGAGGGAAGAGGCCGTCCATTCAGTGCTTTATATTAAAGGCATAGGACCTCCCATTAAAGGGGGCATGTTGGGGGTGCTATTACCACATGGAAGTGGTTGGAAGGAAGTGGTTTTCTATGTTTGCCCGCATTAACCTTCACTTAGCAATTTCATATTAATAATCGGATTCCGCTAACTCCTATTGTCTCCTTTCCTTCCCTATAATTAAAGGAGAGACCACGTAATGATGAGAGAAGAGAACCGGACCACCCACCTTCTTCCTTTGCCCGTCTTTGGGGGCCCCTTCGGAACACGGTAGGTTTTATTGTCTACCATTGACATTATAGGTGACAGTAAGAACCTATAGACCAATGGCTAATCCCCTATTAATCCATCTCCTCATGTCCTATGTACATGACTTTTGATGCCTGTACCAGCCGGGCTCAGTCATGACATGATCACTTCCTGTGGAATATCCCCCTGCCAGCCCATCACTGAGGAAGTGATGTTGTTAAACGCAGCCCACACCGCCAGCAAGATAAACGCCATTAAGTCCCCTCCTTCCCCTCTGATAATATTGGGTCTTGGCGCTATCCCATCTGTCAGGCTGTGGTTCGAGTCTCCTCCTGGGGCAGGAACAGACCTGAGAGACCCCCAATCCCATGATTCCACTGGTCAGTTTCCTCTTTAATCGTAGCTTGTGATGAGGATAAAACGAGGTGGACCGAGAGACGTGAGTCTTGGTCCCAGTTCTGGATTATGACACAATTCTAGGTAAGTCGTTTTATTGGGTCGCTGGAAGTCCACATGGCGTGGGGGAAGTACATGGGAGAAGGTGGGTGATTAATAGTCTGGGGGCCCCTGGGTAAAACATGGAGTTGAGGGCCCCACTAACCTTAACCGATTATAGTCTATGGTTTGGGGTCACCATTAGGAGCTTGGGCCCTGGGCAATTAACTTATTAGTTACGTCTGGAAGAGAATTCTGGGAGTTAAAATGAGGAATTTCCCAATGGTACTCCGACTGCCTTTTCCTCTGTTAATAACACAGTGTGGTCACATGACCCAGCCCCGTCTGTTCCATTATTAGACCCCCCGACTGCCCATATTATCTATTGTCCCCCCATTATCACTCTGTGACCCCCCTTACTAACCCCCACACATTATTATTATTCATCGTATCACCTACCTAACACTCTCCAATGTCTCTTCCCTTATAGACGGCAGGAGACCACCCAAGGCTCCTATATCAGAGTAGTGTCTGGGAATCTTTATTAAACCTCGACCTCTATCTAGTTCTATTGGACTAGGTCCATAGCTGTCAGGGTTTAATAAAGGTTAAAGGGAGAGTGAATAATGAATGGTAGGATTTGTGCGATTGAAATCGGCACAACAAACTCTACCCTTTCACCTTAGATTTTGATTGGACAATCTTATCACAGTGTGTAAGTATGAGAGGCCCCTTTCCTAGACAGGCTATTATATATATATATTGTACAGGAAATGGGAACAACGTAAAGAATGTTAACACAATGGATATACGAGGCGGAGGGATATCAGACTTGAATTAATGGTAAAGAAATCCCGAGATACAAAAAGGAAACACGAAGGCAGACGGATTGTAATGAGGAAAGAATAAATTAGAATCCCAATACTTGAGGGGGAGGTATGTGTGTCATAGACCACTAGGCCTTCAGTTTGGGTTCCATCTAGATGTGACATATTTGCCATCAAAGACTCGGAATACCAGTCTAGACACCTCCACAATACTTCCAGTATTTGTCCATTGGCCAGAGTAATGGTGAATCTAGACTGGCATCAGGTGTGTCACATCTAGATGAAAACCAAAACTGAGGGCTGAGTGGTTTAGAACCTCACCTAGGGTACTATCAGGGGAGGAGGATGGTTTGGGGGTATATTCATCCTTTAAGGTTGGAGAGAGTCATGGCTGGATACATTCCTAAAACTTACACATATTGTAAGTATGTCTTTATATAACCTCCAATACTATGTTACTATGTAACTGTTACACAGACATTATGGGTAGGGTATAAAGGTTGGACTAGACGGACGTATGTCTTTATACAACCTCCATACTATGTTACTATGTAACTGTTAACAGACATTATGGGTAGGGTTAAGGTGGACTAGATGGACGTATGTCTTTATACAACCTCCAATACTATGTTATATGAACTGTTATACAGACATTATGGGTAGGGTATAAAGGTTGGACTAGATGGACGTATGTCTTATATCAACCTCCAATACTATGTATACTGTGAACTGTTATACAGACATTATGGGTAGGGTATAAAGGTTGGACTAGATGGACGTATGTCTTATCAAACCTCCAATACTATGTTATATGTAACTGTTAACAGACATTATGGGTAGGGTATAAAGGTTGGACTAGATGGACGTATGTCTTTATACAACTCCAATTACTGTTTATATGTAACTGTTAACAGACATTATGGGTAGGGTATAAAGGTTGGACTAGATGGACGTATTGTCTTTATCACCTCCAATACTATGTTACTATGTAACTGTTATCAGACATTATGGGTAGGGTATAAAGGTTGGACTAGATGGACGTATGTCTTTATATAAACCTCCATACTATGTTACTATGTAACTGTTATACAGACATTATGGGTAGGGTATAAAGGTTGGACTAGATGGACGTATGTCTTTATACAACCCCATATATGTTACTATGTAACTGTTAGACAGACATTATGGGTAGGGTATAAAGGTTGGACTAGAGGACGTATGTCTTTATACAAACTCCAATACATGTTACTATGTAACTGTTATACAGACTATGGGTAGTGTATAGGTTGGACTAGATGGACGTATGTCTTTATACAACCTCCAATACTATGTTACTATGTAACTGTATACAGACATTATGGGTAGGGTATAAAGGTTGGACTAGATGGACGTATGTCTTTATAAACCTCCATTATGTTACTATGTAACTGTTATACAGACATTATGGGTAGGGTATAAAGGTTGGACTAGGACGTATGTCTTTATACAACCTCAATACTATGTTACTATGTAACTGTTATACAGACATTATGGGTAGGGTATAAAGGTTGGACTAGATGGACGTATGTTTATATAACCTCCATACTATGTTACTATGTAACGTTATACAGACATTATGGGTAGGGTATAAAGTGGGACTAGATGGACGTATGTCTTTATACAACCTCCAATACTATGTTACTATGTAACTGTTATACAGACATTATGGGTAGGGTATAAAGGTGTGGACTAGATGGACGTATGTCTTTAACAACCTCCCACTATGTTACTATTTAATGTTATACAGACATATGGGTGGTAGGATAAAGGTTGGACTAGATGGACGTATGTCTTTATACAACCTCCAATACTTGTTACTATGTAACTGTTATACAGACATTATGGGTAGGGTATAAAGGTTGGACTGATGGACGTATGTTTTATACAACCTCCAATACTATGTTACTAAGTAACTGTTATACAGAAATATGGGTAGGGTATAAAGGTTGGACTAGACGGACGTATGTCTTATACAACCTCCATACTAGTTACATGTAAATGTTATACAGACATTATGGGTAGGGTATAAAGGTTGGACTAGACGGACGTATGTCTTTTACAACCTCCAATACTATGTTACATGTAACTGTTATACGACATTATGGGTAGGTATAAAGGTTGGAGGTGGACGTATGTCTTTATACAACCTCCAATACTATGTTACTATGTAAATGTTATACAGACATTATGGGTAGGGTATAAAGGTTGGACTGGATGGAAGTATGTCTTTATACAACCTCCAATACTAGTTACTAAGTAACTGTTATAAAGACATTATGGGTAGGGTATAAAAGGTGGACTAGATGGACGTATGTTTTATAACCTCCAATACTATGTTACTATGTAACTGTTATACAGACATTATGGGTAGGGTTATAAGGTTGGACTAGAGGACGTATGTCTTTATACACCTCCAATACTATGTTACATTGTAACTGTTATACAGACATTATGGGTAGGGTATAAAGGTCGGACTGGATGGACGTATGTCTTTATACAACCTCCAATACTATTACTTGTAACTGTTATACAGACATTATGGGTAGGGTATAAAGGTGGACTGGATGGACGTATGTCTTTATACAACCTCCAATACTATGTTACTATGTAACTGTTATACAGACATTATGGGTAGGGTATAAAGGTCGGACTAGATGGACGTATGTCTTTATACAACCTCCAATACTTGTTACTATGTAACTTTTACAGACATTATGGGTAGGGTATAAAGGTGGACTAGATGGAAGTATGTCTTTATACAACCTCCCATATACTGTTACTGTGTAACTGTTATACAGACATTATGGGTAGGGTATAAAGTTGGATGGATGGACGTATGTCTTTTACAACCTCCAATACTATGTTACTATGTAACTGTTATACAGACATTATGGGTAGGGTATAAAGGTCGGACTAGATGGACGTATGTCTTATAAACCTCCAATACTATGTTACTATGTAACTGTTATACAGACATTATGGGTAGGGATAAAGGTCGGACTAGATGGACGTAGTTTTATACAACCTCCAATATGTTACTATGTAACGGTATACAGACATTATGGGTAGGGTATAAAGGTGGACTAGATGGACGATATGTTTTATACAACCTCCAATACTATGTTATATGTAACTGTTATACAGACATTATGGGTAGGGTATAAAGGTTGGATAGATGGACGTATGTCTTTATACAACCTCCAATACTATGTTACTATGTAACTGTTATACAGACATTATGGGTAGGGTATAAAGGTTGGATAGGGACGTATGTCTTTATACAACCTCCAATACTATGTTACTATGTAACTGTTATACAGACATTATGGGTAGGGTATAAAGGTTGGATAGATGGACGTTAGTCTTTATAAACCTCCAATACTATGTTACTATGTAATGTTATACAGACATTATGGGTAGGGATAAAGGTTGGACTAGATGGACGTATGTCTTTATAACCTCCAATACTATGTTACTATGTAACTGTTACCGACTTAGGGTAGGGATAAAGGTTGGACTAGATGGACGTATGTCTTTATACAACCTCCAATACTATGTTATATGTAACTGTTATACAGACATTATGGGTAGGGTATAAAGGTTGGACTAGATGGACGTATGTCTTATACAAACTCCAATACTATGTTAATAGTAACTGTTATACAGACATTATGGGTAGGGTATAAAGGTTGGACTAGAGGACGTATGTCTTATACAACCTCCAATACTATGTTACTATGTAAATGTTATACAGACATTATGGGTAGGGTATAAAGGTTGGACTAGATGGACGTATGTCCTTATATAACCTCCAATACTATGTTACTATGTAAAATGTTATACAGACATTATGGGTAGGGTATAAAGGTGGACTAGATGGACGTATGTCTTTATACAACCTCCAATACTATGTTTACTATGTAAATGTTATACAGACATTATGGTAGGGTATAAAGGTTGGACTAGATGGACGTATGTCTTTTATACAACCTCCAATACTGTGTTACTGTACTGTTATACAGACATTAGGGTAGGTATAAAGGTTGGACTAGATGGAGTATTTATACAACCAATACTGTGTTACTATGTAACTGTTATACAGACATTATGGGTAGGGTATAAAGGTTGGACTAGAGGACGTATGTCTTTATACAACCTCCAATACTATGTTACTATGTAACCGTTATACAGACATTAGGGTAGGGTATAAAGGTTGGACTAGATGGACGTATGTCTTTATACAACCTCCAACTATGTTACTATGTAACTGTTATACAGAAATTATGGGTAGGGTATAAGGTTGGACTAGAACGGATGTATCTTTAACAACTCCAATACTATTACATGTAAATGTTATACAGACATTTGGGTAGGGTATAAAGGTGGACTAGATAGACGTATGTCTTATAAACCTCCAATACTATGTTACTATGTAACTGTTATAGCATTATGGTAGGGTATAAGGTTGGACTAGATGGACGTATGTCTTTATACAACCTCCAATACTATGGTACTATGTAACTGTTATACAGACATTATGGGTAGGGTATAAAGGTTGGACTAGATAGACGTATGTCTTTATAAACCTCCAATACTATGTTACTATGTAACTGTTAACAAATTATGGGTAGGGTATAAAGGTTGGACTAGATGGACGTATGTCTTATACAACCTCCAATACTATGTTACTATGTAAATGTTACAGACATTATGGGTAGGGTATAAAGGTTGGACTAGATGGACGTATGTTTCTTTATACAACCTCCAATACTATGTTACTATGTAACTGTTATACAGACATTATGGGTAGGGGATATAAGGTTGGACTAGATGGACGTATGTCTTATCAACCTCCAATACTATGTTACTATGTAAATGTTATACAGACATTAGGGATAGGGTAAAAGGTTGGACTAGATGACGTATGTTCTTATATAACTCCAATACTATGTTACTATGTAACTGTTACAGACATTATGGGTAGGGTATAAAGGTTGGACTAGAAGGACGTATGTCTTTATACAACCTCCAATAATATTACTATGTAACTGTTATACAGACATTATGGGTAGGGTATAAAGGTTGGACTAGAGGACGGATGTCTTTTATAACCTCCAATACTATGTTACTATGTAACTGTTATACAGACATTATGGGTAGGGTATAAAGGTTGGGACTAGATGGACGTATGTCTTTATAACAACTCCAATACTATGTTACTATGTAACTGTTATACAGACATTATGGGTAGGGTATAAAAGGTTGGACTTAGATGGACGTATGTCTTTATACAACCTCCCATACTATGTTACTATGTAACTGTTATACAGACATATGGGTAGGGTATAAAGGTTGGACTAGACGGACGTATGTCTTTATACAACCTCCAATACTATGTTACTATGTAACTGTTATACAGACATTATGGGTAGGGTATAAAGGTTGGACTAGATGGGTATGTCTTATAAACCTCCATACTATGTTACTATGTAACTGTATACAGACATTATGGGTAGGGTATAAAGGTGTGGACTAGATGACGTATGTCTTTATACAACTCCAATACTATGTTACTATGTAACTGTTATACAGACATTATGGGTAGGGTATAAAGGTTGGACTAGATGGACGTATGTCTTTATACAACCTCCAATACTGTGTTACTATGTAACTGTATACAGACATTATGGGTGGATATAAAGGTTGGACTAGATGGACGTAATCTTATACAACCCCCAATACTTGTTACTATGTAACTGTTATACAGACATTATGGGTTGGGTATAAAGGTTGGACTAGATGGACGTATGTCTTTATACAACCTCCAATACTATGTTACTATGTAACGTTATACAGACATTATGGGTAGGGTATAAAGGTTGGACTAGATGGACGTATGTCTTTATACAACCTCCAATCTATGTTACTATGTAACTGTTATACAGCATTATGGGTAGGGTATAAAGGTTGGACTAGAGGACGTATGTCTTTATACAACTCCAATACTATGTTACTATGTAACTGTTATACAGACATTATGGGTAGGGTATAAAGGTTGGACTAGATGACGTATGTCTTTATAAACCTCCAATACTATGTTACTATGTAACTGTTATACAGACATTATGGGTTGGGTATAAAGGTTGGAGATGGACATATGTCTTATACAACCTCCAATACTGTGTTACTATGTAACTGTTATACAGGACATTATGGGTAGGGTATAAGGTTGGACTAGATAGACGGATGTCTTTATATAACCTCCAATACTATGTTAATATGTAACTGTTAGAGGCATTATGGGTAGGGTATAAAGGTTGGACAGATGGACGTATGTCTTTTACAACCTCAATACTATGTTACTATGTAACTGTTACAGACATATGGGTAGGGTATAAGGTTTGGACTAGATGGACGTATGTCTTTATACAACCTCCAATACTATGGTACTATGTAACTGTTATACAGACATTATGGGTAGGGTATAAAGGTTGGACTAGACGGATGTATGTCTTTATATAACCTCCAATACTATGTTACTATGTAACTGTTATACAGACATTATGGGTAGGGTATAAAGGTTGGACTAGATGGACGTATGTCTTTATACAACCTCCAATACTCTATTAACTGTTATACAGACATTATGGGTAGGGTATAAAGGTTGGACTAGATGGACGTATGTCTTTATACAACCTCCAATACTATTATTATGTACTGTTATACAGACATTATGGGTAGGGTATAAAGGTTGGACTAGATGGACGTATGTCTTTATACAACCTCCAATACTATGTTACTATGTAACTGTTATACAGACATTATGGGTAGGGTATAAAGGTTGGACTAGATGGACGTATGTCTTATACAACCTCCAACTATGTTTATATGTAACTGTTAACAGACATTATGGGTAGGGTTATAAAGGTTGGACTAGATGGACGTAGGTCTTTATACAACCTCCAATACTATGTTACTATGTAACTGTTAACAGACATTATGGTAGGGTATAAAGGTTGGACTAGATGGACGTATGTCTTTATACAACCTCCAATACTATGTTACTATGTAACTGTTTACAGACATTAGTTATGGGTAGGGTATAAAGGTTGGACTAGATGGACGTATGTCTTTATACAACCTCCAATACTATGTTACTATGTAACTGTTATACAGACATTATGGGTAGGGTATAAAGGTCGGACTAGATGGACGTATGTCTTTATATAACCTCCAATACTATGTTACTATGTAACTGTTACAGGCATTATGGGTAAGGTTGGACTAGATTGATATATTTATCCAATCTCCAATACTACCTTACTGTTTTAGGGAATATGGATGGTGAATATATATAATACTGTACATTTATTTATTTTTTTAGTATATTTAAGTAAAATCACACAAGGAATTTGCCGTGTGTCGCTGGACAAAGATACAAAGTTTACATTTGTAACAGGCACAGATGTCAGTAACAATAAAGAAAGATGTATTAACACAAACCATCTCCTCAGAGATGACTTCAAGTTCCAAACCCTCTCGTCTCGCTGTGTTCTGGATGTACAAACTGATCCCAGTCCATTTATTCACATCTCCTTCCTTCAGTAAGTTAAACTCTCAATGGCCATTTCCAACTCTTAGTAAGAAAGTCGCTAGTAACAGCCTGTTTGGCCTATAAATACCCTGTGTCCACCTTCTTAACCACAGAGAGGGTCAACGGGACTTGGACAGGATAATTCAGAATGAAGTGGCACATGTCCTGGATCTCCCTGGAGCCCTGTCCACGGACCATCGGCTCAGAGCGTGCTCTCCAGCGTATTATAGTTGTCTTTAAAGCTCTTCAACTCTAGGAAATGTTTAGGGCGTTTGCTCTTCTGGCTGGAAGGCAGGTAGGTCACTTGGATGGTCGGAGTGGACGAGGTCTCTGGGGAAGCAGTTAGATCTTTGGCTGCAGACTGGCGCTGCCTCTGGCTCCCGGCCTCTCTGGCTTGTATACTAGGGAGGTAAAGATGGTTATTAATAACAAAACCAACTTGGTTTCTTCTGTGATAGGTAAACAGTAGACTTGCCAGACTATAAACACTCACACGGCTGACAGATCTCTCAGGGATTCCGTGAACTTGTGGTGGTCGTTTTTTCCATAGCCCTGAAATAAAAAAGAAATATACAGTATACACTCGAGTATAAACCGTCCCGAGTATAAACCGAAGTACCTATATTTACCTGAAAAAAGTAGTAAAAGGGATTGACTCGAGTATAAACTGAGGGTAGAAATTATGACCCTACTGCCTTCTGATTCTGTATTGTTTTAAGGCTTTAGTTGTCCTTTAAAGGATATGTACACCTAAAAGTAACTTAAACTTATTTTGTAGCTGTGGCTGTAAGCTGTAGATGTTTTTTTTTTTTTTCCTATTCCCTTCCCACCCCCTACCTTAGTGTTGTTCAGTGGCTGGCTTCCTCCTCCATAGT
Source organism: Hymenochirus boettgeri (assembly GCA_019447015.1). Classification (NCBI taxonomy): domain Eukaryota; kingdom Metazoa; phylum Chordata; class Amphibia; order Anura; family Pipidae; genus Hymenochirus; species Hymenochirus boettgeri. The sequence goes on from JAACNH010000381.1 coordinate 48,553, forward strand.
AAATGGGCTTGTTGGTCCACCCCAAAACATGGACTGGATTGCACTACTGTATGTAACAAAGAGGTTCAAAAGGGGGTGGGTGGGATTGTACATAGAATGTGCCTTAATATGTTGTACTGTGCTATGTGTATTAGGGAAAATATGGTGGCATACAAACACCATGTTTTCCCTAATACACATAGTACAGCACAACATAGTAAGGCAAATTCTACCCATCTACAGCTTACAGCCCCAACTACTAAAAGTTACTTTATAGGCGCTGTGGGTAACACAAGGCGACAAAACCCGCATCTTTTCCAGACCAACCGAGGCACAGAGATGGCTGGATATCCCCCCAGGACAAGACAACTAACCCTCTTGGAAAAACACAAGAGACCAAGATCACAGACAGACACCCTAGGGGACCTAAAAAACAAAACTACCTTTGGAAGCCGATACAAGTATATTGATCTTAAACTCTCTGCCCTTTTCTTTTCTACAAAAAGACAGTATACCTTCACTGACGTCAAAACTCCAAGCTCAGTGCAATTTCTCTTTCCAAAGTGCCCCCCTAGAAAGAGTCAAAGTGCCCCCCTAGAAAGAGTCAAAGTGCCCCCCTAGAAAGAGTCAAAGTGCCCCCCTAGAAAGCGTCAAAGTGCCCCCCTAGAAAGCGTCAAAGTGCCCCCCTAGAAAGAGTCAAAGTGCCCCCCTAGAAAGAGTCAAAGCTTTCAAATGTTAAATAAGATCTGATTGGTTGGGGCTAAATTAGCACCATTGTAAACAAAAAGAACTTTTATTGAAACTCCCTGTATGTGTCTACATATCCGGATATCCCTGCCATATGGTTAGGTGACTTCTACCCTGTAACGGACGTAATCCAAGACAGACTCCACCAACCTGACTGGGTCCCTCCTCCCAACCCATACACTACATTTGGTAGACAGCTAGACAATCTGCACATGATAGGTGTTTGGACCCTTTCACAAACTATTAATAATATTAAACGCAGCTCCGCGGCCAATGAGGACACAGCGATGCGCAAACTACCTGAAGTCACCCGAGACTTCCAGGCCAACACAACCCCAGATAAAGCACAAGTTTAAAAGTTAAAATCCAGACTAGTAGACCAACTCCTTACCACTAAAACCAAAAACAAACTAGAAAGGGAAAGTATAAACTTTGAATTTGGCTTGAAGGGCTGCATTTTGGAAGGGAATATGTGTGTTTGCTGCAGATCTTAAAACTCAATAATGGGAATGATGAGTTTGTAGTGAACGCTTGTTTGGGAGAAAAAAAACTTGTGTGTGTACCCAGCCCAAAATGGTGCTAATTTTGATCCAATCAATCAGAAAGCTAACATCTGATAGGTTAGGGCAAAATTAGCGGTATTTTCAATGATAATGATTTTTGATCAAATGTATTTTTTGGACTTTAGTTACCCTTTAAGTATGTCTGCCACAGTAATGGATAAGTAGATCAGTAGGTTTGTGTACCTGTGTCAGGTTGGGGGTTAAAAAAACTTTTTTGATAATTGGTCAAAAAACATTTTTGACTTTAGTTACCCTTTAGGTATGGCTGCAACAGTAATGGAGGGGTAGGTCAGATGTATGTACTTGTGCCACGTGGGGGTTAAAAAAACCAAACTTTTTTGATGATTGGTCAAAATTAGTTTTTTTTACTTTAGTTACCCTTTAAGTATGGCTCCAACAGTAATGGATAAGTAAATCAGTAGGTGTGTGTTCCTGGGTCTGGTTGAGGGGGTATGTCTTTTCTGTATTTACAACCATAAAACTATATTTTATTGAGGATAAATCTAAATTAGTTTTTTTTACTTTAGTTACCCTTTAAATATGGCTGCCACCGTAATGGATAAGTAGATTAGTAGGTGTGTGTACCTGGGTCTGGTTGAGGGGGGTATGTCTTTTTTGTGTTTATAACCATAAAACTATCTTTTATTGAGGATAAATCTAAATTAGTTTTTTTGACTTTAGTTACCCTTTAAATATGTCTTCCATGGGAATGGAAAGGTAGGTCAGTAAGTGGGTGTACCTGGGTCTGTGTGGGGGGTTGGGGGTATCACCATTTGTATTTATGACCATGAAACAAACTGTTTTGAAATATCCACATTTGTGGATTGTTACCATTATAGTCTATGGGAAAAAATGTCCGGAAATTCACCGATAACGCCGTAACGCTTCCGCGGATTCCTTAGCTAGAAGATAGCACACTTCTCCTATATGCCCCGCACGTCTGTACCGAATTTCATGTCTCTAGCTCAAAAACTGTGGGAGGAGATACGGTCCAAAAAAGCGGAAGAATAAAACGGAAGAAAAAGAAGAAGAAATAGAAAGAACAGGAATTTTGGACCTAAACTTCTCCCTACATAGAGCCCTTACCCTGATAAATGAATATGGCGAATACTCCGGGCTAAGAATAAATTAGTCAAAATCCCAAATCCTACCGATAGACAACGTTCCCCCTACCCTGGATGGTACCCAGCATCCCCTCTCAACAACAGACAAAATCAAGTATCTAGGTAATTGGATATATATATATATATATATATATATATATATATATATATATATATAGATCTAAACATTGAACTCCTCATTGTATTGACTAAGGCTAATACTCAGGTATGGAGTAAACAGGCAGAGTGAACCTAATCAAAATGATCCTGCTCCCCAAAGCGATACTAGTATCTCTATTGAAATCCTTTGTTTGGGGATCAGGCAGGCATAAAATAGGACGGTCAGTGGTAAAACGCCCTGTTGACACCCTAGTCTCCCAAACTACAATCTGTACTACCTAGCAGCGCAACAGTCCCGCATACACCACTGGTATCAATCAGAAAGCATTAGGATGTCGGAGATGTTGGGTTTCCCAGATGACAATTAATACCCAGACCTCCTGTATCTAGTGTCTAGGGGCCTGGGAGGTACTGGTGTCCCCAGGCAACCACATCCAATGCTTACACAGGCATTCAAACTGTGGGACAATGCCTTAAACAAGCTAAATATTCCCTCTGTATATAAACAATCCCCCTAATGGAACAACAAACACCTACCAGAATTCCTCACCATACCTGAATCAACCCTGTGGTTTAGCTATGGGATATTCCAAATTGATACCCACAAAACTTTTGAACAACTCCAACAGAAGTATCACCTAACAAACAGAACGCTACTTAGATATTTCCAGCTCAGGCTTGCTTGTACGACGCAACTTCGATCTCTATCTACCGAACCGTCCACTAGGAAATGTCCTGAGTCGTAAGACTTCAGCCAAGGCACCCAAACAGGTCTCTACTAAAGCTTCAGATAGGCGATCTCAAATTTATATGTTACAAAGAGCCTATCTTACCCCAATCCAAATATCTAAGTAAAACCAAATTACAACCCCCTATGCCCTAAATGCCAGATAACACCAGGTAACTTCTACTATATGGTCATGCCCCAAGATCTAGGGATACTGGTGACATTTATTACTCTTCCTACATGATAAAATGGGCTCCCCTGTGGGTTGCCCAGGCTCAGTACAGGTTTCTAAATGGCTCAGTTTCCATGAGGCATCCAGAAGCATAGCAGGCATACAGTAATGAATTCATAGGACAAACTATGATATATCAACCTATCTTAAAGAGGACGTTCTTTCTAAAAGATGTTCTTATGAGGGTGGAGTTGTCCTTTAAGTACACTAACATATGGTCAAGATGGGAAACCTCCCCCAAAACATGTGACTGAAAAGCTCTTGATCCAATGGGATATAGTTTACACAGTACTATGGGTTTTTGGGGGGTTTTTTCAACCCTAGATATGACTAAAGAGTAAATACCAAATTTCTTTCTTTTTTGTAATCCTTTTAATATACTTGTATAAACTATAAATGTATAAGAAAATGTTAACTAAATATGTTTTGTTTTTAAATAAAGTTCCTCCAATTGGACTTTTTAGGTTTACATATCCTTTAAATGGACAGCAGAATTCCCATTCAGTAATCCCATACAGTAATAGCCAAATCCAGTGTGGCTATTACTGTATGGGACTAATGTAAGGGAATTCTGCTGTCCATTTAAAGGGCAACCAAAGCTTCAAAACTTGTTTGAGGCTTTAGTTGCCCTTTAAACGGATAGCAGAATTCCCATTCAGTAGTCCCATACATTAATATCCATACTGAATTTGGCTATTACTGTATGAGAATTTTGCGGTCCATTTAAAAGACAACTAAAGCCACTCCAGATGTTTGGAAACTACAACTCCCAGCATGCTTTAGTAGCTGGAAGTTGTAGTTTCCAAATATCTGCACACTCACCCTCCCACACAGTTCAGTGGACTTACTGGTAAGTGTGCATCCTTCTCTAAGTGAAATTCAGTTTTCAGAGCAACCAATCTTCATTGCAGTGATTTAGTCACTTCCTTTAGAAATCCGTCCACCGCTCGCTCCCTCTACTGGCACACCGGCTGACGTCACTACTCGGCGCCGGGCAGAACAGACAGGGAGGAAGTGAGCGAGCATTCGGATTCTCAAAGTAAGTGGCTAAAAAGTGGGTGACTTGAGTATAAACCGAGGGTTTTTCTGGGTGATTTTTCAGTCTGAAAATCTCGGTTTATACTCGAGTACATACGGTACTATGTAGAAACTTTATTTGCTGTTAATCGATATATTTATACGTTTGATGTAGAACAACCCATTTCATTTTGCTTTTAATTCCCACAGCCTTACAGGGCTGGAGATTTCATCTGTATTGATCTCTCTGAGACGTAACCATGAAAGCTTCTAGCCCCAGAGAATCATGGGAGAAGGCAAAGATGAGTAACAATAATGGGATCATTTTAGAAGTTAGTTCTACCTTTCCATGTAAAGCGGGGAACTACCTTAACAATGCTGCATGACATTATATAGACACTTACCCCTGTCCCATACCGCGCACTATCATACCCTTCCAACAGAGAGTCTAACAAGGACTTGCGTATCCCTTTGTATGGTGAACCCGAGTTCCTGAGGTCTAGAAGGAAGGTCCGGAAATTCTTTCCCACCAAAGATTTGTGGTGTTTCCCGAAATCCTGAAAAGGAATATCTGGCGGCAGAAGAAGAAGGAGTTTTAAGAATGAATTGGGAGGTGAGAGTCAGGAATGTTCTCCATAAACAAGCTAATCTAATACAGTAATGAGAAGACCACTAGATTTAGAGAAGAATTAGATTTATATATGTTTTTACCTGTATCCTTGATGGCATCCAGTGTCTTCATTCGATACAAATAATTATAACAACCTGCAAGAATATCACAAGTTTATTAGAGAGCCATAAACTTCCGACATTCCTGTCGAATCTATTAAATGTCAGCTAGGCATGTAACCAGAATAAGATCAGGCTCCGTGGATCTGTGCCGAACCAGACGCTATATTTTCAGTGGTCTGAAATACCTTCCTGTCCAGGCTTATCCAGTTGAAGCATCCGGGCATCTCCATTCACTAAGAGTTGAGGTTCAAAAGTAATGTCCTGGACTTTTGAGAGGCGGATATCAATCTCATCCTTCAAATCCTGAAAGTACAGCGGAAGAATTAGGAGTGGAGTAATTGAATATAAGTGTGAATAAGACGATTTTATTATTTAACCCTTTGTTCATCTTTAAGTGGTTAGCTAAATGTAAGTATAGAGAGAAAATAGTTCAGCAACTGACACAACATGGGTTGCAAAAGAGATAAAGGCCCTGTCTAAAGCTAGGTACACACCATACCATCATTTCAGTGATAAAGGGTATGTCCATCAAAAAAGTTGGTTTCAATCTGATTTACTGAAGAACAGGAGGTAAATGCACTATCTCCTACCTCCTGTTCTTCAGTAAATCTTACAGGAGAGGAGGAGACACTTACCAGCTCCAGCGCCGACTTCACCGGCAGTCTCCATCTGGGAATTCGGCGCTGGAACGGGTCCGCGGGTAAGTGTCTCCTCCTCTCCTGTAAGATGTAATGAAGAACGGGAGGTAGGAGATACTGCATTTACCTCCTGTTCTTCAGTAAATCAACTTTTTTGATGGACATACCCTTTAACACTGAAATGATGGTACAGGTCGGGAAAACCACACCCAATCATGCAGTCCTCTATGGGGCTGTACGCTTAGTGGTGGTTACTGTCGGACACGGCTGCTTTTACTCCTGGCCGAAAGTCTCGAATGGTCGATCAGGAAGAAGCATTGGTACGTGTGTACCCACCCTAAAGAACTATAAAAAGACAACCCTCGGACATGACTGCCGGCATAATCACCTAGAATACAAGAAATATGTAAGGGAGAGTTTAGCAGTGGGCTAGACTGAGCCAGATCGAATGCAGAAATCAAGACCTCCGAGTGGGAATTAAAGTAATGCAATCGGGTGACTGGATTGAGGTGCCCTATTTGATAATTTTGTAGCCAACTGGCCAATGTGTACTACTGAACTATCTGATATAATAGTTAATCCATTTCCCAATGTTATCATCACATCAGGGGCGCCCCTACCATGAAGCAAACTGAAACATTTGCTCAGGGCGCACCCCTGGGGAAAACTTAAAAGGCGTCATTTTAAACTAAATCCTCTTTCCTGCAATACCGCCTTTCAGCAGCAGTCCACCAATCAGTTAGTCAGCCCTCCAGTCCACCACTCCGTGTTAGTCAGCCCAGCACACCCACCTCCACAAGCCACGCCTATGTTCCCTGATGAAGTCACACCCACTTACTGTGTGTCAACCCATCTGCCGATAGGCTACATTTAAAAGTTGTTCCAGGTGTTAAAAACCCTAGGAACACCCCTGCATCACATAGAGAGGAATAGTTCACCCAGACATGAAATATAAACACCAAAAGCAGCAGCGACCCCAACGTAGAGAAATGTACAAGTGTTTCATACAATTACCTTTGGCGCGTTGTGTCCGACCGGTACATGAGGACCTCGGCGAGATTTCATCGCAAAACGCATGATTTGCCTCTTCACAAAAATGAACAGTAAAACAAACACCTGGAGTAAGGAAAGGAACAATATAAAGCCCAAGAGGATTCGTTCTTTTACCTCTGAAGGATGGGATAACGCACAGAAAGTAGTTCCACTGGTCATGGATCTCGGGCAGAACAATCTATTACCTGAATTATCAAAGCAAAGAATAACAACATCGTCCCAGTGATCTGATTCTGCCACTAAATCTTTCTAACGACATCTCAGGCTTTTCTAGATATAGTGAAGTATTTGCCATTTCGTGATTGTGACTTTACAGGAAATGAATGTGTTGTGCTGAGATTGCAGAACTAATAAATCGTTCTGACAATTACCGGTAACGCCGATGTTTGGAAAGCAGAATTATTACGTTTTCTTACCTCTTACCAGTTAACACAATTTACATTTAAAGGGACAACTACCTGTTTGTGTATTGTTGATGCTGTGAGGGTCAAAGTAGAAATATATGAAGTTAGACGGTAGGAAAACCTCATATGAGGTCAAATACACTGCACAAAAGTTGTTTTCAGAAATATAGGGACTCAGTAAGGGACCTAGACTATTATCTAAACAGAAATATAGGGACTCAGTAAGGGACCCAGACTATTATCTAAACAGAAATATAGGGACTCAGTAAGGGACCCAGACTATTATCTAAATAGAAATATAGGGACTCTGTAAGGGACCCAGACTATTATTTAAACAGAAATATAGGGACTCAGTAAGGGACCCAGACTATTATCTAAACAGAAATATAGGGACTCTGTAAGGGACCCAGACTATTATTTAAACAGAAATATAGGGACTCAGTAAGGGACCCAGACTATTATCTAAACAGAAATATAGGGACTCAGTAAGGGACCCAGACTATTGTATAAACAGAAATTTAGGGACTCAGTAAGGGACCCAGACTTATTCTGTTTCAGGGATATAGCAATGCACAGTAAGGTGTTCATGCTTTTGTCTGTCTACAACTCCCATCATCCCCTGTCAGAGACCACAGGATATTGTCCCAACTCTCTGGGCCCCATATCACAGCCCTTTGGCCCTTGTCTCCAGACCCGTGCTTAGCCTCACCAGACTGCCATAGGCCATCACCAACACCACGTTCACACCGGACAACCAGTTACTCCCAGACGCCATGTCTCTGTCCCACATCCCACTCAAACACTTCCGCATTCACTTCCGATGCGTGACGGAACCAGCGCGACCAACGACCAGCCAATCGGCTTGAGACATCCGCCGTGGAACGCAGATGGAACGCGAAGCGTGTTTTGACGTCAGACCGGCGAGCGTACGTGAACGGGGGCGGAGCAGGAGGGCAGGTCACGTGGTGCCAGAGCGGAGGAGCCGCAGGTAAGGACGGGTCTTGTCTCCCGGGGCTTTAGGTGGAGGAAAGTGACGGGGAGTCGGGGGACTGGGCGCTGCAAGGAAGGTGGAGAGGGCGAAATGAACCCCCCCGTGGTCTCTGTGTTGGTTTTAGTTCTGAGGCCTAGTGGACCGGTTGAGTCCTCGGCCTCGAGTACACGGCCATGCCGCCTTCCTTGTGCTCCAGCTCGGTTGGGTATAGTTGGTTCCCTCGCTATTATGGTTGGTGTGTATGGTTATTTGGGGGGATTTTTAGTTCCAGCGGGGATCCACCTGTCCTGGGGTGTCTCCTGATCATCCCTAATTCCCTTTCCAAGATTGGGACCTGACCCTGGGTGCCTCCATCTCCATTGAGGGGCTCAGGGGATGTTACCTTCTATGTGTCCATGGATCTATCCATGTCCTCACCCTCATGTGCACCAATGTTCACAGTGATACAACAATATCAATAGACTGGCATGCTGTGACCTACAATAAACACAATGCATGTCACCAGTTAGTGCATTGGTTTCAATTCACCACCCTGCCTTGCATGTATGTATATGAATACCATGTGTGGTACACAGCTCCATAAGACGGTGCCCACACGGTGTGTGGGAGATGGGTAATTGGAGTCTGCGTAGGGTTTTAGCCAGATTTATAGTCTCCAACCAGGCACGAAGTAGAACTTTGCCCACATTGATGTGGCATTGCCATTAGATTAGCTGTTGGGTTGACAAGCTCAAGAAATTCATTAATTTCTTTGTTAGACCCGATGATCGTGGCTCAATCCATTAGGCAAATCTAAATTTTGCTTCAGTTCACGCTTGTGTCCAAGTTTTGTGTATGTTTGGCCTAGTTGGGTAAATGTTCTTCTGTGAAAGTCAGTGACTCAAGAGCCATATGTGTCCAAGGCAAGCAGAAATGAACTCTGGCAACTACATTTTTTATTTGCCGATCTGTTTATGTCGATGGAATTGGCTGACCATCGGATAGTAACGTTTTAAACCTCCGTCACATTTATGGAAATGCTGTGAGAATATAACAGACTGTGAACATTACCTAATTCTGTTATAGGAACAAGAAACACCTGAGAACTCTATAATAGGCATTTAATGCCAGTTAGTATTGTACATGGGGGGGGTTGAATATTAAGAGAAAAACATACTAGTTATGAATTCAGGTGACTGTGTGCCACCTACGCCAGCTTTAGTCTGATATAGCTACCATTTGATACACCATCTTACACCGATTCTTAAACGGTATGTCTCTAGAGGTTTGAAAACTATAACTCCCAGCATTCCCATCTTCCCTCTGTCATTCAGGAATGCTGGAAATTCAAACTTCTGGAGGCATGATGTTCAAGAAACTATGATCTCTATAATCCTGTTGTTTTATTTAAAAAACAAAACTAGCTAATAAACGGGTAGATTTCACTCGGAAATTGTCTGAATGGCTTCTTATTTACAAAAAAATCACGGGGATGTCCGCTGCAAGGTGAATCATGGCTAAAGATTCTACTGCGAGGTCAGATTATACATCCAGTGAGCTAAAATGGAAATTTTTGGTAAATTCAAATTCCTGTAATCGAATTGACCAGTAATTAATTTCACCATACCTAGCTGGTCAGTGTTCTTTCAATACTTTTCGGCAGTTTGTTTAAAAGTTGGATAGGCACGGCAGTAAATATTCGTCAATTCGTGGCAAATGACTGGTACTTCCCAATAGATTTCTGAAGGAAATTTATTGATAATTTGCAGGATCTACCGCCCATCAATCCTTAGGTTAACAATCCCCTTTGAGGCCTGTTTTGTGTGTAACTAATGGCTATGGACTGATTCTGTTTTAGCCTTGACTTCATTCATGTTGCCTAGTGATGGCCTTGGAATATGTTTTTGTGATGTGCAACAACTATCACCGTTTATGAACTAAAATTGGATGAGTGGGGTTGGATTCTCTAATTCAGATAAATCCCAGGCGATGACATACCTAGAAACCTAATTCGAATCGCTGTTTTTTTTTTTTTTTAAGGTTTTGAATTTTAGAGAAACATATTTACTATATATTCAATATATGTTTCTGTTTAATTCTGCAGTTTTTTGCCCCTCTCTCCCCAATTTCTCTCCATTTATTATTCTTCATATATTGTTTTTTTTTTTACGGTTTTGTAATTCAAGACCAGAATATACTCTCGGTGCAGGTTCTGTCCGTTAAAAAGCTGTGGACTCTCTTTAAACGCAATGCCCACCCTTAAAACAAATGGTTTATTGTCAGTTACCTGCCCCCAACTCCAACTGATATATTGTGCACTTTATTACTTGCATTACTAACCAGGTTTTTTAATAATCAGTATACGGTAGTCTCCATTAGAGTAAGCTCCCTCCATGCAATCAATCAAGGCTATGACAACTGAAATCACTGCTGTTTTTCCTGCTCCCTCCTCTGCACATGCTCTAGTTTATTAAAAGCTCATTGAGCAGAGGGAGGAGGCGGATGCCTTTGCCAAAAAGGAATATAACTTCTCATTAAATATCTGGTTACAAATGTAATATCGCAGTTGGGTTTGTGGACAGAACTGACAAGTCATTTGTTTTTTGTTATAAGGGGGAACATTCCCTTTAAAACTAAGTCTGGTTGGGCTATCCCCTGCTTGTACATCTAGTATTTGCGTTACTTTGCACTTAATACGGAATTCTGTGTTTCCCTGCAATAGTGCACTCTGGCCTTGTAGAAAATGCTGCACCTTGTGAAATGTCAGGAGTGCAAGGGTTAACTGATTTTGCCTATTGGTGTTGCTTTGACTCAGTCTCCAAACACCAAGGGGAACAGAAACCCAACTTTGAGGTCTGTGCTTATTAAATCTCTCCTGATAGAAATATGGCCTTGAACATGTATTTATTAACTTAGGATACAGTTCATCCGTGTCTGGCATGTTATTTTGAAGATTTGCACTAGCCAAACAATGTCATGCAGAGAGCCATATGTCCGCAGATGGATCATGTGCCCCCTAGACTTATTCAGTGCCGTTTAGAAAACTGTGCTGATAAGATGTTTTGCTGGGTTGTTTATTATTTTGTTTACCGTCTTCCTTGAGAACTCTTAAGGGTTTTGTTTTGGCTATTTGGGAGGTTGCCATGTAATGTATACCAATTCAGAACAGATAAACATGCCTTTAATCCTTGGGGAAATGCTATATGTTCTCATGCAAGATCCCTAGGTTAGAAAGTGAAAGCAGTTTCTGTGATGGTCAGGGGGGCAGCAGTAATTAAAATACCAGAGCCTCTCATTGCATTCTAACGGCTTCTTCATGTCGTGCTGTAGCTGTAATGGATTCTATCCATAACCTTATGGGACTTGGTTAATTATCTTGGAAGTCCCCAAGTTTCCATGAAGCAAACTACTTTTTAGTTACCCAAGTCCTTCTGTGCTGGTGGGAGATGGTAAATGTTCTAGTTTGGCATGAAGCAGGGAGCTTTAAATACCACGTTCCCGTTCGAGATCTTTTGCCCAATTTTGCTTTTGTTGTATTTAATTCTGGTGCAGGGCGTAGAGATTAAACCAGTTACATTAACCGTCGGTGCTAAAGATGACAGGAAAGAGCAGCGGTGAGATTAGGGCAGACAGGAGACTGGCTGGGAAAACCATCCTTATCTCGCGTTACAGTCTGCCTGTTTGGGAGTTTATATGAAAAAAAATATTCATGTGTTCTTTAGTTCCTCCTTATCAGTTAAATTTATTTTTGAGGTTTATTATTTTTTTTGTAACTTGCCCTTTGGCAGTGGCCCACCCTTCACTAAACATTACCTTGTGCCCTGCTTCCTTTCCAGTCTTATCAGACATCCTTTCATGTGTGTCTGTTCCTCATGTTGGGGCTGATTATAAAAGCGATAAGCCAGTAACGAGGTTTGAAAGAAAAGAAAGAAACATTTCCAGTTATTTTGTCGTTTCCCACTAAATGGACAAGTGTTTGAAACTGATGCTCTGATTTGGTTATTTCTAATGCTGTAGAGCATTGTGCCATGTGTGCATGAAATAATATGGTAGCGCTTCGGTTCTTGACCAGGAAGTATGTTCTGCTGTTGGTTGTGTTGTGAATTCCTTGTTTCCCCGTTGCTGTCATTCTTCCAGCCAAACAATGTGTGAGAAACTTCCTCCTTTCAAATGAATGGAGACATTAACCTTTAACTGGTTTTCCTTTCAGACTTGTACCTTGTAAATACTGTTATTTGTATATACTGTAAATGATGACCTCGGTAACCGCAAACCGTGCCCGGGGTAACTTCGAACAGAGCGCAAATCAGACCCAGCACAAACAAAGGCCACAGGTAAGTGCAGGTCTCATTCCTCTCTGTCTCATTTTAACAATCTGGTTGTACATGTTAATTATTCGATTCTTCCTACAGGCGACTGCAGAGCAAATCAGATTGGCACAGATGATTTCAGACCAAAATGATGCAGATTTTGAGGAGAAAGTAAAGCAGGTGGGAACGGAGATGTCTTCCTGGCTAGTCACATGATCCATTCTATTGTCTCTTTAATTGTCACATGTTTTGATTTTTTTAATCCATTTTATCATTCACTGATACATATAAAGGAGGGAGTGGCATATAAAGGAGGGAGTGGCATAAAAAGGAGGGAGTGGCATACAGCATAAACAGTAAATAGGGAAGTAAAAAAACCAAGTAAAGAACCAAGTGGACATCGTTATACCTTAGAAGCAAATAATGTACTTTATTAAACTATATACAATTAGTCTTCCTTGTACATATTAGAAGAATGTTTTTATTAACCGTGGCGGAAGGGGTGGTAAGGAATGGTCTGATCACCCAAGGACTTAAGAGTCCAGCATTGGGTCAGTTACCCGCCAGTTATTCGATTTGTGGGTCGGTTTTGGGTAGACTGCATTGAGTTTGAATAAGTTTTGGGTTGGGTTTGGGTAGCGAGAACTACGGGCCGGATAGAAGAATTACAGTCTGTAAATAAAAAGCATTTGTTCCTGTCTGTGAAGAGCTCGGTCTGTAATAACTGGGACTGAGAATTGTTATCAATCCAAGGGCAAAAACATTTAGATGCATAAGATGAACTGTAGCTCCCAGCCTCTTACTGTGTTTTTGGCTGGGTAAATATTGAGTTATTAACAGCTCTAATGTACTTAGAATGTTATACAGGATGGTATTATGGATAGGAATACAGACAGCTATGTTGAACTGTAACTTGTAGTTCCTGGGTAGGTATTACAGGGATCACTGGGTAATAAAGCAGTTAATGCTGGAGTGACTGGAAAGGCAGGGGTTAAAATGTCTCTGACCTTGGTTTTACTAGCAGAGGTCAGAGCCAGCAAAGTAACAATATCCCATAGAACAAAGTAACAAACTTCTATCTGCATCTGAACAAACAAGAAAATAAATGATCAATGCACATTCCTGGATCCCATATATCATATGCATGAAAATGAAAAGCCTTCCAACCACGTCAAGGTAACCCCAGTATGGAAGGACCTTCCATACATATATAGGGCCCAGGAATGTGCATTGATCATCTTTCCTTGTTTGTTCTAATGTTTTGGTCAGATCAGTGGCACTTCCACTTTTTGTTATAAAGTAATTTTGCCACAGGAGCTCCCACAACCCCTCTATTGTGTATTCTATCTGCCCCTGCACCTATGCATGAGACCAGAGCAAGCGTCTGCATGGGAACAGATGACATGTGATTTCATTGGTCTGTGTAAATCCTTCTGGCCACAATGATCTATGGCAGTGATGGTGAACCTTTTAGAGGCAGAGTGCCCAAATTGCAAGCCAAAACCCCACTTTTACTCAAATAGACACAGACCAATACAGTAGATAGAATCGATTATAGATGACCTATTAACCTCTACATTACCGCACAGAAGTTTGAGATCTAAAACAGTGATCGTTAACCCTACAAGATCCAAAACAGGGACTCAAGTAGAGCTGAATGTTAAAGCCCATGACCTCTCTCTGCTACAGACAGCCGCTATACATTCTCTCTGGCTTTCTGGTAAAAACTCTGGTAAACTCTGCTGTGTATGAGTGCCCACAGAGAGGGCTCAGAGTGCCACAGTTTCGCCACCAATCATCTATGGGATGTGGATGATTCTAGTGATGTAGGTTCAGCTACAACTACAGCAGGTATGCGGACCTCCAGATTGAAATGTAAAACTCCCAAGCATTGTACAACAGCAGTGTTGACAGGGAATTCTGGGAGTTGTAGTTTTTAAAACTTAGCATAAATATCTACACCCCTATACAGGTGAGGATTAACATTGTAATGGGCAATTAGAATTGTATAGCTGATGTCCCAAGATTCACCTGCTCCCTACCCACAACCCTCTGTTATAGACAGTGGGTGGAGATTGAAATGTATATTCTGCATGACAAAGTTATAAAACTATGGGTAGGTGACCAGTAGATCTCCAGATGTTTGAACTCCCAGCATTCCTTGTCTATAGGGCGCTTTCAAAACATCTAGATACAACTACTTAATAAACAGTAAAGATACAGATCTGTTGTAGGTAAAGGGGGATATTGTAATATACAATTTAAATTCTATATCCAACTGCTCCTTACCCATAATCCTCTGTTCTGGTACCTGCTCATTGTGACTTTCACTTCAGCTGCACCTGCTTCCTACCCATAATCCTCTCTTATGGTACCTGCTCATTTTCACTTTCAATGTCTCCCAAAATGCAAGTTTAGACAGTGGGTGGATTGAAATGTATATTACATAGTAACATAGTAATTAAAGTTGAATAAAGACATGTCCATCACCCCAACCTTTTCACACTTAACATTTGATCCAGAGGAAGGCAAAAAAAAACACCTAAAAGGGGGAAGGAAATTCCTTCATGGCTCCAAATTGGAAAGTATCCCATGATCAGCCATGATTACCAGGATAGGTAACCAGTAGATCTCCAGATGTTTAAAAAGATAACTCCCAGCATTCCTTGGCTACACCGTGTGTAGGGGGAATGATGGGAGTTGTAGTTTTTTAACCATCTAGAGATCTGAGTACCTATCCCTTTTAAGATAAGAACAAGTTGCAGATAAAGGTTTAAAATGAGCTTTTACCAGAGCAGAGGCCCATGGGTAAGTAGAGGGATACAGAGATATAAAATTTCCTTTACTTGGTGCTGATGGGAGAGGGATCATCCTGCCTGCTCTGTACTCTACACCAGGGATCTCCTACCTACTCCTGGGCCTACATTTGTTTGAAACTCCCAGCATTCCACTACCGCACTCATAATATCATAAGGCATCCAGGGAATGCTGGGAGTTGTAGTTTTCAGATATTTGGATGCCTGCAAATTAAAGACCCCTGCTATATATTTTAGTGGTGTGGTAGTTTTGTTTCTATGAATGTTTTTGTTTATGAATAAGTTATATACTTTTTTTTTTTTTAACTTTCCTGTACAAATTGTAAGATGAAAGAATTAAAGCGGGTCGAGTTGTGGGTAGAAAAGCAGGAAGCGGTTTTGCGGGCTCTACCCTGGGTGGTTTCAGATTATTGTGCTGCTGTTGAGACGTAGGGCCCCACACGGTCATGTTTAGAGGGACAATATCCATAAAGTTATAATATTTTATGAAAAGCATGGCTGTTGTTTAATAGGGGCAATCCAGTGCTTGTTTTCTGCTTGTTCCAACGAATTGTCACAAGTTTAGTAGATTTCTTCTATGTGACGCATTGTATTAGTCATTCATTACTTTGTGTTTCTGTTTGATGGTTCCTGTTTGAAAACACTGCATTCAAATGACCCCTATGCCAGTCAGACAGTGTAGCAGATGGCTACAGAGGTTCATTAACTTAGGTTATTAAGGTTCATTAAGCAGATTTTTACATTTTACTCCTTCCAGGAAATGCTGATTAAAGCAGCACATTTTTTTGTAAATCCTAACCAAAGATACACGGTAAGATTGACAGTACAGAAATCCCTGCAGGTACGGTCTTTCTCCTAGCTCTGTGTCATTCTGTAAAGAGAGAATCCTCTAATCGGATACTTTCCGGGCAATGTACCTAGAGGTTCAACACCTGGAGTTGAGCTAAACAATGTTATATCCGTTAGGGCAAAAGTTAACCACGCAGGTACCAATGATAAATCAATCTTTTAAGTTGGGGCAATATTTCTTTTAGGGTCGAAAGGAAGATGGACATTTGGTCCTTTTAAATAATTATTCCTACTGTATAGCTGGGGGAAATTGTGCTGGGTTCTTTTTTTTTTTTTTTACCTTTAGTTGTCCTTTAAAGTTCCAAAAATGTAAATATTTTGCCTATTTACAAAAGCTGAAATAAAGGTGTGTGCAGAGCTCGGATTTCCCATTGGCAATTTAAGGGCATGTCCACCCTTTAAACAAATAGTTGGGATTGCGGGCAGTTAACATGTCACCAGTTTATTATATGTGTTTGTAACCAGATATGTAATGATTGGTTCCCTTCTGTTCTGGAAATGGTATGTACCTCCTCACTCTGCTCAATGAGCTTTTTATAAGCTTGAGCATGTGCATAGGCTGTGATATCTGCAGTTACAGCCTTGATTGACAGCTTGGAGAAAGGGGCCATCTTACTCTGCCAGAATAGGGACACTAATTATCCTTATAATAATACCTGGTTAGTAATGCAGGTACTAATGTGCTGACTATGAATGTGCCCTTTAATATATGTTACTGTGAAGTATTAAGTATTATTCACCAACCTTCTAGATTAGTACCTCTTCACCTATGGGTCTCTATCTACTATACATAAAGAGACGGGTAATGTATCTTGTACTCCCTGTTGGTGTCTTAGCTGGTATTTAATAACTACACAAAGCTGGGAAAGTTGATGGGGTTTCACCTCATTGGTGAATGTAGACAACTCAGTTACTATGGCGATAACCTTGTCCTATCCCTTACCTGATACAGGTTGTGTAGTTGATTGGGTAGTTTTAATCTGTGGACTTGCTCTGCTGCAGTGTGATTGGTGCATTGTAGCTGTAGCTCTGTATCATGTTTGTGGTTATTAAAAAGGTTATATGGGATTCAATTAAAATGAATGGAAGTGAAGAGTCTACTGACACAGGAGCTGGTTTCACAGATAAAGGCCACGAGATAATAGCAGATAATTCACTGGTGTTTAGAAATAGTGGAAGAAATGTGTTATGGCGGAGAATTAAATGATTGGGAATCTTGTTGGGTTTCAGCAGTGCCCCATTTACCCTGATTTGTTTGGGTTTATGCATTGATTTTTTTTCTTCTCTCCAGTTGATCGATATCACAGGAAAAAATCAAGACGAGTGTGTGATTGCCCTTCACGACTGCAATGGAGACATAAACCGAGCCATTAACGTTTTGTTGGAAGGCAACCCAGACACGGTAATGTGTAATATAGTGAATAATATAGGCGTAATGAGGAGTTCTGTGTCTATATAAAGGTACAAGGACACAGACTGAGTTATACAGGGCACTCTGAGTACCACTCATGTATTATAAGGGATAATGTATCCCCTACTATAAATTATAAGGATATTAGAAGTCACTGAGTAGTTATGTGTCTATATAAAGGTACAAGGACACAGACTGAGTTATACAGGGAACTCTGGGTACCACTCATGTATTATAAGGGCTAATGTATCCCCTACTGTAAATTATAAGGATATTAGAAGTCACTGAGTAGTTATGTGTCTATATAAAGGTACAAGGACACAGACTGAGTTATACAGGGAACTCTGGGTACCACTCATGTATTATAAGGGATAATGTATCCCTACTGTAAATTATAAGGATATTAGAAGTCACTGAGGAATTGGGATTGGGAGTTGATAAATGACCAGTAACCATTTTTTTGTACAGCGCTGTGTATCCAAGTGGCGCTATATAAACATATACATACATACTGTATAATCTGTATTGTTATAACGTACAGCGCTGTGTCCCCAAGTGGCGCTATATAAATAAACATATACATACTGTATAATCTGTATTGTTATAATGTACAGCGCTGTGTCCCCAAATGGCGCTATATAAATAAACATATACATACATACTGTATAATCTGTATTGTTATAATGTACAGTGCAGTGTCCCCAAGTGGCGCTATATAAATAAACATATGCATACATACTGTATAATCTGTATTGTTATAATGTACGGCGCTGTGTACCCAAGTGGCTCTATATAAATAAACATATACATACACACTGTATAATCTGTATTGTTATAATGTACAGCGCTGCGTCCCCAAGTGGCGCTATATAAATAAACATATGCATACATACTGTATAATCTGTATTGTTATATGTACAGCGCTGCGTCCCCAAGTGGCGCTATAAAATAAACATATGCATACATACCGTATAATCTGTATTGTTATAATGTACAGCTCTGCGTCCCCAAGTGGCGCTATATAAATAAACTATACATACGTACCGTATAATCTGTATTGTTATAATGTACAGCGCTGCGTCCCCAAGTGCGCTATATAAATAAACATATCATACGTACCGTATAATCTGTATTGTTATAATGTACAGCGCTGTGTCCCCAAGTGGCGCTATATAAATAAACATATCATACATACCGTATAATCTGTATGTTATAATGTACAGCGCTTGTTCCAAGTGGCGCTATAATAAATAAACTATACATACATACTGTATAATCTGTATTGTTATAATATACAGCGCTGTATCCAAGTGGCGCTATATAAATAAACATATACATACATACTGTATAATCTGTATTGTTATAATGTACAGCACTGTGTACCCAAGTGGCGCTATATAAATAAACATATACATACATACTGTATAATCTGTATTGTTATAATGTACAGCGCTGTGTCCCCAAGTGGCGCTATATAAATAAACATACATACATACTGTATAATCTTTATTGTTATAATGTACAGCGCTGTGTCCCCAAGTGGCGCTATAATAAACATATACTACATATGTATAATCAGTATTGTTATAATGTACAGTGCTGCTTACCCAAGTGGCGCTATATAAATAAACATATATATACATACTGTATAATCTGTATTGTATAATGTACAGCGCTGTGTCCCCAAGTGGCGCTATAATATATAAACTATACATACATACTGTAATATCTGTATTTTTATAATGTACAGCGCTGTGTACCCAAGTGGCGCTTATATAAATAAACATATACATACATACTGTATAATCTGTATTGTTGTAACGTACAGCGCTGTGTCCCCAAGTGGCGCTATATAAATAAACATATACATACATACTGTATAATCTGTATTGTTATAAATACAGCGCTGTGTATCCAAGTGGCGCTATATATAAACATATACATACATACTGTATAATCTGTATTGTTATAATGTACAGCGCGGTGTACCAAGTGGTGCTATATAAATAAACATACATACATACTGTATAATCTGTATTGTTATAATGTACAATGCTGTGTCCCCAAGTGACGCTATATAAATAAACATATACATATATACTGTATAATCTGTATTGTTATAATGTACAGCGCTGTGTACGCAAGTGGCGCTATATAAATAAACATATACATACATACTGTATAATCTGTTTTGTTATAATGTACAGCGCTGCGTACCCATGTGCGCTATATAAATAAACATATACATACATACTGTTAATCTGTATTGTTATAATGTACAGCGCTGCGTCCCCAAGTGGCGCTATATAAATAAACATATACATACATACTGTATAATCTGTATTGTTATATGTACAGCGCTGCGTCCCCAAGTGGCGATATATAATAAACATAACATACATACTGTATAACTGTTTGTTATAATGTACAGCGCTGGTACCCAATGGTCGCTATATAAATAAACAATACATACATACTGTAAATCTTGATTGTTATAATGTACAGCGCTGTGTCCCCGTGGCGCTATATATACAAACATATACATACATACTGTATAATCTGTATTGTTATAATGTACAGCGCGTGTTACCCAAGTGGCGCTATATAAACATACATACATACCGTATAATCTGTATTTTTATAATGTACAGCGCTGTGTCCCCAAGTGGCGCTTTATAAATAAACATATACATACATACCGTATAATCTGTATTGTTTAATGTACAGCGCTGTGTCCCCAAGTGGCGCTATATAAATAACATATACATACATACCGTAATCTGTATTGTTATAATGTACAGCGCTGTGTCCCAAGTGGCGCTTTATAAATAAACATATACATACATACCGTATAATCTGTATTGTTATAATGTACAGCGCTGTGTACCCAAGTGGCGCTATATAATAAACATATACATAAATACGTATAATCTGTATTGTTATATGTACACGCTGTGTCCCCAAGTGGCGTTCTATAATAAACATATACATACATACTGTATAATCTGTATTGTTATAATGTACAGCGCTGTGTACCCAAGTGGCGCTTTATAAATAAACATATACATACACACTGTATAATCTGTATTGTTATAATGTACAGCGCTGTGTCCCCAGTGGCGTTATATAAAAAAACATATACATACACACTGTATACTCTGTATTGTTATAATGTCCAGCGCTGTGTCCCCAAGTGGCGCTATAATAATAAACATATACATACACACTGTTATAATCTGTATTGTTATAATGTACAGCGCTGTGTCCCCAAGTGGCGTTATATAAAATAAACATATACATACACACTGTATAATCTGTATTGTTAATGTACAGCGCTGTGTACCCAAGTGACGCTATATAAATAAACATATACATACACACTGTATAATCTATTGTTATAATGTACAGCGCTGTGTCCCAAGTGGCGCTATATAAATAAACATATACATACACCTGTATAATCTGTATTGTTTATGTACAGCGCTGTGTACCCAAGTGACGCTATATAAAAACATAACATACACACTGTATACTATGTATTGTTATAATGTACAGCGCTGTGTCCCCAAGTGGCGTTATATAAATAAACATATCATACATACTGTATAATCTGTATTGTTATAATGTACAGCGCTGTGTACCCAAGTGACGCTATATAATAAACATATACATACATACTTAATATCTGTATGTTATAATGTACGGCGCTGCGTCCCCAAGTGGCGCTATATAAATAAACATATACATACATACTGTATAATCTGTATTGTTATATGTACGGGCGCTGCTCCCCAAGTGGCTCTATATAAATAAACATATACATACATACTGTATAATCTATGTTATAATGTACAGCGCTGTGTACCCAAGTGGCTCTATATAAATAAACATATACATACTACTGTATAATCTGTATTGTTATAATCTACAGCGCTGGTGTCCCCAAGTGCGCTATATAATAAACATATACATACCATACTGTATAATCTGTATTGTTATAATGTACGGCGCTGCATCCCAAGTGGCTCATATAAATAAACATATACATACATACTGTATAATCTGTATTGTTATAATGTACACCGCTGTGTACCAAGTTGCGCTATATAAATAAACATACATACATACTGTATAATCTGTGTTGTTATAATGTACAGCGCTGGTCCCAATGGCGCTATATAAATAAACATATACATACATACTGTATATCTGTATTGTTAATATGTACAGCGCTGTGTACCCAAGTGGCGCTATATAATAAACATATACATACATACTTTATAATCTGTATTGTTATAATGTACAGCGCTGTGTACCCAAGTGGCGCTATATAAATAAACATATACTACATACTGTATAATCTGTATTGTTATAATGTACAGCGCTGTGTACCCAAGTGGCGCTATATATATAAACATATACGTACATACTGTATAATCTGTATTGTTATAATGTACAGCGCTGTGTACCCAAGTGGTGCTATATAATAAACATATACATACATACTGTATAATCTGTATTGTTATAATGTACAGCGCTGTGTCCCCAAGTGGCGCTTTATAAATAAACTATACATACATACTGTAATCTGTATTGTTATAATGTACATGCTGTGTACCCAAGTGGCGCTATATAAATAAACATATACAACATACACTGTATAATCTGTATTGTATAATGTACAGTGCTGTGTCCAAGTGGCGCTATATAATAAACTATAACATACATACTGTATAATCTGTATTGTTATAATGTACAGCGCTGTGTACCCAAGTGGCGCTATATAAATAAACTATACATACATAGGGGGTAGATGTCCTTTACAGCACAATTTTAGTGTTCAAGCTCCACCCCCCCTTAGTCTGAAAACTAGCCAAAGTTAAAAAGTGCTTTGTACAGGTACAGGGTGACTTCCTATTGGTTAGGTCCTAGACCATAGGGGGTGGAGCAACAACATGTCCATCTTATGATTGTCGCTAATGCTTTTCTCCCTTGTGTAGCACTCGTGGAGATGGTGGGAAAGAAGAAAGTGTATCTGGACAGAAGGAAGCAGGACAGACAGAACCTAGTGAGGACGTGCGGGAGAACAGGATAGGGAGCGAGACTACAACGGAGACGTGGGGCACCCAGAGAGGCAGAGGGAGCAGCCGAGGACGAGAGTGTAAGTTAACCTACTGTTCTCTGTCATTTATTATTGACAGCGTGCGCTACAAGGTCACCATTAGTTAATGGGAGAGGGAGGTCCAGCTATGTATAATGGTCCAGGACACATTCTGGAAGGAGGACTATAGAAATTGAGAATGGCCGCATTGACGATTGATACGAACTCACTGCCTTTTCTTTTTCCCAGTTCGGGCACAAGAGAATGGTTTGGAAGGTGGTAAAACTGAGGCTCTTCTGGAAGAGGCACAGAGCGTGGGCGCCGGGACGTGGGAGAGGCAGAGGTAACGTGCTAACGGCTTTTAAATCTCCCTTACCCTATAAACGGGAGAGGAACCGATTGGGAGAGGGATTGTTATCCTTTAGAAATCGGACCACGTGATGTCTCAATGGGTTTTTCTGGTGTTACCGGGACTTTAAGTTGTTTCTTTTTCTCCATAGGAGGGTCGGGAAGGCGAGGTGGCCGGTTCTCTGCGCAGGGGATGGGGTAAGTTTGCGTGAAATCGGGATGAACAAAAAACGACTTTCAGCTGTCTAAAGTTCAATTTTAGACAGCTCACAATGGGGGCACAACTGGAAACACTGCCAGGTTAGGAGGCTTTACAAGGGGGTCTAATGATAAATACTGGGTAGAGCAGATGAAATCGTATTTACTCGCCATGCACTGGTCTGTATGTAGATGATTTGAGGCAAACGTGACTCCACATCCAAGGAGCCGATCTGCTGATATTCCTCAACCTGGACCTTTCCTTTTGGTAACATTAGGTATGTCATTGGCCCAGGGGGTGGTTGGAATACTGCCGACTGTTGGCTGGGTGTAGATGGATAGGTAACGGGGTGGTAAAGAAGGCTGAATGGAGGGAGGTGGATGGATCTTTTTCGAGCACACCTAAGTTGGCCTTAAAGTTGTACTTACCCAATTTTATGGACTTTACAGTGTCTATTGTATTAAAAGTTACACTACATTGACTGTGTTGAAATCAATGGCGTAACTAGAGTCACTGGGCCCCCCATAAAATAGGATGGGCCCCTATCGGGGTTTCAGCAACAGCGGAAGATATTTCCACTACCATCATTTTGAGGCGCACCTGGCCCTTTAAAATCACACCAGTGCTCATTGTAAACCCTCTGTGTGGGAAGTTCTCACTTGCACATCCTGCCTTTCAGAACCTTTAACCCGCGACTATGCTGAGCCGTCAAGCACTGAGGACAACTATGGCAACAGCAGCACTTGGAACAGTACAGGCAACTTTGAACCAGACGACCGGACATACGTTTCCTTCCTCCATCCCCATTCTCGTCTTTTCCTACCACCAACACGGATACCAGGGAGAAATCTACCAATACGGTCATTAGAACACTCCGACCTCCAAACCCTAATAAGTACCTCCCATCTATATCATTTTATGGGGGTTGGAGCAGGTACCAGCCCACTTCAATGAAAAGTTTCCCCTGCCCGGCGCGTTATTTTTCATTCGGGTCAGGCACGGAGACTGAAACTTTAATGGGACAGTAAACAGATTTTAGGTACTTTAAGTACATGACATCTGTATCTCTTCACAGGGGAGATGGATTATTCCCACCTCCCTGTGAATAATAGAACACCCAGGAGCACTGCAACACTTACCTTACCGGCGATCCACTCCTGGCTACTTCCCAGCTGTCAGGCGTATGCGCGCCAATACAAAGACAGGGCAGGTTAGGCATCGCGCCTGGCAGCTGAGGAGGAGTTCGTGAGTGGTGCGCCGGTAAGGTAAGTGTTGCAGTGTCCCCGGTCATTCTATTATTCACAGGGAGCGGAAATAAATATTCTCGCCTCCCTGTGAATAATAGATACAGATTTCATGTACATAAAAATCCGGGTTGGTGTCCCTTTAATTACAGCTACCTATATACAATTATTAGATTGGAATTCTATAGATTAGGATTAATTGGCCCTTTAATTGTTAAACTCTTCTATAATAACGAAATAATAAAGGTATTTGATGGGATTTCCTCTTATTCCCCCCCCCGTATCTGTATAAGTGTGTTTTCTATATTTATTGTACAGATCTTCATTCCAGACTCTATTAGTACAGTCCTGTATGTACCCATATTCCTTGACTAGACCTAATCAGTGTTTGTAGTGGTGATTATAATATGGAGGGGGGGGTATGAGTCACTAGTGTATGGTTCCGCTTGATGGCAGGTTTGTCCTGTTGTTCCGGGAAGTGGGACGAGGGGTTTTGGGTGGGTCCTTGTAACTAAGGGTGGGGGAGGATAACGATTCATTTTCAAACGACACTTCTAAATCTGATCTGTGTTTTTTTTGTTCTTCGTTTCAGGACATGATTACATTGGGGGTGAGGGGTCAAATTATCCCCGAGAATTTTCCACTGCTCCTGGTATGTATAATCCAGCGCTCTCACTGCCCCTGATCAACCTTTATTTTGCTTTGATTTCTCCTGATCCTTGTGTGTGTTAATCTTTTATTGCTAAGGGAACCATAGAGGGGCTCCCAGTGGGTAATCCGTGGTTAGTAGACATATCCCTACTAACCAGTAGGTCAGGACTCTTCTCTGAATCTCATCTCTGCTTATAGCAGGTTGGCCCTTATTCTGGAGCTCTAGAAGGGATATACAAATGTTTTAAAAAAAAAAAAAAAACTGTAATATTTTAACGTTTGTTTTATAAAGCAACACAGTGATTTATTGGTTTATCGATGGCCGTTCCCTAGTATGTGCCAGACCGTTGTACTTAAAATGATCATTAACTTTAATTAATTTATAATCATTATGAATATAAAAAGTTTGCAGCATAAACTGTGTTTGTTAAACAACAATGCAGAATATAATCGGTGATGAAATGTACCTGCAAATAGGAAGCAGGAAGAGCAAGTTCCCTTATCTGACACTGGCTAATGCTTAGACCAATCATTGACCGGATAAAGGACCAAACTCTGTAACATTGCAACTAAGCCTGTTAGATTTGATCTGAATGGCTAAGTAAACCTTCTTGCAAGATTGAATGGTCAGATGTGTCTAAATTTGCCCCAACCAATCAGATTAGCTTTCAAATGTTAAACAAGATCTGATTGGTTGGGCAAAATTAGCACCATTTTTAACAAGAACTTTTATTGAATCTCCCCGTTTGTGTTCCATAGTCTTTGCGTAAACTGGGCTCATTATTGGACCAGAATTGTTTTTGCTGTTTAAAAGAATAATTTGGGGTTGTAATGGAATGTGAAAACTATCACACAGTATGGAATATTGGAGTAAATCCCATATATACAGCAATGTGCTGTTACTGTATTGAACCTGAGCATCGAGGGTGCCCCTCATCTTCTATTTCAGTCTTAAGGACTTCCAAATGAAATGCCTAGGTTTGAACATTTATGTGCTGCTAACACAGTGCAGACAAGCATGGTGGTTGTAACTAACCAATCCGTTGTTGCTGTGCTTCTGATTTCTAATTGGCTGCTTTTTTAAAAATGTATTTATTTATGAATTTATACATTGAGGGGAGGGCAAATGTTTTCCATTCCTGGGTGTCTTCCTCTGCTCACGTAACCGGTGGTGAAAACTGTTCTTTGGTGCTGATTTCTGCTGGTTAACCCTTGGGTCCAGCTTGTGGTCTGGATTCATAGAGCTGCCTCTTAACTTGCCCTTGGGCTGTCTTCCTATGTGCTAGGTGCGTGGAGGACCGCTACAGAGGAATGGGGGACAGAGGACTGAATGAAGATGTAAGTAGTTCTACTTGACCATTAGACTATGGCCCAGTTGAAATTAAAGGAAGATCCCCAACAGACAGGCAGTTGCGGAGGCGGGGTACTGTACTCGATGGAGGAGATGGGGGGAGTGATCGGGACACCGTGGTTTCCTGTGTGTAAAGAGATTAAGCTCTGGCTAGTGGATCTTATCTCCTGCTTTACGCGGTTTAGTTGTTTCACTTTCTAATCATTTTGTGTGTTTTATTTTCAGCTTTCAGAAACCAAGATTTTCACAGCTTCCGTGTAGCGTCAGCGCCTGCTCCTTCTGAGAGCGTGACGATCACTGCTGGACAGAGGTTAGGGGTGTGGGTGGCTATAAAATCCACACCTAGTTAATGTGTAGGGGCAGAACATTAAAGGATGCTGTTTTGCAGGATCGACCTGGCCGTATTGCTTGGAAAGAGCCCGTCATCCCTAGAAAATGAGTCACCTAGTATGGACCCTTCTCAGAACGCTGCATGGCCCAGCCCCTGTGTTTAGCAGTTCCAAACAGAGTCCCTATCACAAGGAAGCCCAGGAAGCAGTTTCCCTCATCACTCTATGGTAAGTAATGTCTATTTGGTATCTAAATATCCCTACTCTGCAATAGTATGCCTGCCTGCTGCTTCCCTCTGTATGGGAAGTAAAACTGTCCAATGATTGGTCATCTGTATGGGAAGTAACACTGTCCAATGGATTGGTCATCTTTATACGAAGTAACACTGTCCAATGATAGGTCATCTTTATAGGAAGTAACACTGTCCAATGATAGGTCATCTTTATACGAAGTAACACTGTCCAATGATTGGTCATCTTTAATACAGTAACACTGTCCAATGATTGTCATCTTACAGGAATTAAAACTGTCCATGATTGGTCATCTTATGAAGTAAAACTGTCCAATGATTGGTCATCTTTATGGAAGTAAAACTGTCCAATGAAGGTCATCTTTATACGAAGTAACATGTCCAATGATTGGTTCACTTTATACGAAGTAATACTGTCCCTGATTGGTCATCTTTATACGAAGTAACACTGTCCAATGATTGGTCATCTTTATACGAAGTAACACTGTCCAATGATTGGTCATCTTTACGAAGTAACACTGTCCATGTGGTCATCTTTATGGAAGTAAAACTGTCCAATGATTGGTCATCTTTATAGAAGTAACATGTCCAATGATTGTCATCTTTATGGGAAGTAAAAACTGTATAATGATTGGTCATCTTTAGGGAAGTAAAACTGTCCACTGATTGTCATCTCTGTGGGAAGTAAAACTGTCCACTGATTGGTCATCTTATGGGAAGTAAAACTGTCCACTGATTGGTCATCTCTATGGTAAGTAAGCGAGTACACACAGTGATCTCAGAGCAGATCCTTTTCAGCATACCAGTAGACCCTTGTTGGCTGTGTTTGTAGCCACTAAGGGGGGACATTGTATGCAATAGCAACCTTGTTATCTTGGGCGTTTAAACGCATCTGTTAATGTTCTGTTCCCACCCCACTTGGTACCGACAGATCAATTGTGTTGTACTATGATGCACAGCTGGAAAATGGTGGCTTGTTTTTCTTCCATGATTATTGGAAGACATTCCTGCATGTAGTTACACAAAGGTTTTAAAAAAAAAGTATAAAACCCTTGTGGGTATTATAGGTCTCCCTCCCCCAGCCCCAACCGCATTATTATGTCCAGAAACTCCCTCGAACTCTGTTCCTCTTCCCTCTCTCCCCGGCGTTCTCCACTGCCGCAGCCGTGCCCGTGATTGGCTGCCTCTCAGCCAATCAGGGACGCAGCTGCCGGTCCGGCCCCCTGCTTGCAGTTTCATGAAAAGATTAAGGTAAGTAATGATCGGGAGAGTTTCTGGACATAATATAATGCGGTTGGGGCTGGGGGAGGGAGACCTACAATATATGAAAAGTAACATGCCCTTTAATTTGTGGTTCACTAATTGATTGACTTCTGAATTTCCAGGTCAGCGTTGGGTAAAAACTTCAGTACGGCGAACCCAAAGGCGGCACTACCCACAGGCTCTCAGTTCCTAGAGCAATTCAAAACTGCCCAGGCCCCTCGCCAACTTGCAGCTCAGCATTCGCAGTCAGACGCGACCGGAAACACCTCCTGGGAGCTCGGCTCCACGGCACAGCCACCCTCGCTGGGGCAGTACGTAAGAACCTCTTGTGCCCAGCTTAAGTATACTCTGGATTGGTGCCCTGTTGTCTTCCTGTTGAACACTTTGCATACCGATAAGACCATTTCTGGCTTTTTCTGTAGCCTTTAAAGGGGGACAGTGTATGCAATAATATTATGGCTCTTGGCATGGAATGTATTGGCTTGAATACTATAGCAGGGTCTGGTTCCCTGCTAAGATCCAACATCATTATCTTGGATTTTAATTGATTTTAAGTGCTTGTCTCATTCATCCAGGTCATGGTATATCTGTAATATTCATTCATCCAGGTCACGGTATATCTGTAATATTCATCCATCCAGGGTCACGGTATATCTATAATATTCATTCATCCGGTCACGGTTATCTGTAGGTCACGTAATCTGTAATATTCATTCATCCAGTCACGGTATATCTGTAATATTCATTCATCCAGGTCACGGTATATCTGTAATATCCTCGTCCAGGTCACGGTATATCTGTAATATTCATCCATCCAGGTCAGGTATATCTGTAATATTCATCATCCAAGTCATATATCTGTAATATTCTCCATCCAGGTCATGGTATATCTGTATATTCTCCATCCAATCACGGTATCTGTAATATTATCCATCCAGGTCACGGTATATCTGTAATATTCATCCATCCAGGTCAATGGTATATCTGTAATATTCATCCGTCCAGGTCACGGTATATCTGTAATATTCATCCGTCCAGGTCACGGTATATCTGTAATATTCATCCATCCAGGTCACGGTATATCTGTAATATTCATCCATCCGGGTCAAGGTACTTCGTATATTCATCCATCCAGGTCACGTAATCTGTAATATTCATCCATCCAGGTCACGGTATATCTGTATATTCTCATCCAGGTCACGGTATATCTGTAATATCATCATCCAGGTCACGGTATATCTGTAATATTCATCCATCCGTCACGGTATATCTGTAATATTCATCCATCCAGGTCACGGTATATCTGTAAATTCTTCATCCAGGTCACGGTATATCTGTAATATTCATTCATCCAGGTCAGGATATCTGTAATATTCATTCATCCAGGTCACGGTATATCTGTAATATTCATCCATCCAGGTCACGGTATATCTGTAATATTCATTCATCCAGGTCACGGTATATCTGTATATTCATACATCCAGGTCACGGTATATCTTTAATATTCATTCATCCAGGTCACGTATATCTGTAATATTCATACATCCAGGTCATGGTATATCTGTAATATCCATCCAGGTCATGGTATATCTGTGTATTCAGTTAGATCAACTGGACTTAGTTTAGTTCGTGAAAACGTTTCACATGTTTAACACCTTACTCTGGGCGTTCCTATAACACCTCTTAGCCACTATCTAATCACGCCCTTAACACCTGGCTGTGATATGCTAATTGGGATTTTCCAGGGTACATAATTGCCACAGATTCTTGTACAAGTCATTCTGAATTGAGAGATCCAGTCGGATGACTAGCGAAACGTCTTCAAGAACTAAACTTCAAGTCCAGTTGATCTAATTGAATACAACAGATAATGGTTACAAGTCTATAACCTTGGTTCACGTTGAGTTAATGTTTGTACTATAGATATGAAGAACTCTTCAGACCCATTCAGCAAACGCCAGAGCTTCCCCCAAGCCTCGACCATGATGGAAGTCTACCTGCGGAGAAGTCTCCAGTGGTTAGCTCTCCTTCCACTGTTCCAGTCTGCCCTTCGTCACCTCTCCACAAAACCAATAGCTCCCCAGATGTCACCGGTGTCCTCAGAAACCAGTCTGGTAGCCCTCAACCTACGCAGAAAAATTGAAGCAGCAGAAAAGAAAGCTTCCCTTACATCTAAGGTACCAGAGGAAAGGCTGATTTTTATACCCCCCTAATTTACTCTTATTTCGGCCTTATGTCTGTCCCCTTTTTGTTAAGCTAACAATGTCCCACATCTCTTTATAAGAATTTTAAACCGGTTCCTTCCGTACAGATACCAGCCCTTGCTGTAGAAATGCCAGGCTCTTCTGACATCAGGGCTTAACCTGCAGTTCGGGGCCTTGCTGTTTGGATCGGAACCTGTCCTCACAGAATATGAACCTCCTCCCACTGCAAATGTGTCTGCTAGCCGGGCCAGAACAGTTTATCACCACCTGTAAGGTAAGTCATGGGGGGTCAGTGATGATTCCTAGTGGCTAATTAGCTTTGGCTTAAATTCAGCTAAAACGGTTAGTCCAAAAAAATCTAGGTGCCAGTCTAACAGATTGTTAGCCATTCCCATAGACCTCAATAGGCAATATACTCTAAAAATTAGTAGCCGCAGTAATCTGATACCTGGGATTTGTCCAGCCCTGCTTTAAAGGGCAAATTCTCCCATCAAATGAAAAATTGTATATAAGTAAATCACCCCCAAAATTGCAATTGTTGGAAAGCTGAGAGATGAGAAATGCTTCCCGGTGTTCGGTTACCCTCTGTTTCCTGGTTAGCCGTCAGTCAAAGTGACAGTGACATCACAGCCAATAATTGAATGTTATTCCCTAGCTGCCCCTCTGAGTCATGTGTGACCCGGAAAGCTAGGAGAGAGGGTGGATACCTTTTTAAAAGTAAAATGGGTTATTCCTGCATCTGTCAGCTTCCTTTACTATTGTGGTTTGCAGTTTGGGGGTGGGTCATTTAACGTTTATATAATTCAGTTTGGGGGGGGGAGGAATATTTATCTACAGTTGCTCCATAAATTTTATTGCTGCCTGGTGCTGTATATTAGCAATAAAATGAGAAACCGTTTCATATAAAAAGGATTCGTAATTCTATTACTAACATGTGGGTTCTCCTTGCAATTTACTGTCATGGTGGAAATGAACTCTCTACTATAAACTGAATAGGACTTGGTTATTAGTCTGGTTGTTCATGACAGTAGACCCTTTCTGACTTATAAGTAGCCAAAAAGGGGGGACAGTTCATGGTACAGTAACATGGCGCTATGAAGGTCCATCAGACAAGTGATGAGCTCAGTTATGTGCCCACATTGTTTGTATGTCTGTAATCGATAGACCAGTTTCTTTACACCTTTCCCTTCTTTACAGTGAATCATCCACCTCCGTCGTGGCCAATCAGAGCCCAGAATCTGTCTACCAGGGCAGTAGCAGCATCAATCGCACCATTCACGTCTC
Source organism: Hymenochirus boettgeri (assembly GCA_019447015.1). Lineage (NCBI taxonomy): Eukaryota > Metazoa > Chordata > Amphibia > Anura > Pipidae > Hymenochirus > Hymenochirus boettgeri. The sequence goes on from JAACNH010000381.1 coordinate 80,449, forward strand.
AGAGTAGCAGTCAAGGTCCAGTGTACGAGCAGCGTGCAACACGACCAGACGCTACCCAAACCCTATTACCTCCCCTCATCTTCCTCGCCACAGAAAGATCTCGGCCATTCCAGGTAATACCAGGCGGAGTTTGGAATCCGTTTGTGCGGTAGCCGGGTGGATACGGCTGGTGGATAAGTAATCCGAATAATAACAATTCAACCTTTCTCTGCAGAATGGATTCAGCTCTGGGCAGGCTCCTCATTGCAAACGCTGTGTCTGTAGATGGTATGTTCCCCTTAATATGAATTTATTGCAGCTCGTAGCATACTCCAGTCTCGGAATAGCCAGCATTGTGGAAATGTTTATTGGTTTCACTGCTCTACGTGTGTATTTTATCATTTATTGTGGAGCACGGCAGGTAATGCTTTGCCAAGCACGTCACAGTGTGGAACACATTTGTGGAGCGCCACGAGGTGAATTGTTTGGTTTCTATCTCCTGTTTACATTGCACGCCAGTAGACCCGTCATAACTCAATATAGCCCGATGGGGGGGACGGCAAGTGCTAAATGAATAAGACCCCCAGACATGTGATCAGATCACCCTTTGTGTGTTTCTTGTTCGGCTCTTTACATGTGTTTTTAACATCCTTTGCAATTAAAGGGAAATTCTAATATACTCAGTGTGGTTCTAAATCACTGGGTCCTCATAACTGGGGGTACATTAGATTGGCCAAATTACTAAAGTAGAGACTACTGAGCACTGTCTCCTCCCTCTCAGGGGTGGGACCTATGGGAAGACTCTCCGTAAGAAACTTCCTGTATACCAGGTCCCAGACTGTGGGAGGGGGCGGCGGCGATCTAATGTACCTCCCAGAGGTTAAGACCTTGCGGATTAGGTCCCCCCTGGACATACTATAATTTAGCAATGGGAGTATTTAAGGTACAATTGTCCTTTTATATTGTTTCTAATTTTATATTGTTTCATAGAAACTGCTGGTTTTATCTTCCAGTTTCCTCTGTCTCCACTGGAAAAAGCCGATTCCCCCTCGGCTCCCAGCATGTCTCTCTCGCTGACCCAGTGTCGACATCTCTACTCACCACTGCCGGGCCCACATTCCTCCCAGCTCAGCGGCCTTGGTCACACTGAAGATTTGCAAAACGTCCCACGCAGCTCAGCAGGTACCCGGAAATTTCCCAGAATTCCCTTCTGACAATGTACTGGCGTTTACACACGTTTACACTGTTACCATAAAATGTCACTCTCTTTTCCCAGCACGTTATCTCCCAACATCAGACTTCCACCTCATCCTCTGTGAGGACCCCCGCAACAACACCGCTGGTGAGTATCCTTGAATGCTCCTATTCTGACATTGGCTCCGTTCAATCAACCCACAGCAGCCAATCCGCTAATTGTATTTACTGGCCTAATGTAGATTGATGAATGAAAGGAAACATCTGATTGGATGCATTTGGAAGAGAAGCTTTTCACAGTTGGCTGTTGTGAACAATTTGAAAATTCTGATTTGGCTGCTCTTTTCTGTATGAATGCTCTGAATTCTGATTGGCTCCTCTTTTCTGGTATGATGCTCTGAATTCTGATTGGCTCCTCCTTTTCGTATGAATGCTTGAATTTGATTGCTCCTCTTTTTCTGTATGAATCTGCTCTGAATTCTGATTGGCTGCTCTTTTCTGTATGATGCTCTGAATTCTGATTGGCTCCTTCTTTTTTCGTATGAATGCTCTGAATTCTGATTGGCTCCTCTTTTTCTGTAGGAATGCTCTGTTCTAATTGGCTGCTCTTTTTCTGTATGAATTCTCTGAATTCTGATTGGCTCCTCTTTTCTGTATGAATGCTCTGAATTCTGATTGGCTGCTTTTTCTTATGAATGCTCTGAAGTGCTGATTGGCTCTCTTTTTCTTTATGAATGTTCTGAATTCTGATTGGCTGTGTGTTTGTTCGAACCACAGCTGATCCAGAGAAAATTTATTCATACTGTTTAACTGATTTGGCCATTTTTATGCTTTCCTGCCAGCATACCAGCGTGGATACTGAGAGCAGCCTTCACTCCTCTGTCGCCACCTTCTCCACGCCTCCAGTCAGTCCCTACCACTCCGACTGCTCCCGCCTCATCTACCTCAGTGTGGGCAAACCTTGGCCTTGTGCTTAGCAGTAGCTCAACAATTGCCCCTCCACACGCAGCTCCATCGCCACCACTTCAGGTGAGAAGCCCCAGTTCTTTATTCAATAATCCCATCCAATCCTTTGCCATTAACAGTCGTGCATCTGCCTGTCTATTATGTTGCCAGCACAATGAACACTCTTGTTTTCCATCACCAGTCATTTATATATAAAGTTTTGCCTGAGCTATTAATTTGCAGCTTCCAATCAGATTTGGCTTTTTGCTGGGTTACTGCATTCTGATTGGCTTCTAAAAAAAAAAAAAAAAAAAAGCAGCTGGGGCAAACTTTTACAACTTTATTGTCTTTACAGGAATTACTGTAGCGACTATTAACCTTTCCCATTCCTGGTGTGTGCACTGGAAATTGTTACAAATCTTTATCGTTTATGTGTTGCAGGTAAAGCCCCTCCAATCTGCCTCCAGGGGTCCCTCCGCTGCTACCAAACCCTACATTGTGGCCCCTGGTCTGTTACACTGCCTACCCTGTAAGTATTCCTCTCCTATAATTTATTTCCATGACTTTGTTGTGGGGGGGGGAGTCTCTTGCTATGGAATCCTGGGAATTCCAAAAATGAATCTATTTTATTCATCTTTTGTGAAGTCATTCATTCATACAGATATAACTTGAAATATGTCTATATTAATAGTCAACCAGCTGTTAGATGAGATAAACCTAGCACCACATGGGAGTCACTGTCCAATCTCTGGAAGACTCCCGAGATGTCTGAATGACGTTTAATTCATCCTCTTCCATTGTCTGTTGTAGATTTGCAACACACCACACACACACACTGCTCATTCCTCCCTTTGGGAAGTCCAAAGCTCATGGCCCAAATCTGTTTATGTTGCAGCCACAATGTACGGTTACGACGACCTCCAGATGCTGCAGACAAGGTTCCCTTTGGTGAGTGATCTGACATTTCTGTCCGACTGTATTTCTATGGCTGTTCCTGCATGTTCCCTAACCACGGCCATCTGCATTGCAGGATTATTACAGTATCCCGTTCGCAACGCCCAGCACTCCCTAACTGGAAGAGATGGCAGCCTGGCGAATAAACCCTTACTCAGGGTGGGTGAGGTATTGAATGTAGAAATCATTCCCTTTATAGTAAGGCAGGCAGAGTCTGACACATTGTTTTCAATTCCTTCCATCGCAGGTGACCTTGCAAATTTGCCGCGCAGATGCTTCCTCTCCTGCTCCTGCAACAACTTGGCACAGCCGCAACAGAGCCAGGCACAGGACACCACACCACACGCAAACATTCCTTAACCCGGCTCTACCACCAGGCTACAGCTACACCAGTCGCCCTACTATACCGGGGTACCAGGTCTCCCCAGCACTTTCCAGTACGGGCCTGCCGTGTTCCCAGTGAGTGTGCATTACAGTAACAGTAACCACTGACACCTGGAAAAACTGGGTTAATGAGGGTGTATGGGGGGAGTAATAGGAACTACCCGAAGGGTCTTTAGTTAAAAATAAAAGCACCTTATTTAATGGGTTATGTTGCTGCTGACTTGTAATGTAAAGGGTTCCCCTAGAGGCTGAGTATGAACTCTCCCTCATAGAACAGTTTTACAGGTTGGGTTGTGACCGTAAACGATGTGAGCCTTTTGATCCAGCCTTGCCTGCACTCAACCTGTTAACAGTCCTTTCCGGTTAGCTCTTCTCCTCCCCCCCCCCCCCCCCCCCCCCCCCAGTACTCCTCATCCAGCTACCAGAGTGTCACCATACCCGGCGATCAATGCAGGACCCGTGTCCGGTGACAGGATATTAAAGGCCCCTCCTGCACGTAGCCCCTAAACAACCAAACCTTTGCATCGTTACGAGAACATTGGGGGTTTTACACCAAGTGCCTTCTCTAGAGTGAACAGGAAGGGCAATTCCGATTTGTGCGCCAGAGACCCTTTTCTGAAGAAGCAGAGCCTGTCCTAAGATTTGGCATGCCTTGGACCCATTGGACTGGGGGAGGGGGGGGATTGGTTCCAATATTTAGACCCGTAAGAAGAAGTCTTTGTTCCTCTTTTCTCTTTTAAGTAACAAAATGTTGGTATCTTCTGTCCGGGGGGCCCTCGGAGGGAATCGCCATGCCGCTTTCAATATGGTAGGGGTTATCTTGCATTGGCATGGGCCGGGCAGAACTGCAGGAACTTTAGCGGAACCTTGGAAACGAACATTTCGCGCCCGCCTGTTCTATTTGTTGTATCCGTGTTTTTCTTGTTTTTTTCTTCCTGATTGTAAATATCTTAATAAAAGTATTTTCAATAAAGTTGCCCGATTGCTCTCTGGGAGCTTTTTTTATTTGCAATTAGACTTGGCAGCTTTTTTTTATTTACGGAATCCGCCTAGTTCCTTATCTTATGTCTGCCAATGCCGGGGGGACTGGTGGCAGTTTCCAGCGTGTATGGGTGTCAGGACAGTGTGTGAACAATACTGTAGGGTGTTGGGGAAGCCATTGACCTAGTCGGCTCCATTATTCTAGTCTGATGTAAATAATTCGTGCCATGTGCTATTTAAAAGGATGTAGTTAGGGGATGAGGATTTCCATGTAAGGAGGAAGTGGAAGTGCCCCACCCAATACAAGAAGCCTCAACCAATCACAGTGCATCTGATCAGATTTCCCTCGCCACTGCCACCCAATTTCTGAATGTGGTCGTGAGATTTTTTTTTACCCTTCTACTTACCTCTGACTTCCCTGCGCACTGAGAGACTCCAGCGAACGGGCCAGCGAGAGATTTCATGTATCTGGGAGAACGCTCCAGGTACGTCCCAGAATTCTCCAAGGTGAGGTGAGCGACATGCCGGCTTCTTTGTTTCTGGCACTAGTGTGTGTGGGCGTGGGAGGGGCGGGTGGGAGCTAGTGGTCTAGATGTCTGTAAACTTCTGCTTTCTTGGCTTGACTCAAGGGGTCACGTTGCCCTGCTTTTCACTAACGGGACCCTGTGCTGTGGCCTGTTAACATGTGTTTCATCTCCGGGTACTGCTGGGTCATAATGCTTACGATTGGAGAAAGCCACCCCCACACTTCTGACAATTGGGACCCACAATGCATAAGACTGATTATAAGTTCCCATAGGAATGGATGCACGCGAGACACATCGATAATCTGGTGCAGCAGGGTAAAGGTCTACGGCATGGCCGGCGGTATTGCGCCAGTTCGACGTCGGGGATAGTGCGATTCGTATAAACCTCCGCTAGACGCCGGAGCGCAATACGCCAGCGGATGTCGTAGCGTTTTCGCTTTGTTCCGATTTGCGAAGGGAATGATCTAAAAAACGCTTGTGGGGGGGGGGGGAACCAGCGGTGTGATTGTCCCCAATATGAAAATCCTGGTTGTTCATTTTTGTGATTGACTCTTGACTCCAGAGTGAGCGTTTTGAACCTTGGGCCGAGTCCTGGAGATTCTTTTTTTTTGGCGTTCCCAGTGTCTGGCTTATGCTCCATGTTCCCTGTTTCCTTTTCTCCCTCTAGGGGCTCCTACCTCTCAAAGCAGAGCACGGGATGAATGTCAGTGTCAACACTCAGCAGTCTGCTTTTCAAACAGCGCCAGTACGGTTCCCACGGGTACAGCACGGGTAAGGCCATAGTGTTCGTGCGGGTTGGCAGCAATCCATACTAGGCAGATTCGGGTCTCTACCAAGTATGCAACGCAAACATGTAGGATGGGAGGAGGGTATTTTAGGGGTGCGGCTGTGTGCTACCGCAATATAGGGGTTACGTGTGGGGTACAGGGTACACACGTTCAGTCCTGGTGTCCCCTTTGGTTCCGGATACCAGCGACTAATTTATACATGTACTGGGCTCTGGTTTTGCAAACAGCCTACCATATCACCATAAAGCACACCAGCTGTATATATACGGGTGTGTATATTTATATACATGGGGGAAGCTCATATTGTTTTCTCTTAGTCAGGTCTTACGAGCCTCCAAATGAAGTCGGCAGAGTTTGCAGGAGGCTTCGTTACTGCCACGCCCCGTGCAGGAGACTTCGTTTTCTGCATTGCCCTATGCAGGAGGCTTCGTTACTGCCTCGCCCTATGCAGGAGATTAGTTACTGCCACGCCCCTGCAGGAGGCTTCGTTACTGCCACTCCCCATGCAGGAGGCTTCGTTACTGCCACGCCCCATGCAGGAAGGTTTCGTTACTGCCACCCCCTTGCAGGAGGCTTCGTTACTGACTGCTCCCCTATGCAGGAGGATTTTACTGCCTCGCCCCATGCGGAGAATAGTTTCTGCCATCCCCAATCAGAAGGCTTAGTTACTGCCACGCCCATGCGAGAATTAGTTACTGCCATGCCCCAATCAGAAGGCTTAGTTACTGCCACCACCCGGCAGGAGGCTTGTATCGTTACTGCTCGCCCTATGCAGGAGGATTAGTTACTGCCACGCCCCATGCAGGAGGCTTTCGTACTGCCACGCCCCGTTCAGGAGGCTTCGTTACTGCCTTTCCCTATGCAGGAGGATTAGTTACTGCCTCGCCCTATGCAGGAGGCTTAGTTACTGCCACGCCCGATCAGGAGAATTAGTTACTGCCATCCCCAATCAGAAGGCTTAGTTACTGCCCACGCCCATGCAGGGAATTAGTTACTGCCATGCCCCAATCAGAAGGCTTAGTTACCGCCACGCCCCATGCAGGAGAATAGTTACGGCCATTCCCCAATCAGAAGGCTTAGTACCGCACGCCCCATGCAGGAGAATTAGTACGGCCATGCCCAATCAGAGGCTTAGTTACTGCCATGCCACCCCATGCAGGAGGTGGCATACCGAGGCGGAAATACATCTTTTATACAGAATTTCCTGCTGTCCTGCCTGTTCTAACATTGTTTTCCCTGTTCTATATAATTCTGGATCGAGTTGGGCCCTTTTACTTTTTTTTTTTTTTTTCTAAGCACACTGATGGAATATTTCAGATATTTATGTGCATGTTTGTGCGGAGCGGACATAGTGCTTGCAGGGCAGAGGCGAATTATTTATCCAGTGATCACAATGGAAACCTGAGTGGGAAAAACATTATTCATGACCTTAGCAAACTGTTGGGAATGATCCAGTTTTATTTGGGGACCAACACTAAACAAACCAGCCTTGTCACCTCTTGTAGTCTAATGTAGGGAATTGGATTTTTGTTTGGTTAATATTTTTAGATGTGACCCTCTTCCCTCCCCCTGATGTCCTACTCCTCCCTCCTCCTCTGTCTCATGAGCCATAAAAGCCTCCTACACTCCTTTTGCTGATCACTAGCGCGCCCCCACTCTACTTCTTCACCCTCTTTCTCTCCCCCTTTCCCTGCGTGGAGCGTCTACTCCCCCTGGTGGCTTGAGCAGCAGCAGGTGGGAAGCTGTGTGTAAATCCTCTCATTGGGATCCCGCTTTCCCCAAAAGGAAGGCTATAGTCAGGGGACCAGGTCTGGCTGCAGCCCCTTTAACACGCATGCAGACCTTTCTATCGACTGCAGCCACCCACCTGCCCACTGCGGCTCCGTGCCGCCAGGATCCACGCTTGTGTACGCTGGGGTAAAACAGGTGGCACGGGCTTGTGGCTGATCGTGGCTCTTGGCAAACATGTTTAAGTAAGTGGTTGACCCTTCCTATGCTGAGGGCTGTGTCTGTTCACAGGCTTTGAGGACATGGGCCAGGTTTCCGGCTGGGGGATTTCTGTAGGGTGCATTTAGTGGGGTTCTGCTCAGAGCAAACTGCTGCTGTCGCACCACACGGAACAGGCGCTGGTAAGTGCTTATCTGGTCTTCTGCTTCCAGGTCTTGGATCCATTCCTCTCGTCTCTCCTATGTCCCTAATGGTCTTCCTTCTCCCTCTGCCAGCTTTCGCCCCCCTGCTTCTTCACACAAAGCCCCTTCTCCCAGAACCATCTTAAAGAAAGGCATGCCCTGCCTATTAAAACTCCACCCTTTGTATACTCTTTTGATTGGTTTTTACATGGCCCATACAGTAACCTCGGACCAAGTCGGGTGTTTTATTCCTGCCCTTGGTTAACAAGCTACAACTGATTGGTTGTTACCGGTCAGACATGTAAACAGAACCCTAATTATTACCTCGCTTATCCCCTTGTAACTTGGCCATAGATTTCCCTAGATGGAGCTTTCTCCTATGTCAGGTTAGGTGTCAGACCCCCTCCTCCCCCCCTCTTTCTTTTTCCCTTTTTGGCTTCACCCCACGCACCAACTACCTTCTCTTCTCCACCCACAGGTGTCAGTGACCTCTAGCAAACAGGAGTTCCTGATATAATCGGGCTCTGTCTACTCCAAAACCCAGGTAGGTCTAAACCAGGGGGAAAGACTGGGTCAAAGATGCTCAGATCTCTACTGAGCAACTGAATCAACCGCTGGGTCAAGGGAAGACCATAACGGTCTTACAGGGGTCCTGCAAACAGGGGAGTCAGTATATCGGAAAGATTTATTTGGGCAGGTTACGGTCATTAGATGGAAAAAGACTGCTTTTTCTTAAGGGTATACGTATTCACACTGAACTTCCCCTGTAAGTTGCATTTCCTTTTTTTTGTGGGGGGTGAACAGTTGTAAAATAATAGAAACATCTGTGGTATTTTTGAAAATCTGTATCTTCTTTCTCGCTGTTTATTCCTGATGTCCCTGGGCGTTAGAAACATCTGGTATGCCTCCCTTGCTTTCTTAGAATTGGTGGTTCTGAACAAGTTAGGGTAAATAAAGCCCTTCCGTCGTACCTTAAAATAACTCAGGTTCACATATCTAACTTTGTGAGAAGTTACTTGCTAAAACGTTTAGCATATAACTTCTCCTTTCACCAGCTTGTAACCATGTGACCAGTTCTTTTCTGCGTTAGTAGCTCTCACTCTGGCAAACGTTCTTTTTTTTTTTTTTTGTAAGTGAGCACGCTATGGCCCTGGAGGGGAGGAGCAGAGTGTCAGTAATGTCACTTCAAGCTACTGGAAGCAGGAAGTTATTATCTGCAATATAAGAAATGATCCAATGGCCAAGACTAACGTGCGGAACACGTGGCCAATCTACAATTTAAATGGCCAGGAAGTCTTATTGATCAAACCCTTTATTATTTTGTTTTATGATGGGTGTGTTATGTAAACATTATGTAAAGGAGACTTACTGTACTACCCAATAGGGCTGTGTCAGTCCTGTGTATACCAGTAGAGGCGCTGTTGCTTTCAGTAGTCAGTGACTCATCTGTTTTTTTTTTTTCCCTTTAGCAATCATTGAAGCAGGGATTCACACGGGCACACCGGCTACATCGTTCAATCTGCCTCGGCCCTTGGAAGTGGGGGCCCATCAAACCCTGCCACAGCAGCTGCTTACCCTCCGTCCTTCAGCACATTCTGGCCCCACACCAGCAGCCCCACTCCCAATTCTGCACCACCATCTTCCACAGGATGCTCAGGTAAACCTGGCGGAGGGCACCAATGAAGAGACCGGGTGCAAAAAACGCGTGTGGTTTCCCGTCCATCTCATCCATCCACTGGCTATATAATTGGCGAACTTAATCTGCATTATTTTAAACAATCTACCAATGCCAGTTAACGCCACTCTTATACTGCCCTACAGTTTCATTTTATTCCTTAAAGGATCTCGTATTAGAATGTTTATTTTTAACGGGTTTTATTTCACTAACTTCAGGCCTCCGAGCTAAAGCTGGCAATGGTTCCATTGTGATCTGTTCGATTTTCCCCTTCCCACTGACCAACGTACAACAACGCGACACAATGTGCTTGTCAGGCTCCGTGTCCATGACATCATGTTTAAAGGGCATGTTTGCACACTCAAATGAAAAATTATACATGGGTCAACACCCCCCAAAAACTACCAGTAGGCATAGGGCTAACCAGCTTAATGATACTCCCTCCCTTTCTCTCCTCTCAAAGTGTATCAGCCTCTTCTCCAAGCACTTTTACAGCTCACACATGCTCAGAGGAGACAGCTAGCGAATAGTTATTGGCTGTGATGTCATTTGTTAATTCATGACTGACAGCTCTAATCGGAACGCCAGGAAGCACAATGGTGTTACAGCATTTCGGTCTCATTTATTTAACTTCTGCAGTTTGAGGTGATTTACTGACATACATTTTTTTTATTTGAGGGTTACTTGCGAATTAATGACTGATAAGTCCTCGTCCTAAGATAGGTCAATGGATCCAGCAACAATTCATGTAAATCGAATTTCAGTACAATAGAAACATGAGTGGTGCAGTGGACAGGAAGTGACATCATACATGATTGTCCATGTGTTGTCATTCCTATATTTTCCCCTTCTCTTTATGGGCGGGTTTTTTTTCCCACCCGGTGCCCATCCATGCTAAATGTGTGTCCTTTATTTTGCATATCCGGCCACTTGCATCAGCTGCCTATTTGCAGATTTTGTGTTACCACCTCTGCAAGATGTCAGTAATCACAGTTGAGGGGAGTGCCCTCCCTTTATACACAGACACACAAGTGCGGTTGTTCCCACACGCTCACTGCTCTCACCCAGTGGGTAAATGGTGTTGGTGGAGGGATCCTTTCACGCGGCATTGAATGGCTCTCCCTGTCTTCGTTTTATTTTGCTCCTTCTATAAATATACATGGCAATGTGGGGAGTCTGGAATGGAAAGTTTACTGGTTTTAAATAAGTTGAGACGGTCCGTTAAAACTGGCAAAAGTTTCCCTCGCCAGAACCAGACGATATTTTTAGTGACTCCATTTATACATTGCCTGTATAGTGACTGAATTGTCTGGATATGTTTGTTATATTGACGAAAAATTAGGATAAATTAATGTCTGTTGATTTAAAGGATGTGTTCACCCGAAAAGGAAAGGGCCAAACCAGCCTGTTCTAAGCTTGTAAATATGGAAACTGCTCATTGACATCTTACCATTCCTAACCAGAGAATCACACCTACAGTCTTTATCCTTTCTAGCACCACTATCTCTGATTAGTCATATAATGTTTTAGGTTTAACTTCTCCTTTAGGTCTAGTTTTCCTGGAAATCGATGGTGGTGGTGGGGTCAATGGAAAACTGGAAATGCAAAGATAAAATCCCTCAGTAGCAATGACCAATCAGAGTGTAGGGTTAGGGTTAACATCGAAAATAAGCCTCAAGAACTTGCAACTGACAGCTCTGTCCAGAACGGGTGTTTGGTTGGACGATTGGAAGGGCTATTGGTCCGGATAGCAGCCAGCATGAGGGGCTAACTTTATCCTGCACTAAACTTCATTGGGCAACGCAGGTTAGAACACTCAGTCCAATTGTACACTTTTCAGGGAAAAAATAGATCCCTTAACCTGTTTCAACCGCGGGATTTCTACATCCAGAAAATTGTTCTCATGAACATTAAGTCATCAAAGACCAGATTTGTTTCGTTTATTCATATACTGGAAATATCACACGTTTTGACGATCTTACATAGAGAACCCAAGTACATTTAGAAATAAACCTTGATTGGCTGCCGTATTGGTTTCCATATAGAGGGCAGGACCACAGGATATTGGTTTGGGACTGGTAGGTCGTAGGCGGAGCAAATATAAACGGACGCATTTCTTCATCTCTCCACAGTAGTGGCGCCGGACAGCGGAATCAAGGGGCCTCTATGACACAGAAATCCCAAGCCAGGCAAATCCGCTTACAGCAGCTATAGTTGGGGAAGCAACTAACCCCAGCTCCTGGAGAGGTTTCCCATCGGCAGCCCACACAGTCAAAAATCAAAAACAGAATCATGTCCCCTCTAGGCCTATGGCGCCCTCCTCGTTTATGATATAGTATATAGAATTTGTATCTTTGGTTATTTTTTTCTTTCATTTTTCCCCCAGTTTGATCATAAACCGTTTGCAGTTTGCGGAGGGGGATGGTTCTTTTATTTCCCCCCCTGATATTTCCATTATATTATAGTATTATTATTTTTACCTCTTTTTGCGCAGAGGGTAACAGAGGGGGGATGGACCAGCCCCTCTATGTCCAGCGCGTCTCTGTATACTTAGAGTGGATTGCTAATGAAACCTCCATTGGTATGATTAGTTGATGTGTTTTTTTGTACTGTGTTAAATTTAATGGATAAATGTCTTGTATATATAAAACAGAAACACAGCTGCATTCTGTACGGACTCCGATTTCCTTTAGTACCCTCCTCCCCGCGCATTCTCCAGCTCCAATCGCTTTCTCGGCTATTGGAGAGTTCACGCTGTGTGCGCAGCACTATGATCCGTTATGAACACGCGCCGTGCCGCGACTTTTTGTACGTATCACATGCGTTCCAATTAGAAAGGTGTGTAACAGGATCGCATTGCCCTAACACCAACAAAAGCAAAATCCTGCAACCACGGCCGTGCGTGATAGTGCGACCTAACCCATCACAAGGGGTAAAGGAGTTCTGTGTCTATATACAGGTACAAGGACACAGACTGAGTATACGGGAACTCTGGGTACCACTCATGTATTATAAGGGATAATATATCCCCTACTGTAAATTATAAGGTATTAGAAGTCACTGAGGAGTTCTGTGTCTATATAAAGGTACAAGGACACAGACTGAAGTTATACAGGGAACTCTGGGTACCACTCAGTTTATAAGGGATAATGTATCCCCACTGTAAATTATAATGATATTAGAAGTCCTGAGGAGTTCTGTGTCATATAAAGGTACAAGGACACAGACTGAGTTATACAGGGAACCTCTGGGTACCACTCATGTATTATAAGGGATAATGTATCCCTACTGTAAATTATAAGGCTATTAGAAGTCACTAAGGAGTTTTGTGTCTATATAAAGGTACAGGACACAGACTGAGTTATACATGGAACTCTGGTGTACCATCATGTATTATAAGGATAATGTATCCCCTACTGTAAATTATAAGGATATTAGAAGTCACTGAGAGTTCTGTGTCTATATAAAGGTACAGGACACAGACTAGTTATACAGGGAACTCTGGGTACCACTCATGTATTATAGGGTAATGTATCCCCTCTGTAAATTATAAGGATTGAGAAGTCTAAGGAGTTCTGTGTCCATATAAAGGTACAAGGACACAGACTGAGTTATACAGGGAACTCTGGGTACCACTCATGTATTTAAGGATAATGTATCCCCTACTGTAAATATAAGGATATTAGAAGTCACTAAGTTCTGTGTCTATAAAGGTACAAGGACACAGACTGATTATACAGGGAACTCTGGGTTACCACTAATGATATAAGGTATATGTATCCCCCTACTGTAAGGATATTTAGAAGTCACTAAGGGGAGTTCTGTGTCTATATAAAGGTACAAGTACACAGACTGAGTTATACAGGGAACTCTGGGTACCACTCATGTATTATAAGGATAATGTATCCCCTACTGTAAATTATAAAAGGATATTAGAAGTCACTAAGTTCTGTGTCTATATAAAGGTACAAGGACACAGACTGAGTTATACAGGGAACTCTGGGTACCACTAATGTATAAGGGATAATGTATCCCTACTGTAAATATAAGGATATTAGAAGTCACTGAGGAGTTCTGTGTCTATATAAAGGTACAAGGACACAGACTGAGTTATACAGGGAACTCTGGGTTCCATTCATGTAATTATAGGGATAATGTATCCCCTACTGTAAAAATAAGGATATTGAAATATTGTACCTATGAGAAGTCCTTCAGTCTTTTCTAATTGCTGTTGTTTCATATACTCCAGTGTAGGAAAAGAAAATGAATAGTTGTAAGAAATTCCCTCCCTCCCTTACAACCTAGACCTTACTAGGTATAATTCTCTAATTCGGATCATAAAGGTACTACCAGTTCCCTCGCCTCCTTGCCTCTTCTGCTACGCTTCTGCACGGAAACAGCAGAAGGGGCCGGAGACCATCAGCCATGCCTGTGATTGGCTGAGACTCGGCCAATCACTGACCCATCTACTGGTCCGCCTCTTCTGCTGCTTTTGTGCGGGAAGAGCAGTAGTGGGAACGAGGGCAGGTAAGTACCTTTAGGAGCTGATTTAGCGAATTGCAACTTGGCATTACAGACACGAGGAATCGCTCTTCATTTTTCTGGACTTTCATCAGACCCTGCAGGACAACGATATGAAGCAGAAGAGAAAGGTAAGGCCCTTTAACATATCATGGGGCAAATTTTAGTTGGTGGGTGTGGACATGCCCTCTTAAAGGGAGATTTCAGTGGGAATTTTTTTTTAAAATTTTAGCTTAAATTACGCATACCTAATTATTCTTCATTTCTGAAAAATCTTGCCATTCCCTGCTGTCATTTCCGGTTCTATATGGGTCCTCTTCCCAGAATGCACCCTACCTTGGAATGTTCCTAACAGTAATTCCTACTGGTTGGCTGTTGGATGGGTTACAAACATGCTCAGATCTCTACTGAGCAAATGAATCAACCCAATGGCTGGCTGGACCATAACGCTTTCTATTAGGGGAATCACTTTTACTTATTCCCATTGCACTAGCAAGGGGCACATCAATCATGTAAATGGACAAGTGACAGGGTGGTACGTAGGAGGGATTAAATGATGGCTATCCGGTAAGAATAAACTGTTTGGGTGTACCAATGAAGGGCTACTCCCGCGGTAGTAGTAAATTGGATACTGGTGGAGTGGGTACAACTTGACGTCTATTCTCCGATAATGAATGGACGGTGCCGGTGGTACAAAATGCCGACCCTGTTGTTAATGGCTACTAATGGTAACCACCCCGTGGTAAAAAACAAACTGTTTAATAAAGTTTGATAAATACACCGCGCCTAAGAACCTTGGGAACACCAATCGCCTAAGAAAACAACGATAAGACCCAGGTACTGGTCTAGGCAGTAGGTATGAGTCCTATGGCCCATATCTCTTAAGGCACAGTATTTAACCTATTTTCGTATAAACCCGTGCTTTAACAGTAAGTTCATTTGACAATAACGGTCAATACGATGCCTTAAAATCATTGCGCTAGGTCTACTACCGAGCGTATTGTATTGTCCGTACGGCCTAAATAATACGATGGCGACGAGAATTGTGTAACTTCCGATAAATCGTTTTTTGTTTTTTTTATATTGCCTTTAGTCAACAGAACCTCACCCGTAACACGTGGAGAGCGTCAAACTGACGCCGTATTATACACTATCTGGTTATGTGCCGGACAGGTAAAGTCTCCGGTCAGAGCGATTTGTGGGTCAATCGTTGTCTGCACGGGATTTAGGAAACGTGTGAATTTCCTATTAAATCACACGTATATAGTAGGCGAACCGCCCTGGGGCGTGCGTCCCTGTCCAATCACAGAGCAGGGCCCTTCAGTACGTATAGACACAATGGTCTAATCTATCCAAGTCGCACTATGTATGGCCAACAGTGCAATCATGTGGTGTTAATAAACATATTGCTAGCATGATACGATTGGTATCCGTTCTAGGGCGGATTGACCAATCACACCAATCGATCCAGCCTGGTAATGCAAACACCACGGTGTTTAATCCTATCCAGCCCCGCCCACAAGACGTAAGTGAGAATGCGCAGTGCGATAGAGGGCGGAAGATCTAGTCTCCTACAAACCTCACGGTAGGACGGGAGTCATGGCTGGGTCGGGTGGAGATTTATTCACTCAACTATTGCGCTCCGCCCATAAACTTATGTGCGAGGACTTTGTATAGGCCACCGGGCGGGAAGTGGAAAGTGTGTTTCCGAGGAAGTTAGGAAAGTTCAGGTTGCGTGAGAGGGTGAACAGGGACGAGTTTGGTTGCATCTGCTTAGAAATTCTTTGAACCTGGAGGGAGAAGTAAGACCTTTCTATCTCCATGCAACCAGAACCCCCCCACCTATCCCCATGGCAACCTGACCACCTCGTACCTCCTCAGCCACAGACCTCCTACATTATTTTAGTACTTACCTCAGCTGACAGGCCCCAGTGTACCGTACTCCAGGTCACGGCCTCGTGTAACCTTCCACACAGCGCTCCGTCGTATTAACCCTTTACATACCACTGGGCAGCCTTGTAACAACGCGGGCTCCCCAAAGCCTGGGACCTTTACTCCGACGTCCCAAGATATCCCTTCCTCGCCGGTGAGCATATTACCCTACACCACTGCTCCCCAGCCTCGTAAAACACTGTACTACCCACTGGGCTCCCAGCCTTGTAATAACCCTTTACATACCGCCGGGCTACCCAAGCGTAACTTTCTCGCGGCCCCGTCCTGTATTAACCCTTTACATCATCCAAGCCTTGTAAACTTACTACCCGGGCTCCCCCAAGCGTGTAAGACCCTTTAAATACCCCCGGGTCTCCTCCCCCAGCCTCGTATTAACCCTTTACTACCCCGGGTCCCCGACCTTGTAATAACCCTTTACATACCCTGCTCCCAGCTGATTACCGTACATCCCCAACCCATTGTAATCACCCTTTACAGCACCCGCCGGCTCCCCAAGACTTGTAGTAACCCTTACATACCCGCCGGAGCTCCCCCAGCCTCGTCATTAACCCTTTACATCCCACTGGGCTCCCAAGCCTTGAATAACCCTTTACATAACCCACTGGTCCAAGTGGCGCTTTATAAATAAACATATACATACATACTGTATAATCTGTATTGTTATAATGTACAGTGCTGTGTACCCAAGTGGCGCTATATAAATAAACATATACATACATACTGTATAATCTGTATTGTTATAATGTACAGTGCTGTGTATCCAAGTGGCGCTATATAAATAAACATATACATACATACTGTATAATCTGTATTGTTATAATGTACAGCGCTGTGTACCCAAGTGGCGCTATATAAATAAACTATACATACATAGGGGGTAGATGTCCTTTACAGCACAATTTTAGTGTTCAAGCTCCACCCCCACCTTAGTCTGAAAACTAGCCAAAGTTAAAAAGTGCTTTGTACAGGTACAGGGTGACTTCCTATTGGTTAGGTCCTAGACCATAAGGGGGTGGAGCAACAACATGTCCATCTTATGATTGTCGCTAATGCTTTTCTCCCATTGTGTAGCACTCGTGGGAGATGGTGGGAAAGAAGAAAGGTGTATCTGGACAGAAGGAAGCAGGACAGACAGAACCTAGTGAGGACGTGCGGGAGAACAGAGATAGGGAGCGAGACTACAGCCGGAGACGTGGAGGGGCACCCAGGAGAGGCAGAGGGAGCAGCCGAGGACGAGAGTGTAAGTTAACCTACTGTTCTCTGTCATTTATTATTGACAGCGTGCGCTACAAGGTCACCCATTAGTTAATGGGAGAGGGAGGGTCCAGCTATGTATAATGGTCCAGGACACATTCTGGAAGGAGGAGCTATAGAAATTGAGAAATGGCCGGCATTGACGATTGATACGAACTCACTGCCTTTTCTTTTTCCCAGTTCGGGCACAAGAGAATGGTTTGGAAGGTGGTAAAACTGGAGGCTCTTCTGGAAGAGGCACAGAGCGTGGGCGCCGGGGACGTGGGAGAGGCAGAGGTAACGTGCTAACGGCTTTTAAATCTCCCTTACCCTATAAACGGGAGAGGAACCGATTGGGAGAGGGGATTGTTATCCTTTAGAAATCGGACCACGTGATGTCTCAATGGGTTTTCTGGTGTTACCGGGACTTTAAGTTGTTTCTTTTTCTCCATAGGAGGGTCGGGAAGGCGAGGTGGCCGGTTCTCTGCGCAGGGGATGGGGTAAGTTTGCGTGAAATCGGGATGAACAAAAAACGACTTTCAGCTGTCTAAAGTTCAATTTTAGACAGCTCACAATGGGGGCACAACATGGAAACACTGCCAGGTTAGGAGGCTTTACAGGGGGTCTAATGATAAATACGTGGGTAGAGCAGATGAAATCGTATTTACTCGCCATGCACTGGTCTGTATGTAGATTGATTTGAGGCTAAACGTGGACTCCACATCCAAGGAGCCGATCTGCTGATATTCCTCAACCTGGACCTTTCCTTTTGGTAACATTAGAGTATGTCATTGGCCCAGGGGGTGGTTGGAATACTGCCGGACTGTTGGCTGGGTGTAGATGGATAGGTAACGGGGTGGAAAGAAGGCTGAATGGAGGGAGGTGGATGGATCTTTTTCTAGGCACACCTAATGTTGGCCTTAAAGTTGTACTTACCCATATTTTATGGACTTTACAGTGTCTATTGTATTATAAAGTTACACTACATTGACTGTGTTGAAATCAATGGCGTAACTAGAGTCACTGGGCCCCCCGATAAAATAGGATGGGCCCCTATCGGGGTTTCAGCCACAGCGGAAGATATTTCCACTACCATCATTTTGAGGCGCACCTGGCCCTTTAAAATCACACCAGTGCTCATTGTAAACCCTCTGTGGGGAAGTTCTCACTTGCACATCCTGCCTTTCAGAACCTTTAACCCAGCAGACTATGCTGAGCCGTCAAGCACTGAGGACAACTATGGCAACAGCAGCACTTGGAACAGTACAGGCAACTTTGAACCAGACGACGGGACAAGTACGTTTCCTTCCTCCATCCCCATTTCTAGTCTTTTCCTACCACCAACACGGATACCAGGGAGAAATCTACCAATACGGTCATTAGAACACTCCGACCTCCAAACCCTAATAAGTACCTCCCATCTATATCATTTTATGGGGGTTGGGAGCAGGTACCAGCCCGACTTCAATGAAAAGTTTCCCCTGCCCGGCGCGTTATTTTTCATTCGGGTCAGGCACGGAGACTGAAACTTTAATGGGACAGTAAACAGATTTTATGTACTTTAAGTACATGACATCTGTATCTCTTCACAGGGGAGATGGATTATTCCCACCTCCCTGTGAATAATAGAACACCCAGGGAGCACTGCAACACTTACCTTACCGGCGATCCACTCCTGGCTACTTCCCAGCTGTCAGGCGTATGCGCGCCAATACAAAAGACAGGGCAGGATTGAGGCATCGCGCCTGGCAGCTGAGGAGGAGTCGTGAGTGGTGCGCCGGTAAGGTAAGTGTTGCAGTGTCCCCGGTCATTCTATTATTCACAGGGAGGCGGAAATAAATATTCTCGCCTCCCTGTGAATAATAGATACAGATTTCATGTACATTAAAAATCCGGGTTGGTGTCCCTTTAATTACAGCTACCTATCATACAATTATATAGATTGGAATTCTATAGATTAGGATTAATTGGCCCTTTAATTGTTAAACTCTTCTATAATACAGAAATAATAAAGGTATTTGATGGGATTTCTCCCTTTATTCCCCCCCGTATCTGTATAAGTGTGTTTTCTATATTTATTGTACAGATCTTCATTCCAGACTCTATTATGTACAGTCCTGTTATGTACCCATAATTCCTTGACTAGACCTAATCAGTGTTTGTAGTGGTGATTATAATATGGAGGGGGGGGTATGAGTCACTAGTGTAAATGGTTCCGCTTGATGGCAGGTTTGGTCCTGTTGTTCCGGGAAGTGGGACGAGGGGTTTTAGGTGGGTCCTTGTAACTAAGGGTGGGGGAGGATAACGATTCAGTTTCAAACGACACTTCTAAATCTGATCTGTGTTTTTTTTTGTTCTTCGTTTCAGGACATGATTACATTGGGGGTGAGGGGTCAAATTATCCCCGAGAATTTTCCACTGCTCCTGGTATGATATATCCAGGCGCTCTCACTGCCCCTGATCAACCTTTTTATTTTGCTTTGATTTCTCCTGATCCTTGTGTGTGTTAATCTTTTAATTGCTAAGGGAATCCATAGAGGGGCTCCCAGTGGGTAATCCGGTGGTTAGTAAGGACATATCCCTACTAACCAGTAGGTCAGGACTCTTCTCTGAATCTCATCTCTGCTTATAGCAGGTTGGCCCTTATTCTGGAGCTCTAGAAGGGATATAACAAATGTTTTAAAAAAAAAAAAAAAACTGTAAATATTGTTAACGTTTGTTTTATAAAGCAACACAGTGATTTATTTGGTTTATCGATGGCCGTTCCCTAGTATGTGCCAGACCCGTTGTACTTAAAATGATCATTAACTTTAATTAATAATTTATAATCATTTATGAATATAAAAAGTTTGCAGCATAAACTGTGTTTGTATAAACAACAATGCAGAATATAATCGGTGATGAAATGTACCTGCAAATAGGAAGCAGGAAGAGCAAGTTCCCTTATCTGACACTGGCTAATGCTTAGACCAATCATTGACCGGATAAAGGACCAAACTCTGTAACATTGCAACTAAGCCTGTTAGATTTGATCTGAATGGCTGAAGTATAACCTTCTTGCAAGATTGAATGGTCAGAATGGTGCTAAATTTGCCCCAACCAATCAGATGTTAGCTTTCAAATGTTAAACAAGATCTGATTGGTTGGGGCAAAATTAGCACCATTTTTAACAAGAACTTTTATTGAATCTCCCCGTTTGTGTTCCATATGGCTTTGCGTAAACTGGGCTCATTATTGGACCAGAATTGTTTTTGCTGTTTATAAAGAATAATTTGGGGTTGTAATGGAATGTGAAAACTATCACACAGTATGGAATATTTGGAGTAAATCCCATATATACAGCAATGTGCTAGTTACTGTATTGAACCTGAAGCATCGAAGGGTGCCCCTCATCTTCTATTTCAGTCTTAAGGACTTCCAAATGAAATGCCTAGGTTTGAACATTTATGTGCTGCTAACACAGTGCAGACAAGCATGGTGGTTGTAACTAACCAATCCGGTGTTGCTGTGCTTCTGATTTCTAATTGGCTGCTTTTTTAAAAATGTATTTATTTATGAATTTATACATTGAGGGGAGGGCAAATGTTTTCCATTCCTGGGTGTCTTCCTCTGCTCACGTAACCGGTGGTGAAAACTGTTCTTTGGTGCTGATTTTCTGCTGGTTAACCCTTGGGTCCAGCTTTGTGTTCTGGATTCATAGAGCTGCCTCTTAACTTGCCCTTGGGCTGTCTTCCTATGTGCTAGGTGCGTGGAGGACCGCTACAGAGGAATGGGGGACAGAGGACTGGAATGAAGATGTAAGTAGTTCTACTTGACCATTAGACTATGGCCCAGTTGAAATTAAAGGAAGATCCCCACACAGACAGGCAGTTGCGGAGGCGTGTGTACTGTACTCGATGGAGGAGATGGGGGGAGTGATCGGGACACCGTGGTTTCCTGTGTGTAAAGAGATTAAGCTCTGGCTAGTGGATCTTATCTCCTGCTTTACGCGGTTTAGTTGTTTCACTTTCTAATCATTTTGTGTGTTTTATTTTTCAGCTTTCAGAAACCAAGATTTTCACAGCTTCCAGTGTAGCGTCAGCGCCTGCTCCTTCTGAGAGCGTGACGATCACTGCTGGACAGAGGTTAGGGGTGTGGGTGGCTATAAAATCCACACCTAGTTAATGTGTAGGGGGCAGAACATTAAAGGATGCTGTTTTTGCAGGATCGACCTGGCCGTATTGCTTGGAAAGAGCCCGTCATCCCTAGAAAATGAGTCACCTAGTATGGACCCTTCTCAGAACGCTGCAATGGCCCAGCCCCTGGTGTTTAGCAGTTCCAAACAGAGTCCCCTATCACAAGGAAGCCCAGGAAGCAGTTTCCCTCATCACTCTATGGTAAGTAATGTCTATTTGGTATCTAAATATCCCTACTCTGCAATAAGTATGCCTGCCTGCTGCTTCCCTCTGTATGGGAAGTAAAACTGTCCAATGATTGGTCATCTGTATGGGAAGTAACACTGTCCAATGATTGGTCATCTTTATACGAAGTAACACTGTCCAATGATAGGTCATCTTTATAGGAAGTAACACTGTCCAATGATAGGTCATCTTTATACGAAGTAACACTGTCCAATGATTGGTCATCTTTATACGAAGTAACACTGTCCAATGATTGGTCATCTTTACAGGAATTAAAACTGTCCAATGATTGGTCATCTTTATAGGAAGTAAAACTGTCCAATGATTGGTCATCTTTATAGGAAGTAAAACTGTCCAATGATAGGTCATCTTTATACGAAGTAACACTGTCCAATGATTGGTCATCTTTATACGAAGTAATACTGTCCAATGATTGGTCATCTTTATACGAAGTAACACTGTCCAATGATTGGTCATCTTTATACGAAGTAACACTGTCCAATGATTGGTCATCTTTATGGGAAGTAAAACTGTCCAATGATTGGTCATCTTTATACGAAGTAACACTGTCCAATGATTGGTCATCTTTATGGGAAGTAAAACTGTATAATGATTGGTCATCTTTATGGGAAGTAAAACTGTCCACTGATTGGTCATCTCTGTGGGAAGTAAAACTGTCCACTGATTGGTCATCTTTATGGGAAGTAAAACTGTCCACTGATTGGTCATCTCTATGGTAAGTAAGCGAGTACACACAGTGATCTCAGAGCAGATCCTTTTCAGCATACCAGTAGACCCTTGTTGGCTGTGTTTGTAGCCACTAAGGGGGGACATTGTATGCAATAGCAACCTTGTTATCTTGTGGGCGTTTAAACGCATCTGTTAATGTTGCTGTTCCCACCCCACTTGGTACCGACAGATCAATTGTGTTGTACTATGATGCACAGCTGGAAAATGGTGGCTTGTTTTTCTTCCATGATTATTGGGAAGACATTCCTGCATGTAGTTACACAAAAGGTTTTAAAAAAAAAGTATAAAACCCCTTGTGGGTATTATAGGTCTCCCTCCCCCAGCCCCAACCGCATTATTATGTCCAGAAACTCCCTCGAACTCTGCTTCCCTTCCCTCTCTCCCCCGGCGTTCTCCACTGCCGGCAGCCGTGCCCGTGATTGGCTGCCTCTCAGCCAATCAGGGACGCAGCTGCCGGTCCGGCCCCCTGCTTGCAGTTTCATGAAAGAGGTAAGGTAAGTAATGATCGGGAGAGTTTCTGGACATAATAATAATGCGGTTGGGGCTGGGGGAGGGAGACCTACAATATATGAAAAGTAACATGCCCTTTAATTTGTGGTTCACTAATTGATTGACTTCTGAATTTCCAGGTCAGCATGTTGGGTAAAAACTTCAGTGACGGCGAACCCAAAGGCGGCACTACCACAGGCTCTCAGTTCCTAGAGCAATTCAAAACTGCCCAGGCCCTCGCCCAACTTGCAGCTCAGCATTCGCAGTCAGACGCGACCGGAAACACCTCCTGGGAGCTCGGCTCCACGGCACAGCCACCCTCGCTGGGGCAGTACGGTAAGAACCTCTTTGTGCCCAGCTTGAAGTATACTCTGATTGGTGCCCCTGTTGTCTTCCTGTTGAACACTTTGCATACCAGTAGACCATTTCTGGCTTTTTCTGTAGCCTTTAAAGGGGGACAGTGTATGCAATAATATTATGGCTCTTGGCATGGAATGTATTGGGCCTTGAATACTATAGCAGGGTCTGGTTCTCCTGCTAAGATCCAACATCATTATCTTGGATTTTAATTGATTTTAAGTGCTTGTCTCATTCATCCAGGTCATGGTATATCTGTAATATTCATTCATCCAGGTCACGGTATATCTGTAATATTCATCCATCCAGGTCACGGTAATATCTTATAATATTCATTCATCCGGTCACGGTATAATCTGTAGGTCACGTATATCTGTATATTCATTCATCCAGGTCCGGTATATCTGTAATATCTCTCATCCAGGTCACGGTTATATCTGTAATACCATTCGTCAGGTCACGGTATATCTGTAATATTCATTCCATCCAGGTCATGTATATCTGTAATATTCAATCCATCCAGTCATGGTCGGTATATCTGTAATATTCATCATCCAGGTCACGTGTATCTGTAATATTCATCCATCCAAGTCACGTATATCTGTAATATTCATCCATCCAGGTCACGGTATATCTGTAATTTCATCCATCCAGGTCATGTATATCTGTAATATTCATCCATCCAGGTCACGGTATATCTGTAATATTCATCCGTCCAGGTCCGTATATTCTGTAATATTCATCCATCCAGGTCACGGTATATCTGTAATATTCATCCATCCGGTCAAGTATATCTGTAAATATTCTTCACCATCCAGGTCACGGTATATCTGTAATATTCATCCTCCAGGTCACGGTATATCTTTAATTTTCATCCATCCAGGTCACCTTTATAATCTGTAATATTCATTCATCCAGGTCACGGTATATCTGTAATATTCATTCATCCAGGTCACGGTATATCTGTAATATTCATTCATCCAGGTCACGGTATATCTGTAATATTCATTCATCCAGGTCACGGTATATCTGTAATATTCATTCATCCAGGTCACGGTATATCTGTAATATTCATCCATCCAGGTCACGGTATATCTGTAATATTCATTCATCCAGGTCACGGTATATCTGTAATATTCATACATCCAGGTCACGGTATATCTTTAATATTCATTCATCCAGGTCACGGTATATCTGTAATATTCATACATCCAGGTCATGGTATATCTGTAATATCCATCCAGGTCATGGTATATCTGTTGTATTCAGTTAGATCAACTGGACTTAGTTTAGTTCGTGAAAACGTTTCACATGTTTTAACACCTTACTCTGGGCGTTCCTATAACACCTCTTAGCCACTATCTAATCACGCCCTTAACACCTGGCTGTGATATGCTAATTGGGATTTTCCAGGGTACATAATTGCCACAGATTCTTGTACAAGTCATTCTGAATTGAGAGATCCAGTCGGATGACTAGCGAAACGTCTTCAAGAACTAAACTTCAAGTCCAGTTGATCTAATTGAATACAACAGATAATGGTTACAAGTCTATAACCTTGGTTCACGTTGATGTTAATGTTTGTACCTATAGATATGAAGAACTCTTCAGACCCATTCAGCAAACGCCAGAGCTTCCCCCAAGCCTCGACCATGATGGAAGTCTACCTGCAGGAGAAGTCTCCAGTGGTTAGCTCTCCTTCCACTGTTCCAGTCTGCCCTTCGTCACCTCTTCCAGCCAAAACCAATACTGCTCCCCAGATGTCACCGGTGTCCTCAGAGAACCAGTCTGGTAGCCCTCAACCTACGCAGCAAAAATTGAAGCAGCAGAAGAAGAAAGCTTCCCTTACATCTAAGGTACCAGAGGAAAGGCTGATTTTTATACCCCCCTAATTTACTCTTATGTTCGGCCTTATGTCTGTCCCCCTTTTTGTTAAGCTAACAATGTCCACATCTCTTTATAAGAATTTTAAACCGGTTCCTTCCCGTACAGATACCAGCCCTTGCTGTAGAAATGCCAGGCTCTTCTGACATCTCAGGGCTTAACCTGCAGTTCGGGGCCTTGCTGTTTGGATCGGAACCTGTCCTCACAGAATATGAACCTCCTCCCACTGCAAATGTGTCTGCTAGCCTCGGGCAGAACAGTTTATACACCAACCCTGTAAGGTAAGTCATGGGGGGTCAGTGATGATTCCTAGTGGCTAATTAGCTTTGGCTTAAATTCAGCTAAAACGGTTAGTCCAAAAAAATCTAGGTGCCAGTCTAACAGATTTGTTAGCCATTCCCATAGACCTCAATAGGCAATACTCTAAAAATTAGTAGCCGCAGTAAATCTGATACCTGGGATTTGTCCAGCCCTGCTTTAAAGGGCAAATTCTCCCATCAAATGAAAAATTGTATATAAGTAAATCACCCCCAAAATTGCAATTGTTGGAAAGCTGAGAGATGAGAAATGCTTCCCGGTGTTCGGTTACCCCTCTGTTTCCTGGTTAGCCGTCAGTCAGAAGTGACAGTTGACATCACAGCCAATAATTGAATGTTATTCCCTAGCTGCCCCTCTGAGCATGTGTGACCTCGGAAAGCTAGGAGAGAGGGTGGATACCTTTTTAAAAGTAAAATGGGTTATTCCTGCATCTGTCAGCTTCCTTTACTATTGTGGTTTTGCAGTTTGGGGGTGGGTCATTTAACGTTTATATAATTCAGTTTGGGGGGGGGAGGAATATTTTATACTACAGTTGCTCCATAAATTTTATTGCTGCCTGGTGCTGTATATTAGCAATAAAATAGAAACCGTTTCATATAAAAAGGATTCGTAATTCTATTACTAACATGTGGGTTCTCCTTGCAATTTACTGTCATGGTGGAAATGAACTCTCTACTATAAACTGAATAGGACTTGGTTATTAGTCTGGTTGTTCATGACAGTAGACCCTTTCTGACTTTATAAGTAGCCAAAAAGGGGGGACAGTTCATGGTACAGTAACATGGCGCTAATTGAAGGTCCATCAGACAAGTGATGAGCTCAGTTATGTGCCCACATTGTTTGTA
Source organism: Hymenochirus boettgeri (assembly GCA_019447015.1). Classification (NCBI taxonomy): domain Eukaryota; kingdom Metazoa; phylum Chordata; class Amphibia; order Anura; family Pipidae; genus Hymenochirus; species Hymenochirus boettgeri. The sequence goes on from JAACNH010000381.1 coordinate 106,755, forward strand.
ATGTCTGTAATCGATAGACCAGTTTCTTTACACCTTTCCCTTCTTTACAGTGAATCATCCACCTCCGTCGTGGCCAATCAGAGCCCAGAATCTGTCTACCAGGGCAGTAGCAGCATAAAGTCTGCACCATTCACGTCTCAGAGTAGCAGTCAAGGTCCAGTGTACGAGCAGCGTGCAACACAGACCAGACGCTACCCAAACCCTATTACTACCCCCTCATCTTCCTCGCCACAGAAAGATCTCGGCCATTCCAAGGTAATACCAGGCGGAGTTTGGAATCCGTTTGTGCGGTAGCCGGGTGGATACGGCTGGTGATAAGTAATCCGAATAATAACAATTCAACCCTTTCTCTGCAGAATGGATTCAGCTCTGGGCAGGCTCCTTCATTGCAAACGGCTGTGTCTGTAGATGGTATGTTCCCCTTTAATATGAATTTTATTGCAGCTCGTAGCATACTCCAGTCTCGGAATAGCCAGCATTGTGGAAATGTTTTATTGGTTTCACATGCTCTACAGTGTGTATTTTATCATTTATTGTGAGCACGGCAGGTAATTGCTTTGCCAAGCACGTCACAGTGTGGAACAATTTGTGAAGCGCCACCTAGAGGTGAATTGTTTGTGTTCTATCTCCTTGTTTACATTGCACGCCAGTAGACCCGTCATAACTCAATATAGCCATGATGGGGGGACGGCAAGTGCTAAATGAATAAGACCCCCAGACATGTGATCAGATCACCCCTTTGTGTGTTTCTTGTTCTGGCTCTTTACATGTGTTTTTAACATCCTTTGCAAATTAAAGGGAAATTCTAATATACTCAGTGTGGTTCTAAATCACTGGGTCCTCATAACTGGGGGTACATTAGATTGGCCAAATTACTAAAGTAGAGACTACTGAGCACTGTCTCCTCCCTCTCAGGGGTGGGACCTATGGGAAGACTCTCCGTAAGAAACTTCCTGTATACCAGGTCCCAGACTGTGGGAGGGGGCGGGGCGATCTAATGTACCTCCCAGAGGTTAAGACCTTGCGGATTAGGTCCTCACCCTGGACATACTATAATTTAGCAATAAGGGAGTATTTAAGGTACAATTGTCCTTTTATATTGTTTCTAAATTTTATATTGTTTCATAGAAACTGCTGGTTTTTATCTTCCAGTTTCCTCTGTCTCCACTGGAAAAGCCGATTCCCCCTCGGCTCCCAGCATTGTCTCTCTCGCTGACCCAGTGTCGACATCTCTACTCACCACTGCCGGGCCACATTCCTCCCAGCTCAGCGGCCTTGGTCACACTGAAGATTTGCAAAACGTCCCCACGCAGCTCAGCAGGTACCCGGAAATTTCCCAGAATTCCCTTCTGACAATGTACTGGCGTTTACACACGTTTACATGTTACCAATAAAAATGTCACTTCTTTTCCCAGCACGTTATCTTCCCAACATCAGACTTCCACCTCATCCTCTGTGAGGACCCCCGCAACAACACCGCTGGTGAGTATCCTCTGAATGCTCCTATTCTGACATTGTGCTCCGTTCAATCAACCCACAGCAGCCAATCCGCTAATTGTATTTACTGGCCTAATGTAGATTGATGAATGAAAGGAAACATCTGATTGGATGCATTTGGAAGAGAAGCTTTTCACAGTTGGCTGTTGTGAACAATTTGAAAATTCTGATTTGGCTGCTCTTTTTCTGTATGAATGCTCTGAATTCTGATTTGGCTCCTCTTTTTCTGTATGGATGCTCTGAATTCTGATTGGCTCCTCCTTTTTCTGTATGAATGCTCTGAATTCTGATTGGCTCCTCTTTTTCTGTATGAATGCTCTGAATTCTGATTGGCTGCTCTTTTTCTGTATGAATGCTCTGAATTCTGATTGGCTCCTCTTTTTCTGTATGAATGCTCTGAATTCTGATTGGCTCCTCTTTTTCTGTATGAATGCTCTGAATTCTAATTGGCTGCTCTTTTTCTGTATGAATTCTCTGAATTCTGATTGGCTCCTCTTTTTCTGTATGAATGCTCTGAATTCTGATTGGCTGCTTTTTCTTATGAATGCTCTGAAGTCTGATTGGCTGCTCTTTTTCTTTATGAATGTTCTGAATTCTGATTGGCTGTGTGTTTGTTCGAACCACAGCTGATCCAGAAGAAAATTTATTCTATACTGTTTAACTGATTTGGCCATTTTTATGCTTTCCTGCCAGCATACCAGCGTGGATACTGAGAGCAGCCTTCACTCCTCTGTCGCCACCTTCTCCACAGCCTCCAGTACAGTCCCTACCACTCCGACTGCTCCCGCCTCATCTAGCCTCAGTGTGGGCAACCTTGGCCTTGTGCTTAGCAGTAGCTCAACAATTGCCCCTTCCACACGCAGCTCCATCGCCACCACTTCAGGTGAGAAGCCCCAGTTCTTTATCAATAATCCCATCCAATCCTTTGCCATTAACAGTCGGTGCATCTGCCCTGTCTAATTATGTTGCCAGCCAATGAAACTCTTTGTTTTCCATCACCAGTCATTTATATATAAAAGTTTGCCTGAGCTATTAATTTGCAGCTTCCAATCAGATTTTGGCTTTTTGCTGGGTTACTGCATTCTGATTGGCTTCTAAAAAAAAAAAAAAAAAAAGCAGCTGGGGCAAACTTTTACAACTTTATTGTCTTTACAGGAATTACTGTAGCGACTATTAACCCTTTCCCATTCCTGGTGTGTGCACTGGAAATTGTTACAAATCTTTATCGTTTATGTGTTGCAGGTAAAGCCCCTCCAAATCTGCCTCCAGGGGTCCCTCCGCTGCTACCAAACCCATACATTGTGGCCCCTGGTCTGTTACATGCCTACCCTGTAAGTATTCCTCTCCTTAGTATTTATTTCCATGACTTTGTTGTGGGGCGGGGGGAGTCTCTTGCTATGGAATCCTGGGAATATTCCAAAAATGAATCTATTTTATTCATCTTTTGTGAAGTCATTCATTCATACAGATATAACTTGAAATATGTCTATATTAAATAGTCAGACCAGCTGTTAGATGAGATAAACCTAGCACCACATGGGAGTCACTGTCCAATCTCTGGAAGACTCCCGAGGATGTCTGAATGACGTTTAATTCATCCTCTTCCATTGTCTGTTGTAGATTTGCAACACACACACACACACACACTTGCTCATTCCTCCCCTTTGGGAATGTCCAAAGCTCATGGCCCAAATCTGTTTATGTTGCAGCCACAAATGTACGGTTACGACGACCTCCAGATGCTGCAGACAAGGTTCCCTTTGGTGAGTGATCTGACATTTCTGTCCGACTGTATTTCTATGGCTGTTCCTGCATGTTCCCTAACCACGGCCATCTGCATTGCAGGATTATTACAGTATCCCGTTCGCAACGCCCAGCACTCCCTTAACTGGAAGAGATGGCAGCCTGGCGAATAACCCTTACTCAGGTGGGTGAGGTATTGAAGGTAGAAATCATTCCCTTTATAGTAAGGCAGGCAGAGTCTGACACATTGTTTTCAATTCCTTTCCATCGCAGGTGACCTTGCCAAATTTGGCCGCGCAGATGCTTCCTCTCCTGCTCCTGCAACAACTTTGGCACAGCCGCAACAGAGCCAGGCACAGGGACACCACACCACACAGCAAACATTCCTTAACCCGGCTCTACCACCAGGCTACAGCTACACCAGTCTGCCCTACTATACCGGGGTACCAGGTCTCCCCAGCACTTTCCAGTACGGGCCTGCCGTGTTCCCAGTGAGTGTGCATTACAGTAACAGTAACCACTGACACCTGGAAAACCTGGGTTAATGAGGGTGTATGGGGGGAGTAATAGGAACTCCCCTGAAGGGTCTTTAAGTTAAAAATAAAAGCACCTTATTTAATGGGTTATGTTGCTGCTGACTTGTAATGTAAAGGGTTCCCCCTAGAGGCTGAGTACTGAACTCTCCCTCATAGAACAGTTTTACAGGTTGTGGGTTGTGGACCGTAAACAGATGTGAGCCTTTGATCCAGCCTTGCCTGCACTCAACCTGTTAACAAGTCCTTTCCTGGTTAGCTCTTCTGCCCTCCTCCCCCCCCCCCAGTACTCCTCATCCAGCTACCAGAGTGTCACCATACCCGGCGATCAATGCAGGACCCAGTCCGGTGTGACAGGATATTTAAAGGCCCCTCCTGCACGTAGCCCCTAAACAAAGCCAAACCTTTGCATCGTTACGAGAACATTGGGGGTTTTACACCAAGTGCCTTCTCTAGGAGTGAACAGAGAGGGCAATTCCAGATTGTGCGCCAGAGACCCTTTTCTGAAGAAGCAGGCCTGTCCTTAAGATTTGGCATGCCTTGGACCCATTGGACTGGGGGGAGGGGGGGGGATTGGTTCCAATATTTAGACCCCGTAAGAAGAAGCTTTGTTCCTCTTTTCTCTTTTAAGTACAAAATGTTGGTATCTTCTGTCCGGGGGGGCCCTCGGAGGGAATCGCCATGCCGCTTTCAATATGGTAGGGGTTATCTTGCCATTGGCGATGGGCCGGGCAGAACTGCAGGAACTTTACGGAACCTTGGAACGACATTTCGCGCCCGCCTGTTCTATTTTTGTATCCTGTGTTTTTCTTGTTTTTTTTCTTCCTGATTGTAAATATCTTAATAAAAGTATTTTCAATAAAAGTTGCCCGATCTGCTCTCTGGGAGCTTTTTCTTATTTGCAATTAGACTTGGCAGCTTTTTTTTTATTTTTACGGAATCCGCCTTAGTTGTCCTTATTTATGTCCAATGCCGGGGGGACTGGTGGCAGTTTCCAGCGTGTAATGGTGTCAGGACAGTGTGTGAACAATACTGTAGGGTGTTGGGGAAGCCATTGACCTAGTCGGCTCCATTAATTCTAGTCTGATGTAAATAATTCGTGCCATGTGCTATTTAAGGAAGTGTAGTTAGGGGATGAGGATTTCCATGTAAGGAGGAAGTGGAAGTGCCCCCACCCAATACAAGAAGCCTTCAACCAATCACAGTGCATCTGATCAGATTTCCCTCCTGCCACCTCCAATTTCTGAATGTGGTCGTGAGATTTTTTTTTTACCCTTCCTACTTACCTCTGACTTCCCTGCGCACTGATAGAGACTCCAGGCGAACGGGCCAGCGAGAGAGATTTTCATGTATCTTGGGGAGACGCTCCAGGTACGTCCCAGAATTCTCCAAGGTGAGGTGAGCGACATGCCTGGCTTCTTTGTTTCTGGCACTAGTGTGTGGGCGTGGGAGGGGCGGGTGGGAGCTACGTGGTCTAGATGTCTGTAAACCTTCTGCTTTCTTGGCTTGACTCAAGGGTCACGTGCCCTGCTTTTCACTAAACGGGACCCTGTGCTGGGCCTGTTAACATGTGTTTTCATCTCCGGGTACTGCTGGGTCATAATGCTTATCGATTGGAGAAATGCCACCCCCACACTTCTGACCAATTGGGACCCACAATGCATAAGAGCTGATTATAAGTTCCCATAGGAATGGATGCACGGCGAGACACATCGATAATCTGGTGCAGCAGGGTAAAGGCTACGGCATTGGCCGGCGGTATTGCGCCAGGTGCGACGGTCGGGGATAAGTGCAGATTCGTATAAACCTCTCGCTAGACGCCGGAGCGCAATACGCCAGCGGATGTCGTAGCGTTTGTCGCTTTGTTCCGATTGCGAAGGGAATGATCTAAAGGAAACGCTTGGTGGGGGGGGGGGCCAGCGGGTGTGATTGTCCCCAATATGAAATCTGCCTGGTGTCTATTTTTGTGATTTGACTCTTGACTCCAGAGTGAGCGATTCTGGGAACCTTGGGCCGAGTCCTGGAGATTCTTTTTTTTTTGCGTTTCCCAGTGTCTGGCTTATGCTCCATGTTCCCTTGTTTCCTTTCTCCCTCTAGGTGGCTCCTACCTCTTCAAAGCAGCACGGGATGAATGTCAGTGTCAACACTTCAGCAGCTGCTTTTCAACAAGCGCCCAGTTACGGTTCCCACGGGTACAGCACGGGTAAGGCCATAGTGTTCGTGCCGGGTTGGCAGCAATCCAATACTAGGCAGATTCTGGTCTCTACCAAGCTGATGGCAACGCAAACATGTAGGATGGGGAGGGGTATTTTAGGGGTGCGGCTGTGTGCTACCGCAATATAGGGGTTACGTGTGGGGTACAGGGTACACACGTTCAGTCCTGGTGTCCCCTTGGTTCCGGATACCAGCTGACTAATTTTATACATGTACTGGGCTCTGGTTTTGCAAACAGCCTACCATATCTACCATAAAGCAGCACCACTTGTATATATACCGGGTGTATATTTATATACATGGGGGAGCTGCCATATTGTTTCTCTTAGATCAGGTCTTTACGAGCCTCCAAATGAAGTCGGCATGAGTTTGCAGGAGGCTTCGTTACTGCCACGCCCCGTGCAGGAGACTTCGTTTCTGCCTTGCCCTATGCAGGAGGCTTCGTTACTGCCTCGCCCTATGCAGGAGGATTAGTTATCAGAAGGCTTAGTTACCGCCACGCCCCATGCAGGAGAATTAGTTACTGCCATGCCCCAATCAGAAATCTGCCTGGTGTCTATTTTGTGGATTGACTCTTGACTCCAGAGTGAGCGATTCTGGGAACCTTGGGCCGAGTCCTGGAGATTCTTTTTTTTTTGCGTTTCCCAGTGTCTGGCTTATGCTCCATGTTCCCTTGTTTCCTTTCTCCCTCTAGGTGGCTCCTACCTCTTCAAAGCAGCACGGGATGAATGTCAGTGTCAACACTTAGCAGCTGCTTTTCAACAAGCGCCCAGTTACGGTTCCCACGGGTACAGCACGGGTAAGGCCATAGTGTTCGTGCCGGGTTGGCAGCAATCCAATACTAGGCAGATTCTGGTCTCTACCAAGCTGATGGCAACGCAAACATGTAGGATGGGGGGGGTATTTTAGGGGTGCGGCTGTGTGCTACCGCAATATAGGGGTTACGTGTGGGGTACAGGGTACACACGTTCAGCTGGTGTCCCCTTGGTTCCGGATACCAGTGACTAATTTATACATGTACTGGGCTCTGGTTTTGCAAACAGCCTACCATATCTACCATAAAGCAGCACCACTTGTATATATACCGTGTATATTTATATACATGGGGGAGCTGCCATATTGTTTTCTCTTAGATCAGGTCTTTACGAGCCTCCAAATGAAGTCGGCATGAGTTTGCAGGAGGCTTCGTTACTGCCACGCCCGTGCAGGGACTTCGTTTCTGCCTTGCCCTATGCAGGAGGCTTCGTTACTGCCTCGCCCTATGCAGGAGGATTAGTTACTGCCACGCCCCGTGCAGGAGGCTTCGTTACTGCCACGCCCCATGCAGGAGGCTTCGTACGCCACGCCCCATGCAGGAGGTTTCGTTACTGCCACAGCCCCGTGCAGGAGGCTTCGTTACTGCCTCGCCCCATGCAGGAGGATTAGTTACTGCCTCGCCCCATGCAGGAGAATTAGTTACTGCCATGCCCCAATCAGAGGCTTAGTTACTGCCACGCCCCATGCAGGAGAATTAGTTACTGCCATGCCCCAATCAGAAGGCTTAGTTACTGCCACACCCGTGCAGGAGGCTTCGTTACTGCCTCGCCCTATGCAGGAGGATTAGTTACTGCCACGCCCCATGCAGGAGGCTTCGTTACTGCCACGCCCCGTTCAGGAGGCTTCGTTACTGCCTTTCCCTATGCAGGAGGATTAGTTACTGCCTCGCCCTATGCAGGAGGCTTAGTTACTGCCACGCCCCATGCAGGAGAGAATTAGTTCATGCCATGCCCCAATCAGAAGGCTAGTTACGCCAGCCCCATGCAGGAGAATTAGTTACTGCCATGCCCCAATCAGAGGCTTGTTACCGCCACGCCCCATGCAGGAGAATTAGTTACGGCCATTCCCCAATCAGAAGGCTTAGTTACCGCCACGCCCCATGCAGGAGAATTAGTTACTGCCATGCCCCAATCAGAAGGCTTAGTTACTGCCACGCCCCATGCAGGAGGTGTGCATATACGAGGCGGAAAAATACATCTTTTATACAGAATTTCCTGCTGTCCTGCCTGTCTAACATTGTTTTCCCTGTTCTATATAATTCTTGGATCTGAGTTGGGCCCTTTTACTTTTTTTTTTTTTTTTCTATGAAAGCAGCACTGATGGAATATTTCAGATATTTATGTGCATGTTTTGTGCGGGAGCGGACATAGTGCTTGCAGGGCAGAGGCGAATTATTTATCCAGTGATCACAATGGAACACTGGAGTGGGAAAACATTATTCATTGACTTTAGCAAACTGTTGGGAATGATCCAGTTTTATTTGGGGACCAACACTAAACAAACCAGCCTTGGTCACCTCTTGTAGTCTAATGTAGGGAATTGGATTTTGTTTGGTTTTATATTGATTTAGATGTGACCCTCTTCCCTCCCCCTGATGTCCTAACTCCTCCCATCCTCCTCTGTCTCATGAGCCATAAAGCCTCCTACACTCCTTTTGGCTGATCACTCGGGCGCCCCCACTCTACTCCTTCACCCTCTTTCTCTCCCCCCTTTCCCTGCAGTGGAGCGTCTACTCCCCCTGGTGGCTTGAGCAGCAGCAGGTGGGAAGCTGTGTGTAAATCCTCTCATTGGGATCCCAGCTTTCCCCAAAAGGAGAGGCTCATAAGTCAGGGGACCCGGTCTGGCTGCAGCCCCTTTAACACGCATGCAGACCTTTCTATCGACTGCAGCCACCCCACCTGCCCACTGCGGCTCCGTGCGCCAGGATCCACGCTTTGTACGCTGGGGTAACAGGTGGCACGGGCTTGTGGCTGATCGTGGCTCTTGGCAACATGTTTAAGTAAGTGGTTGACCCTTCCTATGCTGAGGGCTGTGTCTGTTCACAGGCTTTGAGGACATGGGCCAGGTTTCCGGCGTGGGGGATTTCTGTAAGGGTGCATTTAGTGGGGCTTCTGCTCAGAGCAAACCTGCTGCTGTCGCCACCAACGGAACAGGCGCTGGTAAGTGCTTATCTGTCTTTCTGCTTCCAGGTCTTGGATCCATTCCTGCTCTTCCTATGTCCCTAATGTGTCTTCCCTTCTCCCAGCTTTCGCCCCCCTGCTTCTTCACACAAAGCCCCTTCTCCCAGAACCATCCTGTAAAGGAAAGGCCTGCCTGCCTATTAAACTCCACCCGTTTTATACCTCTTTGTGATTGGTTTACATGGCCCATACAGTAACCTCGGACCAATCGGGTGTTTTATATCCTGCCCTTGGTTAACAAGCTACAAACTGATTGGTTGTTACGGTTCAGACATGTAAACAGAACCCTAATTATCCTCTGCTTATCCCTTGCTATACTTGGCCATAGATTTCCCTAGATGGAGCTTTCTCCTATGTCAGGTTAGGTGTCAGACCCCCTCCTCCCCCTCTTTCTTTTTCCCTTTTGCTTCACCCCACGCACCAACTGACCTTCTCTTCCACCCACAGGTGTGTCAGTGACCTCTAGCAACACAGGAGTTCCTGATATATCGGGCTCTGTCTACTCCAAAACGCAGGTAGGTCTAAACCAAGGGGGAAAGACTGGGTCAAAGATGCTCAGATCTCTACTGAGCAACTGAATCAACCCGCTGGGTCAAGGGCAAGACCATAACGGTCTCTACTAGGGGTCCTGCAAACAGGGGAGTCAGTATATCGGAAAGATTTATTTGGGCAGGTTAAGGTCATTAGGATGGAAAAAGACTGCTCTTTTTCTTAAGGGTATACGTATTCACACTGAACTTCCCCTGTAAGTTGCATTTCAACTTTTTTTGTGGGGGGTGAACATTGTAATAATAGAAACATCTGTGGTTATTTTTGAAATCTGTATCTTCGTTTCTCGCTGTTTATTCCTGATGTCCCTGGGCGTTAGATAACATCTGGTACTGCCTCCCTTGCTTTCTTAGAATTTGTGGTTTCTGAACAAGTTAGGGTTAAATAAAAGCCCTTCCGTCGTACCTTTAAAATGAACTCAGGTTCACATATCTAACTTGTGAGAAGTTACATTGCTGAAAACGTTTAGCAATATAACTTCCTGCTTTCACCAGCTTGTAACCATGTGACCAGTCTTTCTGCGTTAGTAGCTCTCACTCTGGCAACGTTCTTTTTTTTTTTTTTTGTAAGTGAGCACGCTATGGCCCTGGAGGGGAGGAGCAGAGTGTCAGATAATGTCACTCAAGCTACTGGAAGCAGGAAGTTATTATCTGCAATAATAAGAAATGATCCAATGGCCAAGACTAACGTGGCAACACGTGGCCAATCTACCAATTTAAATGTCCAGGAAGTTCTTATTGATCAACCCTTTAATTATTTGTTTTATGATGGGTTTGTTATGTAAACATTATGTAAAGGAGACTTACTGTACTACCCAATAGGGCTGTGTCAGTCCTGTGTATGACCAGTAGAGGCGCTGTTGCTTTCAGTAGTCAGTGACTCATCTCTGTTTTTTTTTTTTCCCTTTAGCAATCATTTGAGAAGCAGGGATTTCACACGGGCACACCGGCTACATCGTTCAATCTGCCCTCGGCCCTTGGAAGTGGGGGGCCCATCAACCCTGCCACAGCAGCTGCTTACCCTCCAGCTCCTTTCATGCACATTCTGGCCCCACACCAGCAGCCCCACTCCCAAATTCTGCACCACCATCTTCAGCAGGATGCTCAGGTAAACCTGGCGGAGGGCACCAATGAATGGAGACCGGGTGAGAAAAACGCGTTGGGTTCTCCAGCTCATCCTCCCACTGGCTATATAATTGGCGAACTTTAATCTGCATTATTTTAACCATCTACTCAATGCTAGTTAACGCCACCTTATACTGCCCTACAGTTTGCATTTTATTTCCTTAAAGGGATCTCGTATTAGAATGTTTATTTTAACGGGTTTTATTTTCAGTAACTTCAGGCTCCGAGCTAAAGCCTGGAAAATGTTCCATTGTGATCTGTTCGATTTCCATTCACTGACCCAACGTAACAACAAGCGATAACAATGTGCTTGTCAGGCTCCGTGTCCATGACATCATAGTTTAAAGGGCATGTTTGCACCTCAAATGAAAAATTATACATGGGTCAATCACCCCCAAAACTACCAGTTAGGCATAGGGCTAACCAGCTTAATGATACTCCCTCCCTTTCTCTGCCTCTCAAATGTATCAGCCTCTTCTCCAAGCACTTTTACAAGCTCACACATGCTCAGAGGAGACAGCTAGCGAATAGTTATTGGCTGTGATGTCATTTGTTAAATTCATGACTGACAGCTGCTAATCGGAAGATCCAGGAAGCACAAATGGTGTTAACAGCATTTCGGCTCATTTATTTAACTTCTGCAGTTTTGAGGGTGATTTACTGACATACATTTTTTTTATTTGAGGGGTTTACTTGCGAATTAATGACTGATAAAGTCCTCGTCCTAAGATAGGTCAATGTATCCAGCACAATTCATGTAAATCTGATATTTCAGTACAATAGAAACATGAGTGGTGCAGTGGACAGGAAGTGACATCATACAGTGATTGTCCATTGGTTCATGTCCTATATTTTCCCCCTTCTCTTTATGGGCTGGGTTTTTTCCCACCCGGTGCCCATCCATGCTAAATGTGTGTCCCTTTATTTTGCATATCCGGCCACTTTGCATCAGCTGCCCTATTTGCAGATTTTGTGTTACCACCTGCTGCAAGATGATCAGGTAATCACAGTTGAGGGGAGTGCCCTCCCTTTATACACAGACACACAAGTGCGGTTTGTTCCCACACGCTCACTGCTCTCACCCAGTGGGTAAATGGTGTTGGTGGAGGGATCCTTTTCACGCGGCATTGAATGGCCTCTCCCTGTCTTCGTTTTATTTCTGCTTCCTTCCTATTAAATATACATGGCAATGTGTGGAGTCTGGAATGGAAAGTTTACTGGTTAAATAATGTTGAGGACCGGTCCGTTAAAACTGGCAAAAGTTTTCCCATCGGCCAGAACCAGACGATATTTTTAGTGACTCCATTTATACATTGCCCTGTATAGTGACTGAATTGTCTGGATATGTTTGTTATATTGAAGAAAAATTAGGATAAATTAATGTCTGTTGATTTAAAGGATGTGTTCACCCGAAAAGGAGAAGGGCCAAAACAGCCTGTTTCTAAGCTTGTAATATGGAAACTGCTCATTGAACATCTTACCATTCCTAACCAGAGATGCACAATACAGTCTTTATCCTTCTAGCACCACTATCTCTGATTAGTCATTATAATGTTTTAGGTTTAACTTCTCCTTTAGGTCTAGTTTTCCTGGAAATCGATGGTGGTGGTGGGGGGTCAAGTGGAAAACTGGAAATGCAAATGATAAAATCCCTTCAGTAGCAAATTGACCAATCAGAGTGTAGGGTTAGGGTTAACTCAGAAAATAAGCCTCAAGAACTTGCACTGACAGCTCTGTCCAGAATCGGGGGGTTTGGTTGGACGATTGGAAGGGCTATTGGTCCGGATAGCAGCCAGCATGAGGGGCTAACTTTATCCTGCACTAAACTTCTATTGGGCAACGCAAGGTTAGAACACTCAGTCCAATTGTACACTTTTCAGGGAAAAAATAGATCCCTTAACCTGTTCAACGCCAGGGATTTCTACATCCAGAAAATTGTTCTCCATGAACATTAAAGGTCATCAAAGACCAGATTTGTTTCTGTTTATTCATATACTGGAAATATCACACGTTTTGACGATCTGTACATAGAGAACCCAAGTACATTTAGAAATAAACCTTGATTGGCTGCCGTATTGGTTTGCCATATAGAGGGCAGGACCACAGGATATTGGTTTGGACTGGTAGGTCGTAGGCGGAGCAAATATAAACGGACGCATTTCTTCATCTCTCCACAGAGTGGCGCCGGACAGCGGAATCAAGGGGCCTCTATGACACAGAAATCCCAAGCCAGCAAATCCGCTTACAGCAGCTATAGTTGGGGAAGCAACTAAAACCCGCAGCTCCTGGAGAGGTTTCCCAAGTCGGCAGCCCACACAGTCAAAAAATCCAAACAGAATCATGTCCCCTCTAGGGCCTATGGCGCCCTCCTCGTTATTATATATGTAATATAGAATTTGTATCTTTGGTTATTTTTTTCTTTCATTTTTCCCCCAGTTCTGATCATAAACCGTTTGCAGTTTGCGGAGGGGGATGGTCTTTTATTTCCCCCCTGATATTTCCATTATTATTATTATTATTATTATTTTTTACCTCTTTTTGCAGAGGTAACAGAGGGGGGATGGACCAGCCCCTCTATGTCCGAGCGCTCTCTGTATACTTAGAGTGGATTGCTATGAAACCTCCATTGTATGATTAGTTGATGTGTTTTTTTTGTACTGTGTTAAATTTAATGGATAAATGTCTTGTATATATAAAACAGAAAACACAGCTGCATTTCTGTACGGACTCCGATTCCTTTTATTACCCTCCTCCGCGCAGTTCTCCAGCTCCAATCGCTTTCTCGGTTGCTATTGGAGAGTTCACGCTGTGTGCGCAGCACTCTGATCCGTTATTGGAACACGCGCGTGCGCGACTTTTTGTACGTATCACATGCGTTCCAATTAGAAAGGTGTGTACAGGATCGCATTGCACCTAACACCACAAACAGCAAAAATCCTGCATACACGGCCGTGCGTGATAGTGCGACCTAACCCATCACAAGGGGTAAAGGAGTTCTGTGTCTATATACAGGTACAAGGACACAGACTGAGTTATACAGGGAACTCTGGGTACCACTCATGTATTATAAGGGATAATATATCCCCTACTGTAAATTATAAGGATATTAGAAGTCACTGAGGAGTTCTGTGTCTATATAAAGGTACAAGGACACAGACTGAGTTATACAGGGAACTCTGGGTACCACTCATGTATTATAAGGGATAATGTATCCCCTACTGTAAATTATAATGATATTAGAAGTCACTGAGGAGTTCTGTGTCTATATAAAGGTACAAGGACACAGACTGAGTTATACAGGGAACTCTGGGTACCACTCATGTATTATAAGGGATAATGTATCCCCTACTGTAAATTATAAGGCTATTAGAAGTCACTAAGGAGTTCTGTGTCTATATAAAGGTACAAGGACACAGACTGAGTTATACATGGAACTCTGGGTACCACTCATGTATTATAAGGATAATGTATCCCCTACTGTAAATTATAAGGATATTAGAAGTCACTGAGGAGTTCTGTGTCTATATAAAGGTACAAGTACACAGACTGAGTTATACAGGGAACTCTGGGTACCACTCATGTATTATAAGGATAATGTATCCCCTACTGTAAATTATAAGGATATTAGAAGTCACTAGGAGTTCTGTGTCTATAAGGTACAAGGACACAGACTGAGTTATACAGGAACTCTGGGTACCACTCATGTATTATAAGATAATGTATCCCCTACTGTAAATTATAAGGATATTAGAAGTCACTAGTTCTGTGTCTATATAAGGTACAGACACAGACTGAGTTATACAGGGAACTCTGGTACCACTATGTATTATAAGGGATGATATCCCCTACTGTAAGGATATAGTAAAGTCACTAAGGAGTTCTGTGTCTATATAAAGGTACAAGACACAGACTGAGTATACAGGGAACTCTGGGTACCACTCATGTATTATAAGGATAATGTATCCCCTACTGTAAATTATAAGGATATTAGAAGTCACTAGTTCTGTTCTATATAAAGGTACAAGGACACAGACTGAGTTATACAGGGAACTCTGGGTACCACTAATGTATTATAAGGGATAATGTATCCCCTACTGTAAATTATAAGGATATAGAAGTCCCTGACGAGTTCTGTGTCTATATAAAGGTACAAGGACACAGACTGAGTTATACAGGGAACTCTGGGTACCATTCATGTATTATAAGGGATAATGTATCCCCTACTGTAAAATATAAGGATATTTGAAATATATGTACCTATGAGAAGTCCTTCAGTCTTTTCTAATTGCTTGTTTACATATACTCAGTGTAGGAAAAGAAAATGAATAAGTTGTAAGAAATTCCCCCCTTACAACCTAGACCTTACTAGGTATAAATTCTCTAATTCGGATCATAAAGGTACTTACCAGTTCCCTCGCTCCTTGCCTCTTCTGCTACGCTTCTGCACGGAACAGCAGAAGGGGCCAGACCATCAGCCATGCCTGTGATTGGCTGAGACTCGGCCAATCACTGACCCATCTACTGGTCCGGCCTCTTCTGCTGCTTTTGTGCGGAAGAGCAGTAGAGGGAACGAGGGCAGGTAAGTACCTTTAGGAGCTGATTTAGCGAATTGCAACTTGGCATTACAGACACAGAGGATCCTGCTCTTCATTTTTCTGGACTTTCATCAGACCCTGCAGGACAACGATATGAAGCAGAAGAGAAAGGTAAGGCCCTTTTAACACTACTCAGTGGGGCAAATTTTAGTTGGTGGGGTGGACATGCCCTCTTAAAGGGAGATTTCAGTGGGAATTTTTTTTTAAATTCTTAGCTTAAATTACGCATACCTAATTATTCTTCATGTTCTGAAAAATCTTGCCATTCCCTGCTGTCATTTCCGGTTCTATAATGGTCCTTCTTCCCAGAATGCACCCTACCTTGGAATGTTCCTAACAGTAATTCCTACTGGTTGGCTGTTGGATGGGTCAAACATGCTCAGATCTCTACTGAGCAAATGAATCAACCCAATGGCTGTGCTGGACCATAACGCTTTCTATTAGGGGAATCACTTTTACTTATTCCCATTGCACTAGCAAGGGGCAACATCAAATCAGCTAAATGGACAGTGCAGGGTGGTACGTAGGAGGGATAAATTGATGGCTACTTCCCGGTAATGAATAAACTGTATTGGGTGGTACAATGAAGGCTACTCCCCGGTAGTAAATGGATACTGTGGAGTGGTACATTGACGTCTATTCTCCGATAATGAATGGACGGTGCAGGGTGGTACAAATGCCGACCCTGTTAATGGCTACTAATGGTTAACCACCACCGTGTAAAAAAACATTGTTATAATAAAGTTTTATAAATACCGCCCTAAGATACCTATGGGAAACACAATGCCTACAGAACAACGATAAGACTCCAGGTCTGGTCTAGGCAGTAGGTATGAGTCACTATGGCCCATATTTCTTAAGGCACAGTATTACTATTTTGTGATACCGTGCCTTTAACGATAGTTCATTTACAATAACGGTCAATTACGATTGCCTTTAAAATACCATTGCGCTAGTCTACTACCACGAGGTATTGTATGTCCGTACGACTAAATATACGATGGCGACCGAGGAATTGTAACTTTCCGATAAATCGTTTTTTGTTTTTTTTTAATATTGCCTTATAGTAACAGAACTCTCCCGTAACACGATGGAGAGCGTCACACCTGACGCCGTATTTATAAATATCTGGTTTATGGCCGGCAGGTAAAGTCTCCGGTCAGGCGGATTGTGGGTAAAATCGTTCTGCACGGGATTTAGGAAACGTTTGAGATTTCCCATATTAAATCACCGTATAGATAGTGCGAACCGCCCCGGCGCTGTCCAATCACAGAGCAGGGCCCGTTCAGTACTATAGACAAATGTCTAATCTATCCAATGTCTGCCTAGTGTATGGCCAATGTGCAATCAGTGTGGTGTATATAAACATATTCTAGCATGATACGATTGTTATCGTTCTAGGGCGGATTGACCAATCACACCAATCTATCCAGCCTGGTAATGCAACACCACGTGTTTAATCCTATAGCCCCGCCCACAAGACGAAGTGAGACTGCGCAGTGCGATGAGAAGGGCGGAAGTACTAGTCTCCTAACACACCTCACGGTAGGGAGGGGTCATGGCTGGGTCCGGGGTGGAGCTTATTCAATAACTATTAGGCTCCGCCCAGTAACTTATGGCGACGGATCTTTGTGATAGGCCAGCCGGGCGGAAGTGGGAAAAGTGTGTTTCCGGAAGTGAGGAAGTTCAGTTGCTGTGAGAGGGTGACAGGGACATGAGTCTGTTTGATCTGCTCAGAAGATTCTTTGAACCTGGAGGGAGAAGGTAAGACCTTCTATCTCCATGGCAACCAGACCCCCCACCTATCCCCATGGCAACCTGACCACCTCGTACTCCTGCTGCCACAGTACCTCCTACATATTTATACTTACCCATCAGGCATTGTAACTCAGAGCCCTGCCCCCAGCCTCGTATTAACCCTTTACATACCCACTGGGCTCCCCCAGCCTCGTATTAACCCTTTACATACCCGCCGGGCTCCCCCAGCCTCGTATTAACCCTTTACATACCCACTGGGCTCCCCAAGCCTTGTAATAACCCTTTACATACCCGCCGGGCTCCCCAAGCCTTGTATTAACCCTTTACATACCCGCCGGGCTCCCCAAGCCTTGTATTAACCCTTTACATACCCGCCGGGCTCCCCCAGCCTCGTATTAACCCTTTACATACCCACTGGGCTCCCCAAGCCTTGTAATAACCCTTTACATACCCACTGGGCTCCCCAAGCCTTGTAATAACCCTTTACATACCCGCCGGGCTCCCCAAGCCTTGTATTAACCCTTTACATACCCGCCGGGCTCCCCCAGCCTCGTATTAACCCTTTACATACCCACTGGGCTCCCCAAGCCTTGTAATAACCCTTTACATACCCACTGGGCTCCCCAAGCCTTGTAATAACCCTTTACATACCCACCGGGCTCCCCCAGCCTCGTATTAACCCTTTACATACCCACTGGGCTCCCCCAGCCTTGTAATAACCCTTTATATACCCGCCTGGCTCCCCCAGGCTTGTATTAACCCTTTACATACCCGCCAGGCTCCCCAAGCCTTGTATTAACCCTTTACATACCCGCCGGGCTCCCCAAGCCTTGTAGTAACCCTTTACATACCCGACGGTCTCCCCCCCAGCCTTGTATTAACCTTTACATACCCCTGGCTCCCCCCAGCCTTGTATTAACCCTTTACATACCCGCCGGGCTCCCCAAGCCTTGTAGTAACCCTTTACATACCCGACGGGCTCCCCCAGCCTTGTATTAACCCTTTACATACCCACTGGGCTCCCCCAGCCTTGTAATAACCCTTTACATACCCGCCGGGCTCCCCAAGCCTTGTAGTAACCCTTTACATACCCGACGGGCTCCCCCAGCCTCGTATTAATCCTTTACATTCCCGACGGGCTCCCCCAGCCTTGTATTAACCCTTTGCATACCCGCCGAGCTCCCCAAGCCTTGTATTAATCCTTTACATACCCACTGGGCTCCCCAAGCCTCGTAATAACCCTTTACATACCCACTGGGCTCCACAAGCCTCGTAATAACCCTTTACATACCCGCCGGGCTCCCCAAGCCTTGTAATAACCCTTTACATACCTGCCGGGCTCCCCCAGCATTGTATTAATCCTTTACATACCCACTGGGCTCCCCAAGCCTCGAAATAATTTGTTGTGGGTGTTGTCTGGGGAATGATGGGAGTTGTAGTTCAACAAAGGCAGGCCATATTTGTAAGCAATATCATAAACACATCATTCCTGATAATATTGCTATAATAAAATCTAATAATGAAAACAGACTGGTTCCATGGGCCCAACTTTACGGCTGGACACTACAGACCTAATCAATAATATTTTTACTTATTCATTAAAAGGTGTTGTTAATCTGAAGAAGCCAATAAGATGTCCTAGACCAGTAAAAAGGTCTCATCTGATTGGTTGAGGCTAATTCATAGCACGTTTTTATTGAAAGGCTCTTTCCAATGGTTTCTTTACATAATTTAAATAATAGGAATCTCTAAACAAATAATACATTCTGTAAAGGACAACTAAAGCCTGTTACAATCTGTATACAGATATATGACGGTGTAAATGCCCACTGTTGTTTCAGAGACCCATTCTTTGGTGGAATGACCATGGAGGATGATGAGGAGGAGGAGGAAGATGATGAAAACATTGGTTACCCTTTTGGTGGCCCCCCCAGATTTGATTTTGGGTTTTCCTTTGGCCCCGGACGCAGCCCTTCTAATGACATCTTTGGTTTTGATGATTTCTTCAGAGATTTCAATGAGCTTTTTGTGGATTTTGGCTCAATGGCTCATAGGGATCGTGGTAAGATAATGACGTTTTTATTGGGGGGAAATGCCAAGATTGTAACGCATCACGTCTGCAAGAAAAATAAATGTCTCTGTATATTTTTGACCAGAAATTAGCAACCAGTAATTGTACAGATGTTTTGGTACAACCTGGCTGAAAAGTGCTTATAGGGGAATGCTGGGAATTGTAGTTTATTTTCCAAACACCCAGAGGGCTACTTGTTGCCTAATGTCAGCGGTTCTGGACATGTGCATTGGCCACAGGGACATTAAGGATTAACTTTGCATGTCTCCGCCTACTATCCAGGGAATTCTGGGAATGACTGTTTAATTGTTGGATTAGTTGCTATTTTATACTGAGACTGTATAGTGTGTTCTTTGGTAACAAGTCTGCTACATTGTTACTGTATTGTCATTCTTCTCCTTATAAACCCAACATTGTGTAGGAGGAGCCTGAACGTTAATTAGTATTGGATAAAGTTATTTAAAGGGAATGTCTTTTACAGGTTAATCACCCCCCACATTGATATACAGAACCCCCATCCCTTGCTAGCCCTTCTCCTTCAGTGCTGCCACTTCTGGTTACCGGCCATTATTTAAAGCTGTAAGGGGGGTGTCATGGACAATGACTGATGGCCGATACCAAAGCCACTTGCTCTGCTGCTGTGCATGCAAATAACCAATATGTTACAGCAGCAGAGGAAACCACCCAGCGAGGGATCTATGTCTGTAAGTCCTTTCAGGAGAAGGTAAGTGTATAGAAAACAGAGATGGTTTCAATGTTCCTTTACATTACCAGGTGGTGAAACTCCACATCAGAGACCAGAGCCCTCGGAGAGAAGGTCACTCCGGGACTTTATGCTGAAATATCCAGACTCTCACCTCCCGAGAGATCAACCTTCATCACCCCAAGGGCAGAGCGCTGATGACATGACCAGGCCTCCGTCAAGAACACCGCGGGGCAACTACACCTGGGTACGTCGAACCTTTCCCAGTTCTGTCAATCAGACCAGCTGTGGTTCCTGTCTAACACCCGGGATTGCTGCTTTAAGTTACTGGCACTGCACAGTGAAGGGGACATGAATTACCTTCACCTCTTCGTACATCGGTCTTTATCCCAGCTGTAATGTGGATAACCTCTCGTTCTTCAATTAATCTAACAGGAGCCAGGCAGGAAGGTGAAGAGCTTACCCTCCAACGCGATCCGCCGCCTGCTCCTCTGACAAGGTCCCGAAACCGTAAACAGACGGGAATGGTCAGAGGAGCCGGCGGTGGATCGCGTTGGAGGGTAAGCACTTCACCTTCTCGCTGGGCTCCTGTTAGATTAATTGAAGAACGGACGGCTACCTTCCTTTCTTCAATGAATGCAATAAAAGATAGGTTCACTTATCATTTACTCTTTGGTTATACTTTGCCTTTTACTTTGACAGCAAGAGGATAGGCAGGTTCATGTCCCTTACGGAATCCCCAGGCAAGACCAAGGTAGGCACCGAACTTTGTAAACATCTAATGATTCAGAGTCGATGTGTAATTCATAGCTGGTTTTCCCATCGCACTGTAGATCTGGACTCGGAAGTTTCTTCTCGGGGATTGGACACAATTCTGAGACCTTCGGAGCCAAAATCTTCTTCATTTTTCCAAAGTGTTTCTGTCATTAAGGTGCTGAGACCCGATGGGGTAAGATTTGTTTTTTTTAAAAAAACCATATAGTACAGTATAGTATAGTATAGTGCAGTACTGTATAGTATAGTATAGTGCAGTACTGTATAGTATAGTATAGTATAGTGCAGTACTGTATAGTATAGTATAGTGCAGTACTGTATAGTATAGTATAGTGCAGTACAGTATAGTATAGTGCAGTACTGTATAGTATAGTATAGTACAGTACTGTATAGTATAGTATAGTGCAGTACTGTATAGTATAGTATAGTGCAGTACAGTATAGTATAGTACTGTATAGTATAGTGCAGTACAGTATAGTATAGTACTGTATAGTATAGTATAGTGCAGTACAGTATAGTGCAGTACAGTATAGTATAGTACAGTATAGTATAGTACAGTATAGTATAGCATAGTACAGTATAGTATAGTACAGTATAGTATAGCATAGTACTGTATAGTATAGTATAGTATAGTACTGTATAGTATAGTATAGTGCAGTACAGTATAGTATAGTATAGTGCAGTACAGTATAGTATAGTACAGTATAGTATAGTACAGTATAGTATAGCATAGTACTGTATAGTATAGTATAGTGCAGTACAGTATAGTATAGTACAGTATAGTACAGTACAGTACTGTATAGTATAGTATAGTGCAGTACAGTATAGTATAGTACTGTAAAGTATAGTGCAGTACAGTATAGTATAGTATAGTGCAGTACAGTATAGTATAGTACTGTATAGTATAGTGCAGTACAGTATAGTATAGTACTGTATAGTATAGTATAGTATAGTACAGTATAGCATAGTGCAGTATAGTATAGTATAGTGCAGTACTGTATAGTACAGTATAGTGCAGTACTGTATAGTACAGTATAGTGCAGTACAGTATAGTATAGTGCAGTACAGTATAGTATAGTACTGTATAGTATAGTGCAGTACAGTATAGTATAGTATAGCATAGTGCAGTATAGTATAGTGCAGTACTGTATAGTATAGTACTGTATAGTATAATGCAGTACAGTATAGTATAGTACTGTATAGTATAGTGCAGTACAGTATAGTATTGTATAGTACAGTATAGTGCAGTACAGTATAGTATAGTACTGTATAGTATAGTATAGTGCAGTACAGTATAGTATAGTGCAGTACAGTACTGTATAGTATAGTATATTACTGTATAGTACAGTATAGTATAGTACAGTATTTTATAGTACAATATAGTATAGTATAGTATGGTACAGTATAGTATAGTGCAGTACAGTATAGTATAGTATAGTGCAGTATAGTATAGTGCAGTACAGTATAGTACAGTATAATATGGTATAGTACAGTATAATATGGTATAGTACAGTATAGTATGGTACAGTATAGTGCAGTACAGTATAGTACAGTAAAGTATAGTACAGTAAAGTATAGTACTGTATAGTATAGGGCAGTATAGTATAGTATTGTATAGTATAGTATGGTACAGTATAGTGCAGTGCAGTATAGTATAGTATAGTACAGTACAGTATAGTACAGTATAGTGCAGTACAGTATGGTACAGTATAGTATAGTATAGTATAGTATAGTACAGTATAGTACAGTATAGTATTGTACAGTACAGTATAGTATTGTATAGTATAGTGCAGTACAGTATAGTATGGTATAGTATAGTACTGTATAGTATAGTGCAGTACAGTACAGTATAGTATAGTACAGTGTATAGTACAGTATAGTATAGTATAGTATAGTATAGTACAGTGTATAGTATAGTACAGTATAGTACAGTATAGTACAGTATAGTATAGTATAGTATAGTACATTGTATAGTACAGTATAGTATAGTACAGTATAGTATAGTACAGTATAGTATAGTACAGTATAGTATAGTACAGTATAGTACAGTATAGTATAGTACAGTACAGTATAGTACAGTATAGTATAGTACAGTGTATAGTACAGTATAGTACAGTACAGTATAGTATAGTATAGTACAGTATAGTATAGTACAGTGTATAGTACAGTATAGTACAGTACAGTATAGTACAGTACAGTATAGTATAGTACAGTATAGTATAGCATAGTACAGTATAGTATAGTACAGTATAGTATAGTACAGTAAAGTACAGTACAGTATAGTATTTGAGGTTGAATAAAGACATACGTCCACCCAGTCCAACCCATCTAGCAGTATCCTCATTTCCTGCCTAACTGTTGATCCAGAGGAAGGCAAAAAAAACCACCAAATTTATGAAGGGAGAAAAATTCCTTCCTGACTCCAAGTGGCAATCGGAAATTTCCCTGGATCAACAATGCACATTCCTGGGCCCCATACAATATCATATTATCTGCACACTGGCATACATTATAAAGATAAAAAAGATAATCAATGCACATTCCTGGGCCCCATACAATATCATATTATCTGCTAATGTACAGCGCTGCATCCCCAAGTGGCGCTATATAAATAAACATATACATACATACTGTATAATCTGTAGTTATAACGTACAGCGCTGTGTCCCCAAGTGGCGCTATATAAATAAACATATACATACATACTGTATCACGTGTATAAAATCTGTATTGTTATAATGTACAGCGCTGCGTCCCCAAGTGGCGCTATATAAATAAACAATGCATACATACTGTATAATCTGTATGTTATATGTACAGCGCTGCGTCCCCAAGTGGCGCTATAAAATAAACATATGCATACATACGTATAATCTGTATTGTTATAATGTACAGCTCTGCGTCCCCAAGTGGCGCTATATAAATAAACTATACATACTACCGTATAATCTGTATTGTTATAATGTACAGCGCTGCGTCCCCAAGTTGCGCTATATAAATAAACATATACTACGTACCGTATAATCTGTATTGTTATAATGTACAGCGCTGTGTCCCCAAGTGGCGCTATATAAATAACATATCATACATACCGTATAATCTGTATGTTATAATGTACAGCGCTTGTATCCAAGTGGCGCTATAATAAATAAACTATACATACATACTGTATAATCTGTATTGTATAATATACAGCGCTGTTATCCAAGTGGCGCTATATAATAAACATATACATACATACTGTATAATCTGTATTGTTATAATGTACAGCACTGTGTACCCAGTGGCGCTATATAAATAAACATATACATACATACTGTATAATCTGTATTGTTATAATGTACAGCGCTGTGTCCCCAAGTGGCGCTATATAAATAAACATATCATACATACTGTATAATCTTATTGTATAATGTACAGCGCTGTGTCCCCAAGTGGCGCTATAATAAACATATACTACATAATGTATAATCAGTATTGTTATAATGTACAGTGCTGCTACCCAAGTGGCGCTATATAAATAAACATATATATACATACTGTATAATCTGTATTGTTATAATGTACAGCGCTGTGTCCCCAAGTGGCGCTATATATAAAACATATACATACATACTGTAATATCTGTATTTTATAATGTACAGCGCTGTGTACCCAAGTGGCGCTTATATAAATAAACATATACATCATACTGTATAATCTGTATTGTTTAATACAGCGCTGTGTCCCCAAGTGGCGCTATATAAATAAACATATACATACATACTGTATAATCTGTATTGTTATAAATACAGCGCTGTGTATCCAAGTGGCGCTATATATAAACATATACATACATACTGTATAATCTGTATTGTTATAATGTACAGCGCGGTGTACCAATTGGCGCTATATAAATAAACATACATACATACTGTATAATCTGTATTGTTATAATGTACAGCGCTGTGTCCCCAAGTGACGCTATATAATAAACATATACATACATACTGTATAATCGTATTGTTATAATGTACAGCGCTGTGTACGCAAGTGGCGCTATATAAATAAACATATACATACATACTGTATAATCTGTTTTGTTATAATGTACAGCGCTGCGTACCCCATGTGCGCTATATAAATAAACATATACATACATACTGTTAATCTGTATTGTTATAATGTACAGCGCTGCGTCCCAAGTGGCGCTATATAAATAAACATATACATACATACTGTATAATCTGTATTGTTATATGTACAGCGCTGCGTCCCCAAGTGGCGATATATAATAAACATAACATACATACTGTATAACTGTTTGTTATAATGTACAGCGCTGGTACCCAAGTGGTCGCTATATAAATAACAATACATACATACTGTAAATCTTGATTGTATAATGTACAGCGCTGTGTCCCCGTGGCGCTATATATACAAACATATACATACATACTGTATAATCTGTATTGTTATAATGTACAGCGCGTGTTACCCAAGTGGCGCTATATAAACATACATACATACCGTATAATCTGTATTTTATAATGTACAGCGCTGTGTCCCCAAGTGGCGCTTTATAAATAAACATATACATACATACCGTATAATCTGTATTGTTATAATGTACAGCGCTGTGTCCCCAAGTGGCGCTATATAAATAAACATATACATACATACCGTATAATCTGTATTGTTATAATGTACAGCGCTGTGTCCCCAAGTGGCGCTTTATAAATAAACATATACATACATACCGTATAATCTGTATTGTTATAATGTACAGCGCTGTGTACCCAAGTGGCGCTATATAATAAACATATACATAATACGTATAATCTGTATTGTTATAATGTACACGCTGTGTCCCCAAGTGGCGTTCTATAATAAACAATACATACATACTGTATAATCTGTATTGTTATAATGTACAGCGCTGTGTACCCAAGTGGCGCTTTATAAATAAACATATACATACACACTGTATAATCTGTATTGTTATAATGTACAGCGCTGTGTCCCCAGTGGCGTTATATAAAAAACATATACATACACACTGTATACTCTGTATTGTTATAATGTACAGCGCTGTGTCCCCAAGTGGCGCTATAATAATAAACATATACATACACACTGTTATAATCTGTATTGTTATAATGTACAGCGCTGTGTCCCCAAGTGGCGCTATATAAATAAACATATACATACATACTGTATAATCTGTATTGTTATAATGTACAGCGCTGTGTACCCAAGTGACGCTATATAAATAAACATATACATACACACTGTATAATCTGTATTGTTATAATGTACAGCGCTGTGTCCCCAAGTGGCGCTATATAAATAAACATATACATACATCTGTATAATCTGTATTGTTTAATGTACAGCGCTGTGTACCCAAGTGACGCTATATAAAAACATAACATACACACTGTATCTGTATTGTTATAATGTACAGCGCTGTGTCCCCAAGTGGCGTTATATAAATAAACATACATACATACTGTATAATCTGTATTGTTATAATGTACAGCGCTGTGTACCCAAGTGGCTATATAATAAACATATACATACATACTTAATATCTGTATGTTATAATGTACGGCGCTGGCGTCCCCAAGTGGCGCTATATAAATAAACATATACATACATACTGTATAATCTGTATTGTTATATGTACGGGCGCTGCTCCCCAAGTGGCTCTATATAAATAAACATATACATACATACTGTATAATCTATGTTATAATGTACAGCGCTGTGTACCCAAGTGGCTCTATATAAATAAACATATACATACATACTGTATAATCTGTATTGTTTAATTACAGCGCTGGTGTCCCCAAGTGCGCTATATAATAAACATATACATACATACTGTATAATCTTATTGTTATAATGTACGGCGCTGCATCCCAAGTGGCTCATATAAATAAACATATACATACATACTGTATAATCTGTATTGTTATAATGTACACCGCTGTGTACCCAAGTTGCGCTATATAAATAAACATACATACATACTGTATAATCTGTTTGTTATAATGTACAGCGCTGGTCCCATGGCGCTATATAAATAACATATACATACATACTGTATATCTGTATTGTTAATATGTACAGCGCTGTGTACCCAAGTGGCGCTATATAAACATATACATACATACTGTATAATCTGTATTGTTATAATGTACAGCGCTGTGTACCCAAGTGGCGCTATATAAATAAACATATACGTACATACTGTATAATCTGTATTGTTATAATGTACAGCTGTGTACCCAAGTGGCGCTATATAAATAAACATATACGTACATACTGTATAATCTGTATTGTTATAATGTACAGCGCTGTGTACCCAAGTGGCGCTATATAAATAAACATATACATACATACTGTATAATCTGTATTGTTATAATGTACAGCGCTGTGTCCCCAAGTGGCGCTTTATAAATAAACTATACATACATACTGTATAATCTGTATTGTTATAATGTACAGTGCTGTGTACCCAAGTGGCGCTATATAAATAAACATATACAACATACACTGTATAATCTGTATTGTATAATGTACAGTGCTGTGTCCAAGTGGCGCTATATAATAAACATAACATACATACTGTATAATCTGTATTGTTATAATGTACAGCGCTGTGTACCCAAGTGGCGCTATATAAATAAACTATACATACATAGGGGGTAGATGTCCTTTACAGCACAATTTTAGTGTTCAAGCTCCACCCCCCTTAGTCTGAAAACTAGCCAAAGTTAAAAAGTGCTTTGTACAGGTACAGGGTGACTTCCTATTGGTTAGGTCCTAGACCATAAGGGGGTGGAGCAACAACATGTCCATCTTATGATTGTCGCTAATGCTTTTCTCCCTTGTGTAGCACTCGTGGGAGATGGTGGGAAAGAAGAAAGGTGTATCTGGACAAGAAGGAAGCAGGACAGACAGAACCTAGTGAGGACGTGCGGGAGAACAGAGATAGGGAGCGAGACTACAACGGAGACGTGGGGGCACCCAGGAGAGGCAGAGGGAGCAGCCGAGGACGAGAGTGTAAGTTAACCTACTGTTCTCTGTCATTTATTATGACAGCGTGCGCTACAAGGTCACCATTAGTTAATGGGAGAGGGAGGTCCAGCTATGTATAATGGTCCAGGACACATTCTGGAAGGAGGACTATAGAAATTGAGAATGGCCGGCATTGACGATTGATACGAACTCACTGCCTTTTCTTTTTCCCAGTTCGGGCACAAGAGAATGGTTTGGAAGGTGGTAAAACTGAGGCTCTTCTGGAAGAGGCACAGAGCGTGGGCGCCGGGACGTGGGAGAGGCAGAGGTAACGTGCTAACGGCTTTTAAATCTCCCTTACCCTATAAACGGGAGAGGAACCGATTGGGAGAGGGATTGTTATCCTTTAGAAATCGGACCACGTGAGTGTCTCAATGGGTTTTCTGGTGTTACCGGGACTTTAAGTTGTTTCTTTTTCTCCATAGGAGGGTCGGGAAGGCGAGGTGGCCGGTTCTCTGCGCAGGGGATGGGGTAAGTTTGCGTGAAATCGGGATGACAAAAAACGACTTTCAGCTGTCTAAAGTTCAATTTTAGACAGCTCACAATGGGGGCACAACTGGAAACACTGCCAGGTTAGGAGGCTTTACAGGGGGTCTAATGATAAATACGTGGGTAGAGCAGATGAAATCGTATTTACTCGCCATGCACTGGTCTGTATGTAGATTGATTTGAGGCTAAACGTGACTCCACATCCAAGGAGCCGATCTGCTGATATTCCTCAACCTGGACCTTTCCTTTTGGTAACATTAGAGTATGTCATTGGCCCAGGGGGTGGTTGGAATACTGCCGACTGTTGGCTGGGTGTAGATGGATAGGTAACGGGGTGGTAAAGAAGGCTGAATGGAGGGAGGTGGATGGATCTTTTTCGGCACACCTAATGTTGGCCTTAAAGTTGTACTTACCCATATTTTATGGACTTTACAGTGTCTATTGTATTAAAAGTTACACTACATTGACTGTGTTGAAATCAATGGCGTAACTAGAGTCACTGGGCCCCCCAATAAAATAGGATGGGCCCCTATCGGGGTTTCAGCAACAGCGGAAGATATTTCCACTACCATCATTTTGAGGCGCACCTGGCCCTTTAAAATCACACCAGTGCTCATTGTAAACCCTCTGTGGGGAAGTTCTCACTTGCACATCCTGCCTTTCAGAACCTTTAACCCGCGACTATGCTGAGCCGTCAAGCACTGAGGACAACTATGGCAACAGCAGCACTTGGAACAGTACAGGCAACTTTGAACCAGACGACGGGACATACGTTTCCTTCCTCCATCCCCATTCTCGTCTTTTCCTACCACCAACACGGATACCAGGGAGAAATCTACCAATACGGTCATTAGAACACTCCGACCTCCAAACCCTAATAAGTACCTCCCATCTATATCATTTTATGGGGGTTGGAGCAGGTACCAGCCCACTTCAATGAAAAGTTTCCCCTGCCCGGCGCGTTATTTTTCATTCGGGTCAGGCACGGAGACTGAAACTTAATGGGACAGTAAACAGATTTTAGGTACTTTAAGTACATGACATCTGTATCTCTTCACAGGGGAGATGGATTATTCCCACCTCCCTGTGAATAATAGAACACCCAGGAGCACTGCAACACTTACCTTACCGGCGATCCACTCCTGGCTACTTCCCAGCTGTCAGGCGTATGCGCGCCAATACAAAGACAGGGCAGGTTAGGCATCGCGCCTGGCAGCTGAGGAGGAGTTCGTGAGTGGTGCGCCGGTAAGGTAAGTGTTGCAGTGTCCCCGGTCATTCTATTATTCACAGGGAGCGGAAATAAATATTCTCGCCTCCCTGTGAATAATAGATACAGATTTCATGTACATAAAAATCCGGGTTGGTGTCCCTTTAATTACAGCTACCTATATACAATTATTAGATTGGAATTCTATAGATTAGGATTAATTGGCCCTTTAATTGTTAAACTCTTCTATAATAACGAAATAATAAAGGTATTTGATGGGATTTCCCTTATTCCCCCCCCGTATCTGTATAAGTGTGTTTTCTATATTTATTGTACAGATCTTCATTCCAGACTCTATTAGTACAGTCCTGTTATGTACCCATAATTCCTTGACTAGACCTAATCAGTGTTTGTAGTGGTGATTATAATATGGAGGGGGGGGTATGAGTCACTAGTGTAAATGGTTCCGCTTGATGGCAGGTTTGTCCTGTTGTTCCGGGAAGTGGGACGAGGGGTTTTGGTGGGTCCTTGTAACTAAGGGTGGGGGAGGATAACGATTCAGTTTCAAACGACACTTCTAAATCTGATCTGTGTTTTTTTTGTTCTTCGTTTCAGGACATGATTACATTGGGGGTGAGGGGTCAAATTATCCCCGAGAATTTTCCACTGCTCCTGGTATGATATATCCAGGCGCTCTCACTGCCCCTGATCAACCTTTTATTTTGCTTTGATTTCTCCTGATCCTTGTGTGTGTTAATCTTTTATTGCTAAGGGAATCCATAGAGGGGCTCCAGTGGGTAATCCGTGGTTAGTAAGACATATCCCACTAACCAGTAGGTCAGGACTCTTCTCTGAATCTCATCTCTGCTTATAGCAGGTTGGCCCTTATTCTGAGCTCTAGAAGGGATATACAAATGTTTTAAAAAAAAAAAAAAAACTGTAAATATTTTAACGTTTGTTTTATAAAGCAACACAGTGATTTATTGGTTTATCGATGGCCGTTCCCTAGTATGTGCCAGACCGTTGTACTTAAAATGATCATTAACTTTAATTTAATTTATAATCATTTATGAATATAAAAAGTTTGCAGCATAAACTGTGTTTGTATAAACAACAATGCAGAATATAATCGGTGATGAAATGTACCTGCAAATAGGAAGCAGGAAGAGCAAGTTCCCTTATCTGACACTGGCTAATGCTTAGACCAATCATGACCGGATAAAGGACCAAACTCTGTAACATTGCAACTAAGCCTGTTAGATTTGATCTGAATGGCTAAGTAAACCTTCTTGCAAGATTGAATGGTCAGATGGTGCTAAATTTGCCCCAACCAATCAGATTAGCTTTCAAAATGTTAAACAAGATCTGATGGTGTGGGCAAAATTAGCACCATTTTTAACAAGAACTTTTATTGAATCTCCCCGTTTGTGTTCCATATGGTCTTTGCGTAAACTGGGCTCATTATTGGACCAGAATTGTTTTTGCTGTTTAAAAGAATAATTTGGGGTTGTAATGGAATGTGAAAACTATCACACAGTATGGAATATTGGAGGTAAATCCCATATATACAGCAATGTGCTGTTACTGTATTGAACCTGAGCATCGAAGGGTGCCCCTCATCTTCTATTTCAGTCTTAAGGACTTCCAAATGAAATGCCTAGGTTTGAACATTTATGTGCTGCTAACACAGTGCAGACAAGCATGGTGGTTGTAACTAACCAATCCGTTGTTGCTGTGCTTCTGATTTCTAATTGGCTGCTTTTTTAAAAATGTATTTATTTATGAATTTATACATTGAGGGGAGGGCAAATGTTTTCCATTCCTGGGTGTCTTCCTCTGCTCACGTAACCGGTGGTGAAAACTGTTCTTTGGTGCTGATTTCTGCTGGTTAACCCTTGGGTCCAGCTTGTGGTCTGGATTCATAGAGCTGCCTCTTAACTTGCCCTTGGGCTGTCTTCCTATGTGCTAGGTGCGTGGAGGACCGCTACAGAGGAATGGGGGACAGAGGACTGAATGAAGATGTAAGTAGTTCTACTTGACCATTAGACTATGGCCCAGTTGAAATTAAAGGAAGATCCCCAACAGACAGGCAGTTGCGGAGGCGGGTACTGTACTCGATGGAGGAGATGGGGGGAGTGATCGGGACACCGTGGTTTCCTGTGTGTAAAGAGATTAAGCTCTGGCTAGTGGATCTTATCTCCTGCTTTACGCGGTTAGTTGTTTCACTTTCTAATCATTTTGTGTGTTTTATTTTCAGCTTTCAGAAACCAAGATTTTCACAGCTTCCGTGTAGCGTCAGCGCCTGCTCCTTCTGAGAGCGTGACGATCACTGCTGGACAGAGGTTAGGGGTGTGGGTGGCTATAAAATCCACACCTAGTTAATGTGTAGGGGGCAGAACATTAAAGGATGCTGTTTTGCAGGATCGACCTGGCCGTATTGCTTGGAAAGAGCCCGTCATCCCTAGAAAATGAGTCACCTAGTATGGACCCTTCTCAGAACGCTGCATGGCCCAGCCCCTGTGTTTAGCAGTTCCAAAAGAGTCCCTATCACAAGGAAGCCCAGGAAGCAGTTTCCCTCATCACTCTATGGTAAGTAATGTCTATTTGGTATCTAAATATCCCTACTCTGCAATAAGTATGCTGCCTGCTGCTTCCCTCTGTATGGGAAGTAAAACTGTCCAATGATTGGTCATCTGTATGGGAAGTAACACTGTCCAATGGATGGTCATCTTTATACGAAGTAACACTGTCCAATGATAGGTCATCTTTATAGGAAGTAACACTGTCCAATGATAGGTCATCTTTATACGAAGTAACACTGTCCAATGATTGGTCATCTTTAATACAGTACACTGTCCAATGATTGTCATCTTACAGGAATTAAAACTGTCCATGATTGGTCATCTTATGAAGTAAAACTGTCCAATGATTGGTCATCTTTATGGAAGTAAAACTGTCCAATGATAGGTCATCTTTATACGAAGTAACATGTCCAATGATTGGTTCACTTTATACGAAGTAATACTGTCCCTGATTGGTCATCTTTATACGAAGTAACACTGTCCAATGATTGGTCATCTTTATACGAAGTAACACTGTCCAATGATTGGTCATCTTTACGAAGTAACACTGTCCATGTGGTCATCTTTATGGAAGTAAAACTGTCCAATGATTGGTCATCTTTATAGAAGTAACATGTCCAATGATTGTCATCTTTATGGGAAGTAAAAACTGTATAATGATTGGTCATCTTTAGGGAAGTAAAACTGTCCACTGATTGTCATCTCTGTGGGAAGTAAAACTGTCCACTGATTGGTCATCTTATGGGAAGTAAAACTGTCCACTGATTGGTCATCTCTATGGTAAGTAAGCGAGTACACACAGTGATCTCAGAGCAGATCCTTTTCAGCATACCAGTAGACCCTTGTTGGCTGTGTTTGTAGCCACTAAGGGGGGACATTGTATGCAATAGCAACCTTGTTATCTTGGGCGTTTAAACGCATCTGTTAATGTTCTGTTCCCACCCCACTTGGTACCGACAGATCAATTGTGTTGTACTATGATGCACAGCTGGAAAATGGTGGCTTGTTTTTCTTCCATGATTATTGGAAGACATTCCTGCATGTAGTTACACAAAGGTTTTAAAAAAAAAGTATAAAACCCTTGTGGGTATTATAGGTCTCCCTCCCCCAGCCCCAACCGCATTATTATGTCCAGAAACTCCCTCGAACTCTGTTCCTCTTCCCTCTCTCCCCGGCGTTCTCCACTGCCGGCAGCCGTGCCCGTGATTGGCTGCCTCTCAGCCAATCAGGGACGCAGCTGCCGGTCCGGCCCCCTGCTTGCAGTTTCATGAAAAGATTAAGGTAAGTAATGATCGGGAGAGTTTCTGGACATAATATAATGCGGTTGGGGCTGGGGGAGGGAGACCTACAATATATGAAAAGTAACATGCCCTTTAATTTGTGGTTCACTAATTGATTGACTTCTGAATTTCCAGGTCAGCGTTGGGTAAAAACTTCAGTACGGCGAACCCAAAGGCGGCACTACCCACAGGCTCTCAGTTCCTAGAGCAATTCAAAACTGCCCAGGCCCCTCGCCAACTTGCAGCTCAGCATTCGCAGTCAGACGCGACCGGAAACACCTCCTGGGAGCTCGGCTCCACGGCACAGCCACCCTCGCTGGGGCAGTACGTAAGAACCTCTTGTGCCCAGCTTAAGTATACTCTGGATTGGTGCCCTGTTGTCTTCCTGTTGAACACTTTGCATACCGATAAGACCATTTCTGGCTTTTTCTGTAGCCTTTAAAGGGGGACAGTGTATGCAATAATATTATGGCTCTTGGCATGGAATGTATTGGCTTGAATACTATAGCAGGGTCTGGTTCCCTGCTAAGATCCAACATCATTATCTTGGATTTTAATTGATTTTAAGTGCTTGTCTCATTCATCCAGGTCATGGTATATCTGTAATATTCATTCATCCAGGTCACGGTATATCTGTAATATTCATCCATCCAGGGTCACGGTATATCTATAATATTCATTCATCCGGTCACGGTTATCTGTAGGTCACGTAATCTGTAATATTCATTCATCCAGTCACGGTATATCTGTAATATTCATTCATCCAGGTCACGGTATATCTGTAATATCCTCGTCCAGGTCACGGTATATCTGTAATATTCATCCATCCAGGTCAGGTATATCTGTAATATTCATCATCCAAGTCATATATCTGTAATATTCTCCATCCAGGTCATGGTATATCTGTATATTCTCCATCCAATCACGGTATCTGTAATATTATCCATCCAGGTCACGGTATATCTGTAATATTCATCCATCCAGGTCACGGTATATCTGTAATATTCATCCGTCCAGGTCACGGTATATCTGTAATATTCATCCGTCCAGGTCACGGTATATCTGTAATATTCATCCATCCAGGTCACGGTATATCTGTAATATTCATCCATCCAGGTCACGGTACTTCGTATATTCATCCATCCAGGTCACGTAATCTGTAATATTCATCCATCCAGGTCACGGTATATCTGTATATTCTCATCCAGGTCACGGTATATCTGTAATATCATCATCCAGGTCACGGTATATCTGTAATATTCATCCATCCGTCACGGTATATCTGTAATATTCATCCATCCAGGTCACGGTATATCTGTAAATTCATTCATCCAGGTCACGGTATATCTGTAATATTCATTCATCCAGGTCACGGTATATCTGTAATATTCATTCATCCAGGTCACGGTATATCTGTAATATTCATCCATCCAGGTCACGGTATATCTGTAATATTCATTCATCCAGGTCACGGTATATCTGTATATTCATACATCCAGGTCACGGTATATCTTTAATATTCATTCATCCAGGTCACGTATATCTGTAATATTCATACATCCAGGTCATGGTATATCTGTAATATCCATCCAGGTCATGGTATATCTGTGTATTCAGTTAGATCAACTGGACTTAGTTTAGTTCGTGAAAACGTTTCACATGTTTAACACCTTACTCTGGGCGTTCCTATAACACCTCTTAGCCACTATCTAATCACGCCCTTAACACCTGGCTGTGATATGCTAATTGGGATTTTCCAGGGTACATAATTGCCACAGATTCTTGTACAAGTCATTCTGAATTGAGAGATCCAGTCGGATGACTAGCGAAACGTCTTCAAGAACTAAACTTCAAGTCCAGTTGATCTAATTGAATACAACAGATAATGGTTACAAGTCTATAACCTTGGTTCACGTTGAGTTAATGTTTGTACTATAGATATGAAGAACTCTTCAGACCCATTCAGCAAACGCCAGAGCTTCCCCCAAGCCTCGACCATGATGGAAGTCTACCTGCGGAGAAGTCTCCAGTGGTTAGCTCTCCTTCCACTGTTCCAGTCTGCCCTTCGTCACCTCTCCAGCAAAACCAATAGCTCCCCAGATGTCACCGGTGTCCTCAGAAACCAGTCTGGTAGCCCTCAACCTACGCAGAAAAATTGAAGCAGCAGAAAAGAAAGCTTCCCTTACATCTAAGGTACCAGAGGAAAGGCTGATTTTTATACCCCCCTAATTTACTCTTATTTCGGCCTTATGTCTGTCCCCTTTTTGTTAAGCTAACAATGTCCCACATCTCTTTATAAGAATTTTAAACCGGTTCCTTCCGTACAGATACCAGCCCTTGCTGTAGAAATGCCAGGCTCTTCTGACATCAGGGCTTAACCTGCAGTTCGGGGCCTTGCTGTTTGGATCGGAACCTGTCCTCACAGAATATGAACCTCCTCCCACTGCAAATGTGTCTGCTAGCCGGGCCAGAACAGTTTATCACCACCTGTAAGGTAAGTCATGGGGGGTCAGTGATGATTCCTAGTGGCTAATTAGCTTTGGCTTAAATTCAGCTAAAACGGTTAGTCCAAAAAAATCTAGGTGCCAGTCTAACAGATTGTTAGCCATTCCCATAGACCTCAATAGGCAATATACTCTAAAAATTAGTAGCCGCAGTAATCTGATACCTGGGATTTGTCCAGCCCTGCTTTAAAGGGCAAATTCTCCCATCAAATGAAAAATTGTATATAAGTAAATCACCCCCAAAATTGCAATTGTTGGAAAGCTGAGAGATGAGAAATGCTTCCCGGTGTTCGGTTACCCTCTGTTTCCTGGTTAGCCGTCAGTCAAAGTGACAGTGACATCACAGCCAATAATTGAATGTTATTCCCTAGCTGCCCCTCTGAGTCATGTGTGACCCGGAAAGCTAGGAGAGAGGGTGGATACCTTTTTAAAAGTAAAATGGGTTATTCCTGCATCTGTCAGCTTCCTTTACTATTGTGGTTTGCAGTTTGGGGGTGGGTCATTTAACGTTTATATAATTCAGTTTGGGGGGGGGAGGAATATTTATCTACAGTTGCTCCATAAATTTTATTGCTGCCTGGTGCTGTATATTAGCAATAAAATGAGAAACCGTTTCATATAAAAAGGATTCGTAATTCTATTACTAACATGTGGGTTCTCCTTGCAATTTACTGTCATGGTGGAAATGAACTCTCTACTATAAACTGAATAGGACTTGGTTATTAGTCTGGTTGTTCATGACAGTAGACCCTTTCTGACTTATAAGTAGCCAAAAAGGGGGGACAGTTCATGGTACAGTAACATGGCGCTATGAAGGTCCATCAGACAAGTGATGAGCTCAGTTATGTGCCCACATTGTTTGTAATGTCTGTAATCGATAGACCAGTTTCTTTACACCTTTCCCTTCTTTACAGTGAATCATCCACCTCCGTCGTGGCCAATCAGAGCCCAGAATCTGTCTACCAGGGCAGTAGCAGCATCAATCGCACCATTCACGTCTCAGAGTAGGCAGTCAAGGTCCAGTGTACGAGCAGCGTGCACACGACCAGACGCTACCCAAACCCTATTACCCCCCTCATCTTCCTCGCCACAGAAAGATCTCGGCCATTCCAGGTAATACCAGGCGGAGTTTGGAATCCGTTTGTGCGGTAGCCGGGTGGATACGGCTGGTGATAAGTAATCCGAATAATAACAATTCAACCCTTTCTCTGCAGAATGGATTCAGCTCTGGGCAGGCTCCTCATTGCAAACGGCTGTGTCTGTAGATGGTATGTTCCCCTTAATATGAATTTTATTGCAGCTCGTAGCATACTCCAGTCTCGGAATAGCCAGCATTGTGGAAATGTTTTATTGGTTTCACTGCTCTACAGTGTGTATTTTATCATTTATTGTGGAGCACGGCAGGTAATGCTTGCCAAGCACGTCACAGTGGTGGAAACAATTTGTGAGCGCCACGAGGTGAATTGTTTGGTTTCTATCTCCTGTTTACATTGCACGCCAGTAGACCCGTCATAACTCAATATAGCCGATGGGGGGACGGCAAGTGCTAAATGAATAAGACCCCCAGACATGTGATCAGATCACCCCTTTGTGTGTTTCTTGTTCTGGCTCTTTACATGTGTTTTTAACATCCTTTGCAAATTAAAGGGAAATTCTAATATACTCAGTGTGGTTCTAAATCACTGGGTCCTCATAACTGGGGGTACATTAGATTGGCCAAATTACTAAAGTAGAGACTACTGAGCACTGTCTCCTCCCTCTCAGGGGTGGGACCTATGGGAAGACTCTCCGTAAGAAACTTCCTGTATACCAGGTCCCAGACTGTGGGAGGGGGCGGGGCGATCTAATGTACCTCCCAGAGGTTAAGACCTTGCGGATTAGGTCCCCCCTGGACATACTATAATTTAGCAATAGGGAGTATTTAAGGTACAATTGTCCTTTATATTGTTCTAAATTTTATATTGTTTATAGAAACTGCTGGTTTTATCTTCCAGTTTCCTCTGTCTCCACTGGAAAAGCCGATTCCCCCTCGGCTCCCAGCATGTCTCTCTCGCTGACCCAGTGTCGACATCTCTAACTCACCACTGCCGGGCCACATTCCTCCCAGCTCAGCGGCCTTGGTCACACTGAAGATTTGCAAAACGTCCCACGCAGCTCAGCAGGTACCGGAAATTTCCCAGAATTCCCTTCTGACAATGTACTGGCGTTTACACACGTTTACATGTTACCAATAAAAATGTCACTTTCTTTCCCAGCACGTTATCTTCCCAACATCAGACTTCCACCTCATCCTCTGTGAGGACCCCCGCAACAACACCGCTGGTGAGTATCCTCTGAATGCTCCTATTCTGACATTGGCTCCGTTCAATCAACCCACAGCAGCCAATCCGCTAATGTATTACTGGCCAATGTAGATTGATGAATGAAAGGAAACATCTGATTGGATGCATTTGGAAGAGAAGCTTTTCACAGTTGGCTGTTGTGAACAATTTGAAAATTCTGATTTGGCTGCTCTTTTCTGTATGAATGCTCTGAATTCTGATTGGCTCCTCTTTTCTGGTATGGATGCTCTGAATTCTGATTGGCTCCTCCTTTTCTGTATGAATGCTCTGAATTTGATTGCTCCTCTTTTCTGTATGAATCTGCTCTGAATTCTGATTGGCTGCTCTTTTCTGTATGATGCTCTGAATTCTGATTGGCTCCTTCTTTTTTCTGTTATGAATGCTCTGAATTCTGATTGCTCCTCTTTTTCTGTAGAATGCTCTGTTCTAATTGGCTGCTCTTTTCTGTATGAATTCTCTGAATTCTGATTGGCTCCTCTTTTCTGTATGAATGCTCTGAATTCTGATTGGCTGCTTTTTCTTATGAATGCTCTGAAGTGCTGATTGGCTCTCTTTTTCTTTATGATGTTCTGAATTCTGATTGGCTGTGTGTTTGTTCGAACCACAGCTGATCCAGAAGAAAATTTATTCATACTGTTTAACTGATTTGGCCATTTTTATGCTTTCCTGCCAGCATACCAGCGTGGGATACTGAGAGCAGCCTTCACTCCTCTGTCGCCACCTTCTCCAGCCTCCAGTCAGTCCCTACCACTCCGACTGCTCCCGCCTCATCTACCTCAGTGTGGGCAAACCTTGGCCTTGTCTTAGCAGTAGCTCAACAATTGCCCCTTCCACACGCAGCTCCATCGCCCCCACTTCAGGTGAGAAGCCCCAGTTCTTTATCAATAATCCCATCCAATCCTTTGCCATTACAGTCGTGCATCTGCCTGTCTATTATGTTGCCAGCCAATGAACACTCTTGTTTTCCATCACCAGTCATTTATATAAAAGTTTGCCTGAGCTATTAATTTGCAGCTTCCAATCAGATTTGGCTTTTTGCTGGGTTACTGCATTCTGATTGGCTTCTAAAAAAAAAAAAAAAAAAAAGCAGCTGGGGCAAACTTTTACAACTTTATTGTCTTTACAGGAATTACTGTAGCGACTATTAACCTTTCCCATTCCTGGTGTGTGCACTGGAAATTGTTACAAATCTTTATCGTTTATGTGTTGCAGGTAAAGCCCCTCCAATCTGCCTCCAGGGGTCCCTCCGCTGCTACCAAACCCATACATTGTGGCCCCTGGTCTGTTACTGCCTACCCTGTAAGTATTCCTCTCCTAGTATTTATTCCATGACTTTGTTGTGGGGGGGGGAGTCTCTTGCTATGGAATCCTGGGAATTCCAAAAATGAATCTATTTATTCATCTTTTGTGAAGTCATTCATTCATACAGATATAACTTGAAATATGTCTATATTAATAGTCAGACCAGCTGTTAGATGAGATAAACCTAGCACCACATGGGAGTCACTGTCCAATCTCTGGAAGACTCCCGAGATGTCTGAATGACGTTTAATTCATCCTCTTCCATTGTCTGTTGTAGATTTGCAACACACACACACACACACACTGCTCATTCCTCCCTTTGGGAAGTCCAAAGCTCATGGCCCAAATCTGTTTATGTGCAGCCACAATGTTACGGTTACGACGACCTCCAGATGCTGCAGACAAGGTTCCCTTTGGTGAGTGATCTACATTTCTGTCCGACTGTATTTCTATGGCTGTTCCTGCATGTTCCCTAACCACGGCCATCTGCATTGCAGGATTATTACAGTATCCCGTTCGCAACGCCCAGCACTCCCTAACTGGAAGAGATGCAGCCTGGCGAATAAACCCTTACTCAGGGTGGGTGAGGTATTGAATGTAGAAATCATTCCCTTTATAGTAAGGCAGGCAGAGTCTGACACATTGTTTTCAATTCCTTTCCATCGCAGGGTGACCTTGCAAATTTTGCCGCGCAGATGCTTCCTCTCCTGCTCCTGCAACAACTTGGCACAGCCGCAACAGAGCCAGGCACAGGACACCACACCACACGCAACATTCCTTAACCCGGCTCTACCACCAGGCTACAGCTACACCAGTCGCCCTACTATACCGGGGTACCAGGTCTCCCCAGCACTTTCCAGTACGGGCCTGCCGTGTTCCCAGTGAGTGTGCATTACAGTAACAGTAACCACTGACACCTGGAAAAACTGGGTTAATGAGGGTGTATGGGGGGAGTAATAGGAACTACCCGAAGGGTCTTTAGTTAAAAATAAAAGCACCTTATTTAATGGGTTATGTTGCTGCTGACTTGTAATGTAAAGGGTTCCCCTAGAGGCTGAGTATGAACTCTCCCTCATAGAACAGTTTTACAGGTTGGGTTGTGACCGTAAACGATGTGAGCCTTTTGATCCAGCCTTGCCTGCACTCAACCTGTTAACAGTCCTTTCCGGTTAGCTCTTCTCCTCCCCCCCCCCCCCCCCCCCCCCCCCAGTACTCCTCATCCAGCTACCAGAGTGTCACCATACCCGGCGATCAATGCAGGACCCGTGTCCGGTGACAGGATATTAAAGGCCCCTCCTGCACGTAGCCCCTAAACAACCAAACCTTTGCATCGTTACGAGAACATTGGGGGTTTTACACCAAGTGCCTTCTCTAGAGTGAACAGGAAGGGCAATTCCGATTTGTGCGCCAGAGACCCTTTTCTGAAGAAGCAGAGCCTGTCCTAAGATTTGGCATGCCTTGGACCCATTGGACTGGGGGAGGGGGGGGATTGGTTCCAATATTTAGACCCGTAAGAAGAAGTCTTTGTTCCTCTTTTCTCTTTTAAGTAACAAAATGTTGGTATCTTCTGTCCGGGGGGCCCTCGGAGGGAATCGCCATGCGCTTTCAATATGGTAGGGGTTATCTTGCCATTGGCATGGGCCGGGGCAGAACTGCAAGGAAACTTTAGCGGAACCATTGGAAACGAACATTTCGCGCCCGCCTGTTCTATTTTTGTATCCGTGTTTTTCTTGTTTTTTTCTTCCTGATTGTAATATCTTAATAAAAGTATTTTCAATAAAGTGCCCGATCTGCTCTCTGGGAGCTTTTTTTATTTGCAATTAGACTTGGCAGCTTTTTTTTTATTTACGGAATCCGCCTAGTTCTTTTTATGTTGCCAATGCCGGGGGGACTGGTGGCAGTTTTCCAGCGTGTATGGGTGTCAGGACATGTGTGTGAACAATACTGTAGGGTGTTGGGGAGCCATTGACCTAGTCGGCTCCATTAATTCTAGTCTGATGTAAATAATTCGTGCCATGTGCTATTTAAAAGGTGTAGTTAGGGGATGAGGATTTCCATGTAAGGAGGAAGTGGAAGTGCCCCACCCAATACAAGAAGCCTCAACCAATCACAGTGCATCTGATCAGATTTCCCTCCGCACTGCCACCCCAATTTCTGAATGTGGTTCGTGAGATTTTTTTTTACCCTTCCTACTTACCTCTGACTTCCCTGCGCACTGATGAGACTCCAGGCGAACGGGCCAGCGGAGAGATTTTCATGTATCTGGGGAACGCTCCAGGTACGTCCCAGAATTCTCCAGGTGAGGTGAGCGACATGCCTGGCTTCTTTGTTTCTGGCACTAGTGTGTGTGGCGTGGGAGGGGCGGGTGGGAGCTACGTGGTCTAGATGTCTGTAAACTTCTGCTTTCTTTGGCTGACTCAAGGGGTCACGTTGCCCTGCTTTTCACTAACGGGACCCTGTGCTGGGCCTGTTAACATGTGTTTCATCTCCGGGTACTGCTGGGTCATAATGCTTACGATTGGAGAAAGCCACCCCACACTTATGACCAATTGGGACCCACAATGCTATAAGAGCTGATTATAAGTTCCCATAGGAATGGATGCACGGCGAGACACATCGATAATCTGGTGCAGCAGGGTAAAGGCTACGGCATTGGCCGGCGGTATTGCGCCAGTTCGACGTCGGGGATAGTGCGATTCGTATAAACCTCTGCGCTAGACGCCGGAGCGCAATACGCCAGCGGATGTCGTAGCGTTTTCGCTTTGTTCCGATTGCGAAGGGAATGATCTAAAGAAACGCTTGTGGGGGGGGGGGACAGGGTGTGATTGTCCCCAATATGAAAACTCCTGGTTGTTCATTTTTGTGATTGACTCTTGACTCCAGAGTGAGACGTTGAACCTTGGGCCGAGTCCTGGAGATTCTTTTTTTTTGGCGTTCCCAGTGTCTGGCTTATGCTCCATGTTCCCTGTTCCTTTCTCCCTCTAGGTGGCTCCTACCTCTCAAAGCAAGCACGGGATGAATGTCAGTGTCAACACTCAGCAATCTGCTTTTCAAACAGCGCCAGTACGGTTCCCACGGGTACAGCACGGGTAAGGCCATAGTGTTCGTGCGGGTTGGCAGCAATCCATACTAGGCAGATTCGGGTCTCTACCAAGTATGCAACGCAAACATGTAGGATGGGAGGAGGGTATTTTAGGGGTGCGGCTGTGTGCTACCGCAATATAGGGGTTACGTGTGGGGTACAGGGTACACACGTTCAGTCCTGGTGTCCCCTTTGGTTCCGGATACCAGCGACTAATTTATACATGTACTGGGCTCTGGTTTTGCAAACAGCCTTACCATATCACCATAAAGCACACCAGCTGTATATATACGGGTGTGTATATTTATATACATGGGGGAAGCTCATATTGTTTTCTCTTAGTCAGGTCTTACGAGCCTCCAAATGAAGTCGGCAGAGTTTGCAGGAGGCTTCGTTACTGCCACGCCCCGTGCAGGAGACTTCGTTTTCTGCATTGCCCTATGCAGGAGGCTTCGTTACTGCCTCGCCCTATGCAGGAGATTAGTTACTGCCACGCCCCTGCAGGAGGCTTCGTTACTGCCACTCCCCATGCAGGAGGCTTCGTTACTGCCACGCCCCATGCAGGAAGGTTTCGTTACTGCCACCCCCTTGCAGGAGGCTTCGTTACTGACTGCTCCCCTATGCAGGAGGATTTTACTGCCTCGCCCCATGCGGAGAATAGTTTCTGCCATCCCCAATCAGAAGGCTTAGTTACTGCCACGCCCATGCGAGAATTAGTTACTGCCATGCCCCAATCAGAAGGCTTAGTTACTGCCACCACCCGGCAGGAGGCTTGT
The DNA here is from genome assembly GCA_019447015.1 of Hymenochirus boettgeri. Taxonomy (NCBI): domain Eukaryota; kingdom Metazoa; phylum Chordata; class Amphibia; order Anura; family Pipidae; genus Hymenochirus; species Hymenochirus boettgeri. The sequence goes on from JAACNH010000381.1 coordinate 149,941, forward strand.
ATCGTTACTGCTCGCCCTATGCAGGAGGATTAGTTACTGCCACGCCCCATGCAGGAGGCTTTCGTACTGCCACGCCCCGTTCAGGAGGCTTCGTTACTGCCTTTCCCTATGCAGGAGGATTAGTTACTGCCTCGCCCTATGCAGGAGGCTTAGTTACTGCCACGCCCGATCAGGAGAATTAGTTACTGCCATCCCCAATCAGAAGGCTTAGTTACTGCCCACGCCCATGCAGGGAATTAGTTACTGCCATGCCCCAATCAGAAGGCTTAGTTACCGCCACGCCCCATGCAGGAGAATAGTTACGGCCATTCCCCAATCAGAAGGCTTAGTACCGCACGCCCCATGCAGGAGAATTAGTACGGCCATGCCCAATCAGAGGCTTAGTTACTGCCATGCCACCCCATGCAGGAGGTGGCATACCGAGGCGGAAATACATCTTTTATACAGAATTTCCTGCTGTCCTGCCTGTTCTAACATTGTTTTCCCTGTTCTATATAATTCTGGATCGAGTTGGGCCCTTTTACTTTTTTTTTTTTTTTTCTAAGCACACTGATGGAATATTTCAGATATTTATGTGCATGTTTGTGCGGAGCGGACATAGTGCTTGCAGGGCAGAGGCGAATTATTTATCCAGTGATCACAATGGAAACCTGAGTGGGAAAAACATTATTCATGACCTTAGCAAACTGTTGGGAATGATCCAGTTTTATTTGGGGACCAACACTAAACAAACCAGCCTTGTCACCTCTTGTAGTCTAATGTAGGGAATTGGATTTTTGTTTGGTTAATATTTTTAGATGTGACCCTCTTCCCTCCCCCTGATGTCCTACTCCTCCCTCCTCCTCTGTCTCATGAGCCATAAAAGCCTCCTACACTCCTTTTGCTGATCACTAGCGCGCCCCCACTCTACTTCTTCACCCTCTTTCTCTCCCCCTTTCCCTGCGTGGAGCGTCTACTCCCCCTGGTGGCTTGAGCAGCAGCAGGTGGGAAGCTGTGTGTAAATCCTCTCATTGGGATCCCGCTTTCCCCAAAAGGAAGGCTATAGTCAGGGGACCAGGTCTGGCTGCAGCCCCTTTAACACGCATGCAGACCTTTCTATCGACTGCAGCCACCCACCTGCCCACTGCGGCTCCGTGCCGCCAGGATCCACGCTTGTGTACGCTGGGGTAAAACAGGTGGCACGGGCTTGTGGCTGATCGTGGCTCTTGGCAAACATGTTTAAGTAAGTGGTTGACCCTTCCTATGCTGAGGGCTGTGTCTGTTCACAGGCTTTGAGGACATGGGCCAGGTTTCCGGCTGGGGGATTTCTGTAGGGTGCATTTAGTGGGGTTCTGCTCAGAGCAAACTGCTGCTGTCGCACCACACGGAACAGGCGCTGGGTAAGTGCTTATCTGGTCTTCTGCTTCCAGGTCTTGGATCCATTCCTCTCGTCTCTCCTATGTCCCTAATGGTCTTCCTTCTCCCTCTGCCAGCTTTCGCCCCCCTGCTTCTTCACACAAAGCCCCTTCTCCCAGAACCATCTTAAAGAAAGGCATGCCCTGCCTATTAAAACTCCACCCTTTGTATACTCTTTTGTTTGGTTTTTACATGGCCCATACAGTAACCTCGGACCAAGTCGGGTGTTTTATTCCTGCCCTTGGTTAACAAGCTACAACTGATTGGTTGTTACCGGTCAGACATGTAAACAGAACCCTAATTATTACCTCGCTTATCCCCTTGTAACTTGGCCATAGATTTCCCTAGATGGAGCTTTCTCCTATGTCAGGTTAGGTGTCAGACCCCCTCCTCCCCCCCTCTTTCTTTTTCCCTTTTTGGCTTCACCCCACGCACCAACTACCTTCTCTTCTCCACCCACAGGTGTCAGTGACCTCTAGCAAACAGGCAGTTCCTGATATAATCGGGCTCTGTCTACTCCAAAACCCAGGTAGGTCTAAACCAGGGGGAAAGACTGGGTCAAAGATGCTCAGATCTCTACTGAGCAACTGAATCAACCGCTGGGTCAAGGGAAGACCATAACGGTCTTACAGGGGTCCTGCAAACAGGGGAGTCAGTATATCGGAAAGATTTATTTGGGCAGGTTACGGTCATTAGATGGAAAAAGACTGCTTTTTCTTAAGGGTATACGTATTCACACTGAACTTCCCCTGTAAGTTGCATTTCCTTTTTTTTGTGGGGGGTGAACAATTGTAAAATAATAGAAACATCTGTGGTATTTTTGAAAATCTGTATCTTCTTTCTCGCTGTTTATTCCTGATGTCCCTGGGCGTTAGAAACATCTGGTATGCCTCCCTTGCTTTCTTAGAATTGGTGGTTCTGAACAAGTTAGGGTAAATAAAGCCCTTCCGTCGTACCTTAAAATAACTCAGGTTCACATATCTAACTTTGTGAGAAGTTACTTGCTAAAACGTTTAGCATATAACTTCTCCTTTCACCAGCTTGTAACCATGTGACCAGTTCTTTTCTGCGTTAGTAGCTCTCACTCTGGCAAACGTTCTTTTTTTTTTTTTTTGTAAGTGAGCACGCTATGGCCCTGGAGGGGAGGAGCAGAGTGTCAGTAATGTCACTTCAAGCTACTGGAAGCAGGAAGTTATTATCTGCAATATAAGAAATGATCCAATGGCCAAGACTAACGTGCGGAACACGTGGCCAATCTACAATTTAAATGGCCAGGAAGTCTTATTGATCAAACCCTTTATTATTTTGTTTTATGATGGGTGTGTTATGTAAACATTATGTAAAGGAGACTTACTGTACTACCCAATAGGGCTGTGTCAGTCCTGTGTATACCAGTAGAGGCGCTGTTGCTTTCAGTAGTCAGTGACTCATCTGTTTTTTTTTTTTCCCTTTAGCAATCATTGAAGCAGGGATTCACACGGGCACACCGGCTACATCGTTCAATCTGCCTCGGCCCTTGGAAGTGGGGGCCCATCAAACCCTGCCACAGCAGCTGCTTACCCTCCGTCCTTCAGCACATTCTGGCCCCACACCAGCAGCCCCACTCCCAATTCTGCACCACCATCTTCCACAGGATGCTCAGGTAAACCTGGCGGAGGGCACCAATGAAGAGACCGGGTGCAAAAAACGCGTGTGGTTTCCCGTCCATCTCATCCATCCACTGGCTATATAATTGGCGAACTTAATCTGCATTATTTTAAACAATCTACCAATGCCAGTTAACGCCACTCTTATACTGCCCTACAGTTTCATTTTATTCCTTAAAGGATCTCGTATTAGAATGTTTATTTTTAACGGGTTTTATTTCACTAACTTCAGGCCTCCGAGCTAAAGCTGGCAATGGTTCCATTGTGATCTGTTCGATTTTCCCCTTCCCACTGACCAACGTACAACAACGCGACACAATGTGCTTGTCAGGCTCCGTGTCCATGACATCATGTTTAAAGGGCATGTTTGCACTCTCAAATGAAAAATTATACATGGGTCAACACCCCCCAAAAACTACCAGTAGGCATAGGGCTAACCAGCTTAATGATACTCCCTCCCTTTCTCTCCTCTCAAATGTATCAGCCTCTTCTCCAAGCACTTTTACAGCTCACACATGCTCAGAGGAGACAGCTAGCGAATAGTTATTGGCTGTGATGTCATTTGTTAATTCATGACTGACAGCTCTAATCGGACGCCAGGAAGCACAATGGTGTTACAGCATTTCGGTCTCATTTATTTAACTTCTGCAGTTTGAGGTGATTTACTGACATACATTTTTTTTATTTGAGGGTTACTTGCGAATTAATGACTGATAAGTCCTCGTCCTAAGATAGGTCAATGGATCCAGCAACAATTCATGTAAATCGAATTTCAGTACAATAGAAACATGAGTGGTGCAGTGGACAGGAAGTGACATCATACATGATTGTCCATGTGTTGTCATTCCTATATTTTCCCCTTCTCTTTATGGGCGGGTTTTTTTTCCCACCCGGTGCCCATCCATGCTAAATGTGTGTCCTTTATTTTGCATATCCGGCCACTTGCATCAGCTGCCTATTTGCAGATTTTGTGTTACCACCTCTGCAAGATGTCAGTAATCACAGTTGAGGGGAGTGCCCTCCCTTTATACACAGACACACAAGTGCGGTTGTTCCCACACGCTCACTGCTCTCACCCAGTGGGTAAATGGTGTTGGTGGAGGGATCCTTTCACGCGGCATTGAATGGCTCTCCCTGTCTTCGTTTTATTTTGCTCCTTCTATAAATATACATGGCAATGTGGGGAGTCTGGAATGGAAAGTTTACTGGTTTTAAATAGAGTTGAGACGGTCCGTTAAAACTGGCAAAAGTTTCCCTCGCCAGAACCAGACGATATTTTTAGTGACTCCATTTATACATTGCCTGTATAGTGACTGAATTGTCTGGATATGTTTGTTATATTGACGAAAAATTAGGATAAATTAATGTCTGTTGATTTAAAGGATGTGTTCACCCGAAAAGGAAAGGGCCAAACCAGCCTGTTCTAAGCTTGTAAATATGGAAACTGCTCATTGACATCTTACCATTCCTAACCAGAGAATCACACCTACAGTCTTTATCCTTTCTAGCACCACTATCTCTGATTAGTCATATAATGTTTTAGGTTTAACTTCTCCTTTAGGTCTAGTTTTCCTGGAAATCGATGGTGGTGGTGGGGTCAATGGAAAACTGGAAATGCAAAGATAAAATCCCTCAGTAGCAATGACCAATCAGAGTGTAGGGTTAGGGTTAACATCGAAAATAAGCCTCAAGAACTTGCAACTGACAGCTCTGTCCAGAATGGGTGTTTGGTTGGACGATTGGAAGGGCTATTGGTCCGGATAGCAGCCAGCATGAGGGGCTAACTTTATCCTGCACTAAACTTCATTGGGCAACGCAGGTTAGAACACTCAGTCCAATTGTACACTTTTCAGGGAAAAAATAGATCCCTTAACCTGTTTCAACCGCGGGATTTCTACATCCAGAAAATTGTTCTCATGAACATTAGGTCATCAAAGACCAGATTTGTTTCGTTTATTCATATACTGGAAATATCACACGTTTTGACGATCTTACATAGAGAACCCAAGTACATTTAGAAATAAACCTTGATTGGCTGCCGTATTGGTTTCCATATAGAGGGCAGGACCACAGGATATTGGTTTGGGACTGGTAGGTCGTAGGCGGAGCAAATATAAACGGACGCATTTCTTCATCTCTCCACAGGAGTGGCGCCGGACAGCGGAATCAAGGGGCCTCTATGACACAGAAATCCCAAGCCAGACAAATCCGCTTACAGCAGCTATAGTTGGGGAAGCAACTAACCCCAGCTCCTGGAGAGGTTTCCCAGTCGGCAGCCCACACAGTCAAAAATCAAAAACAGAATCATGTCCCCTCTAGGCCTATGGCGCCCTCCTCGTTTATGATATAGTATATAGAATTTGTATCTTTGGTTATTTTTTTCTTTCATTTTTCCCCCAGTTTGATCATAAACCGTTTGCAGTTTGCGGAGGGGGATGGTTCTTTTATTTCCCCCCCTGATATTTCCATTATATTATAGTATTATTATTTTTACCTCTTTTTGCGCAGAGGGTAACAGAGGGGGGATGGACCAGCCCCTCTATGTCCAGCGCGTCTCTGTATACTTAGAGTGGATTGCTAATGAAACCTCCATTGGTATGATTAGTTGATGTGTTTTTTTGTACTGTGTTAAATTTAATGGATAAATGTCTTGTATATATAAAACAGAAACACAGCTGCATTCTGTACGGACTCCGATTTCCTTTAGTACCCTCCTCCCCGCGCATTCTCCAGCTCCAATCGCTTTCTCGGCTATTGGAGAGTTCACGCTGTGTGCGCAGCACTATGATCCGTTATGAACACGCGCCGTGCCGCGACTTTTTGTACGTATCACATGCGTTCCAATTAGAAAGGTGTGTAACAGGATCGCATTGCCCTAACACCAACAAAAGCAAAATCCTGCAACCACGGCCGTGCGTGATAGTGCGACCTAACCCATCACAAGGGGTAAAGGAGTTCTGTGTCTATATACAGGTACAAGGACACAGACTGAGTATACGGGAACTCTGGGTACCACTCATGTATTATAAGGGATAATTATATCCCCTACTGTAAATTTAAGGATATTAGAAGTCACTGAGGAGTTCTGTGTCTATATAAAGGTACAAGGACACAGACTGAAGTTTACAGGGAACTCTGGGGTACCACTCATGTTTATAAGGGATACTGTATCCCCACTGTAAATTAATAATGATATTAGAGTCACTGAGGAGTTCTGTGTCATATAAAGGTACAAGGACACAGACTGAGTTATACAGGAGAACTCTGGGTACCACTCATGTTATAAGGGATAAATGTATCCCTACTGTAAATTAAAGGCTTTAGAAGTCACTAAGGAGTTTCTGTGTCTATATAAAGGTACAGGACACAGACTGAGTTATACATGGAACTCTGGGTACCAATCATGTATTATAAGGGATAATGTATCCCCTACGTAAATTATAAGGATATTAGAAGTCACTGAGAGTTCTGTGTCTATATAAAGGTACAAGGACACAGACTAGTTATACAGGGAACTCTGGGTACCACTCATGTATTATAGGGATAATGTATCCCCTACTGTAAATTATAAGGGATTAGAAGTCTAAGGAGTTCTGTGTCCATATAAAGGTACAAGGACACAGACTGAGTTATACAGGGAACTCTGGGTACCACTCATGTATTTAAGGATAATGTATCCCCTACTGTAAATATAAGGATATTAGAAGTCACTAAGTTCTGTGTCTATAAAGGTACAAGGACACAGACTGATTATACAGGGAACTCTGGGTACCACTAATGATATAAGGTATATGTATCCCCCTACTGTAAGGATATTTAGAAGTCACTAAGGGGATTCTGTGTCTATATAAAGGTACAAGGACACAGACTGAGTTATACAGGGAACTCTGGGTACCACTCATGTATTATAAGGATAATGTATCCCCTACTGTAAATTATAAGGATAGTTCTGTGTCTATATAAAGGTACAAGGACACAGACTGAGTTATACAGGGAACTCTGGGTACCACTCATGTATATAGGGATAATGTTCCCTACTGTAATATAAGGATATTAGAAGTCACTGAGGAGTTCTGTGTCTATATAAAGGTACAAGGACACAGACTGAGTTATACAGGGAACTCTGGGTTCCATTCATGTAATTATAGGGATAATGTATCCCCTACTGTAAATAAGGATATTGAAATATTGTACCTATGAGAAGTCCTTCAGTCTTTTCTAATTGCTGTTGTTTCATATACTCCAGTGTAGGAAAAGAAAATGAATAGTTGTAGAAATTCCCTCCCTCCCTTACAACCTAGACCTTACTAGGTATAATTCTCTAATTCGGATCATAAAGGTACTACCAGTTCCCTCGCCTCCTTGCCTCTTCTGCTACGCTTCTGCACGGAAACAGCAGAAGGGGCCGGAGACCATCAGCCATGCCTGTGATTGGCTGAGACTCGGCCAATCACTGACCCATCTACTGGTCCGCCTCTTCTGCTGCTTTTGTGCGGGAAGAGCAGTAGTGGGAACGAGGGCAGGTAAGTACCTTTAGGAGCTGATTTAGCGAATTGCAACTTGGCATTACAGACACGAGGAATCGCTCTTCATTTTTCTGGACTTTCATCAGACCCTGCAGGACAACGATATGAAGCAGAAGAGAAAGGTAAGGCCCTTTAACATATCATGGGGCAAATTTTAGTTGGTGGGTGTGGACATGCCCTCTTAAAGGGAGATTTCAGTGGGAATTTTTTTTTAAAATTTTAGCTTAAATTACGCATACCTAATTATTCTTCATTTCTGAAAAATCTTGCCATTCCCTGCTGTCATTTCCGGTTCTATATGGGTCCTCTTCCCAGAATGCACCCTACCTTGGAATGTTCCTAACAGTAATTCCTACTGGTTGGCTGTTGGATGGGTTACAAACATGCTCAGATCTCTACTGAGCAAATGAATCAACCCAATGGCTGGCTGGACCATAACGCTTTCTATTAGGGGAATCACTTTTGACTTATTCCCATTGCACTAGCAAGGGGCACATCAATCATGTAACTGGACCAAGTGCAGGTGGTACGTAGAGGGATTAAATTGATGGATACCTCCCGAGTATGAATAAAACTTGGTTTGGGTGTACCAATGAAGGCTACTCCCGCGGTAGTAGTAAATATGGATACTGTGTGGAGTGGTACAACTTGACGTCTATTCTCCGATAAGAATGGACGGTGCCGGTGGTAACAAATGCCGCCCCTGTTTTAATGGCTACTAATGGTAACACCACCGTGAAAAAACAACTTGTTATAATAAGTTTTATAAATACACCAGCCCTAAATACCTGGGAACACCAACTGCCTAAAACAACGAATGAAGACTCCAGGTTGGTCTAGGCAGTAGGTATGAGTCACTAATGGCCCATATTTCCTTAGGCACAGTATCTTACTATTTTGTTATACCCGTGCACTTTAACAGAGTTCATTGACAATAACGGTCAATTACGATTGCCTTAAAATCATTGCGACTAGGTCTACTACACACGGTATTGTATAGTCCGAACGGACTTAAATAATACGATGGGCGACCGAGAATTGTGAAACTTTCCGATAAATCGTTTTTGTTTTTTTTACATTGCCTTCTAGCAACAGAACTCTCACCGTAACACGTGGAGGAGCGTCACAAACCTGACGCCGTATTATAACTATCTGGTTATGGCCGGACAGGTAAAGTCTCCCGGTCAGGGATTTGTGGGTACAAATCGTTCTATTTGCACGGGATTTAGGAAACGTTTGAGATTTCCCAATATTAAATCAACCGTATAATAGAATGGCGAACCGCCCGGGGGCCGTGCGTCCCTGTCCAATCACAGAGCAGGGCCCCTTCAGTACGTATAGACAAATGTCTAATCTATCCAATGTCTGCTAGTGTATGGCCACAGTGCAATCATGTGGTGTTATAAACATATTGTAGCATGATACGATTGTATCCGGTTCTAGGGCGGATTGACCAATCACACAACATCCAGCCTGGTATGCAACACCACGGTGTTTAATCCTATCAGCCCCGCCCAACAAGACGTAAGTGAGGAACTGCGCAGTGGATAGAAGGGCGGAAAGATCTAGTCTCCTAACAAACCTCACGGTAGGGACCGGGGTCACTGCTGGGTCGCGGGTGGAGTTATTCAATCACTATTCGCTCCGCCCCATATAACTTATGTGCGAGGACTTTGTATAGGCCAGCGGGCGGAAGTGGGGCAAGTGTTGTTTCCGAGAAGTGAGGAAAGTTCACGGTTTTGCTGTGAGAGGGTTGACAGGGGACAGAGTCTGTTTGGCTCTGCTTCAGAAATTTCTTTGAACCTGGAGGGAGAAGGTAACGACCTTTTCTATCTCCATGCAACCCAGAACCCCCCCACCTATCCCCATGGCAACCTGACCACCTCGTACTCTCCTGTCGCCACAGGACCTCCTACATATTTAGACTTACCACAGACTGTACCAGGCCCCCATCGATAACTGTACTCCACTGGTCCCAAGCCTCTGTACACTTCCACACGCCGCTCCCAGCTCGTATAACCCTTTACATACCAACTGGCCAGCTTGAACAACCGCCGGCTCCCCAGCCTTGTAACCTACGGTCCCAGCTGTATCCCTTTACCCGGTCCCGCAGCAGTATACCTACACCGCCTGGCTCCACAGCCTGTATATTAACCCTTACTACCTCACTGGGCTCCCAAAGCCTTGTAATAACCCTTTACATACCGCCGGGCTCCCCTTTATATCATACCCGCGCGCAATCCTAGTAATTAACCCTTTACATATGCCCAACCTTTATCCACTACCCTGGGCTCCCCAAGTCACTTGTAAGACCCTTTAATACCCAGCCGGATTTCTTCCCCAGCCTCGTATAACCCTTTACATACCCACGGGTCTCCCGACCTTGTAATAACCCTTTATATACCCCTGCCCCCAGGCTTGTTACTGACTCCCCAGACCAATTGTAATACCCTTTACAGTCCACCCGCCGGCTTTCCCCAAGACTTGTATTAAACCCTTACAATACCCGACCCGGGCTCCCCCAGCCTCGTTTAACCCTTTACATCCCACTGGGCTCCCAAGCCTTGAATAACCCTTTACATAACCCACTGGTCCCATATACATACATACTGTATAATCTGTATTGTTATAATGTACAGCGCGGTGTACCCAAGTGGCGCTATATAAATAAACATATACATACATACTGTATAATCTGTATTGTTATAATGCACAGCGCTGTACATTATAACAAGTAGGATGTAAGGGTAGATTTATCATATATATATCTATATATGATAAATCTACCCTTACATCCTACCTATCCGGTAACCATCACAGTATATGGTATCTATATATCTATATATAATAATTATAATTAATTACACTGCATACGTCTCACTCCAGCCCTTATACCCATTCCATTGTATCTGTATGTAACCCACCTAATTAGATTGTAAGCTCTACGGGGCAGGGTCCTCATTACCTCTTGTGGCAAAGCTCTAGCACTTCTATTTATATACTGAACTATCTGTATTTATGCTCCTTGTATGACTATTGTATTTTTTTTTATTGTATACAGCGCTGCGTCCCCAAGTGGCGCTATATAAACATATACATACATACCGTATAATCTGTATTGTTATAATGTACAGCGCTGTGTCCCCAATTGGCACTATATAAACATATACATACTGTATAATCTGTATTGTTATAATGTACAGCGCTGTGTCCCCAAGTGGCCCTATATAAATAAACATACATACATACTGTATAATCTGTATTGTTATAATGTACAGCGATTTTTATATATATATATATATATATATATATATATATATATATATATTCTGAACCTATGTAGTAAATTATATTTAATTTTTATTTATCTGTATAATTACACTTATCCCCTTGTTTGTATAATCTGTATTGTTATAATTTACAGCGCTGTGTACCCAAGTGACGCTATATAAATAAACATATACATACACACTGTATAATCTGTATTGTTATAATGTACAGCGCTGTGTCCCCAAGTGGCGCTATATAAATAAACATATACATACATACTGTATAATCTGTATTGTTATAATGTACAGCGCTGTGTACCCAAGTGGCGCTATATAAATGGACCCAGACTATTATCTAAACAGAAATATAGGGACTCAGTAAGGGACCCAGACTAGTATCTAAACAGAATATAGGGACTCAGTAAGGGACCCAGCTATTATCTAAACAGAAATATAGGGACTCAGTAAGGGACCAGGCTATTATCTAAACAGAATTAGGGACTCAGTAAGGACCCGACTATTTCTAAAACAGAAATATAGGGACTCATATAGGGACCCAGATATTATCTAAAGAAATATAGGGACTCAGTAAGGGACCCAGTATTCTCTAAACAGAAATATAGGACTCAGTAAGGGACCCAGACTATTATCTAAACAGAAAATAGGGACTCAGTAAGGGACCCAGACATTATCTAACAGGAAATAGAGGGACTCAGTAAGGGACCCAGACTATTATATCTAAACGAAATATAGGGACTCAGTAAGACCCAGACTATATCTAAACGAAATATAGGGACTCAGTAAGGGACCCAGACTATATCTAAACAGAAATATAGGGACTCAGTAAGGGACCCAGACTATTATCTAAACAGGAATATAGGGACTCAGTAAGGGACCCAGACTATTATCTAAAACAGAATATAGGGACTCAGTAAGGGACCCAGACTATTATCTAAACAGAAATATTGGACTCAGTAAGGGACCCAACTATATCTAAACAGAAATATAGGGACTCAGTAAGGGACCCAGACTATTATCTAACAGAAATATAGGACTCAGTAAGGGACCCAGACTATTATCTAAACAAGATATAGGGCTCAGTAAGGGACCCAGACTAATAGCTAAACAGAAAATAGGGACCAGTAAGGGACCCAGAACTATTATCTAAACAAAATATAGGGACTCAGTAAGGGACCCAGATCTATTATCTAACAGAAATATAGGGACTCAGTAAGGGACCCAGACTATTATTATCAACAAAATATAGGGACTCAGTAGGGACCCAGACTATTATCTAAACAGAAATATAGGGACTCAGTAAGGGACCCAGACTATTATCTAAACAAAAATATAGGGACTCAGTAAGGGACCCAGACTATTAACCTAAACAGATATGGGACTCAGTAAGGGACCCAGACTATATCTAAACAGAAATATAGGGACTCGGTAAGGGACCCAGACTATATCTAAACAGAAATAGGATCAGTAAGGACCCAGACTTTGTAAACAAAATATGGGACTACAGAAGGACCCAGACTATTATCTAAACAGAAATATAGGGACTCAGTAAGGGACCCGACTATTATCTAAACAGAAATATAGGGACTCAGTAAGGGACCCAGAACTATTACCTAAACAAGATATGGGGACTCAGTAAGGACCCAGACTATTATCTACAGAAATATAGGGACTCAGTAAGGGACCCAGACTTTTATCTAAACAGAAATTAGGACCTCGTAGGGACCCAGACTATATCTAAACAAGATATGGAACTCAGTAAGGGACCCAGACTATTATCTAAACAGAAATATAGGGACTCAGTTAAGGGACCCAGACTATTATCTAAACAGAATATAGGACTCAGTAAGGGACCCAGACTATATCTAAACAGAGATATGGAGACTCAGTAAGGGACCAGACTATTATCTAAACGAGAAATATGACTCAGTAGGGACCCAGACTATTATCTAAACAGAGATAATGGGACTCATTAAGGGACCCAGACTGTTATAACAGAAATATAGGGACTCAGTAAGGGACCCAGACTATTCTAAACGAAATATGGGACTCAGTAAGGGACCCACTATTATCTAAACAGAAATATAGGACTCAGTAAGCACCCAGGCATTATCTAAACGAAATATAGGGACTCAGTAAGGACCCGACTATTCTAAACAGAAATATAGGGACTCATAAGGGACCCAGACTATTATGCTAAACAGAAATATAGGGACTCAGTAAGGGACCCAGACTATTATCTAAACAGAAATATAGGGACTCAGTAAGGACCCAGACAATATCTAAAAGAACTATAGGGATCAGTAAGGGACCAGACTATATCTAAACAGAGATATGGGGACTCAGTAAGGGACCCAACTATTGTCTAAACAGAAACATAGGGACTCAGTAAGGGACCCAGACTATTATTCTAAACAGAAATAGGGACTCGGTAAGGGACCCAGACTAGTATAAACAGAAATTTAGGGACTCAGTAGGGACCCAGACTATTATCTAAACAGAATATAGGGACCGGTAAGGGACCAACTATTGTATAAACACGAAAATATAGGGACTCAGTAAGGGACCCAACTATTAGCTAAACAGAAATTAGGACTCAGTAAGGGACCCAGACTATTGTATAAACAGAATTTAGGGACTCAGTAAGACCCAGACTATATCTAAACAGAGATATGGGGACTCAGTAAGGGACCCAGACTATTGTCAAACAGAACATAGGGACTCAGTAAGGACCCAGACTATTATCTAAACAGAAATATAGGACTCGGTAAGGGACCCAGACTATTGTATAAACAGAAATATAGGGACTCAGTAAGGACCCAGACTATTGTCTAAACAGAAACATAGGGACTCAGTAAGGGACCCAGACTATTATCTAAACAGAAATATAGGGACTCGGTAAGGGACCCAGACTATTGTATAAACAGAAATATAGGGACTCAGTAAGGGACCCAGACTATTGTCTAAACAGAAACATAGGGACTCAGTAAGGGACCCAGACTATTATCTAAACAGAAATATAGGGACTCGGTAAGGGACCCAGACTATTGTCTAAACAGAAACATAGGGACTCAGTAAGGGACCCAGACTATTATCTAAACAGAAATATAGGGACTCAGTAAGGGACCAAGGTATATTCTAAACAGAAATATAGGACTCAGTAAGGGACCCAGACTATTATCTAAACAGAAAATATAGGGACTCAGTAAGGGACCCAGACTATTGTCTAAACAGAAATATAGGGACTCAGTAAGGGACCCAGACTATTATCTAAACAGAAATATAGGGACTCAGTAAGGGACCCAGACTATTATCTAAACAGAATATAGGCTCGTAAGGGACCCAGACTATTGTCTAAACAGAAATATAGGGACTCAGTAAGGGACCCAGACTATTGTCTAAACAGAAAATAGGGACTCAGTAAGGGACCCAGACTATTATCTAAACAGAAATATAGGGACTCAGTAAGGGACCCAGACTATTATCTAAACAGAAATATAGGGACTCTGTAAGGGACCCAGACTATTATTTAAACAGAAATATAGGGACTCAGTAAGGGACCCAGACTATTATCTAAATAGAAATATAGGGACTCAGTAAGGGACCCAGACTATTATCTAAACAGAAATATAGGGACTCAGTAAGGGACCCAGACTAATATCTAAACAGAAATATAGGGACTCTGTAAGGGACCCAGACTATTATTTTAAACAGAAATATAGGGACTCAGTAGGGACCCAGACTATTATCTAAACAGAAATATAGGGACTCAGAAGGGACCCAGACTATGTACTAAACAGAAATTAGGGACTCAGTAAGGGACCCAGACTATTCTGTTTCAGTGGATATAGCAATGCACATAAGGTTTCATGGCTTTTGTCTGTCTCACATCTCCATCATCCCCTGTCAGAGACCACAGGATATTGTCCAACTCTCTGGGCCCCATATCACAGCCCTTTGGCCCTTGTCTCCAGACCCGTGCTTAGCCTCACCAGACTGCCATAGGCCATCACCACACCACGTTCACACCGGACAACCAGTTACTCCCAGACGCCATTCTCTGTCCCACATCCCACTCAAACACTTCCGCATTCCTTCCGATGCGTGACGGAACCAGCGCGACCAACGACGCAGCCATCGGCTTGAGACATCCGCCGTGGAACGCAGATGGAACGCGAAGCGGTTTTGACGTCAGACCGGCGAGCGTACGTGAACGGGGGCGGAGCAGGAGGCAGGTCACGTGTTGCCAGAGCGGAGGAGCCGCAGGTAAGGACGGTCTTGTCTCCGGGCTTTAGGTGAGGAAAGTGACGGGGAATCGGGGACTGGGCGCTGCAAGGAAGGTGGAGAGGGGCGAAATGAACCCCCCGTGGTCCTGTGTTGGTTTAGTTCTGAGGCCTAGTGGACCGGTTGAGTCCTCGGCCTCGAGTACACGGCCATGCCGCCTTCTTGTGCTCCAGCTCGGTGGGTATAGTTGGTTCCCTCCTATTATGGTTGGGTGTATGGTTATTTGGGGGGATTTTTAGTTCCAGCGGGGATCCACCTGTCCTGGGGTGTCTCCTGATCATCCCTAATCCCTTTCCAAGATTGGGACCTGACCCTGGGTGCCTCCATCTCCATTGAGGGGCTCAGGGGATGTTACCTTCTATGTGTCCATGGATCTATCCATGTCCTCACCCTCTGTGCACCAATGTTCACAGTGATACAACAATATCAATAGACTGGCATGCTGTGACCTACAATAAACACAATGCATGTCACCAGTTGTGCATTGGTTTCAATTCACCACCCTGCCTTGCATGTATGTATATGAATACCATGTGTGGTACACAGCTCCATAAGACGGTGCCCACACGGTGTGTGGGAGATGGGTATTGAGTCTGCGTAGGGTTTTAGCCAGATTTATAGTCTCCAACCAGGCACGAAGTAGAACTTTGCCCACATTGATGTGGCATTGCCATTATTTAGCTGTTGTTGACAAGCTCAAGAAATTCATTAATTTCTTTGTTAGACCCGATGATCGTGGCTCAATCCATTAGGCAAATCTAAATTTTGCTTCAGTTCACGCTTGTGTCCAAGTTTTGTGTATGTTTGGCCTAGTTGGGTAAATGTTCTTCTGTGAAAGTCAGTGACTCAAGAGCCATATGTGTCCAAGGCAAGCAGAAATGAACTCTGGCAACTACATTTTTATTTGCCGATCGTTTATGTCGATGGAATTGGCTGACCATCGGATAGTAACGTTTTAAACCTCCGTCACATTTATGGAAATGCTGTGAGAATATAACAGACTGTGAACATTCCTAATTCTGTTATAGGAACAAGAAACACCTGAGAACTCTATAATAGGCATTTAATGCCAGTTAGTATTGTACATGGGGGGGGTTGAATATTAAGAGAAAAACATACTAGTTATGAATTCAGGTGACTGTGTGCCACCTACGCCAGCTTTAGTCTGATATAGCTACCATTTGATACACCATCTTACAACCGATTCTTAAACGGTATGTCTCTAGAGGTTTGAAAACTATAACTCCCAGCATTCCCATCTCCCTCTGTCATTCAGGAATGCTGGAAATTCAAACTTCTGGAGGCATGATGTCAAGAAACTATGATCTCTATAATCCTGTTGTTTTATTTAAAAAACAAAACTAGCTAATAAACGGGTAGATTTCACTCGGAAATTGTCTGAATGGCTTCTTATTTACAAAAAAAATCACGGGGATGTCCGCTGCAAGGTGAATCATGGCTAAAGATTCTACTGCGAGGTCAGATTATACATCCAGTGAGCTAAAATGGAAATTTTTGGTAAATTCAAATTCCTGTAATCGAATTGACCAGTATTAATTTCACCATACCTAGCTGGTCAGTGTTCTTTCAATACTTTTCGGCAGTTTGTTTAAAAGTTGGATAGGCACGGCAGTAAATATTCGTCAATTCGTGGCAAATGACTGGTACTTCCCCAATAGATTTCTGAAGGAAATTTATTGATAATTTGCAGTATCTACCGCGCCATCACCTTAGGTTAACAATCCCCTTTGAGGCCTGTTTGTGTGTAACTAATGGCTATGGACTGATTCTGTTTTAGCCTTGACTTCATTCATGTTGCCTAGTGATGGCCTTGAATATGTTTTGTGATGTGCAACAACTATCACCGTTTATGAACTAAATTGGATGAGTGGGGTTGGATTCTCTAATTCAGATAAATCCCAGGCGATGACTACCTAGAAACCTAATTCGAATCGCTGTTTTTTTTTTTTTTTTTTAAGGTTTTGAATTTTAGAGAAACATATTTACTATATATTCAATATATTGTTTGTTTAATTCTGCAGTTTTTTGCCCCTCTCTCCCCAATTTCTCTCCATTTATTATTCTTCATATATTGTTTTTTTTTTTACGGTTTTGTAATTCAAGACCAGAATATACTCTCGGTGCAGGTTCTGTCCGTTAAAAGCTGTGGACTCTCTAAACGCAATGCCCCCCTTAAAACAAATGGTTTATTGTCAGTTACCTGCCCCCACTCCAACTGATATATTGTCACTTTATTACTTGACATACTACCAGGTTTTTTAATAATCAGTATACGGTAGTCTCCATTAGAGTAAGCTCCCTCCATGCAATCAATCAAGGCTATGACAACTGAAATCACTGCTGTTTTCCTGCTCCCTCCTCTGCACATGCTCTAGTTTATTAAAAGCTCATTGAGCAGAGGGAGGAGGCGGATGCCTTTGCCAAAAAGGAATATACTTCTCATTAATATCTGGTTACAAATGTAATATCGCAGTTGGGTTTTGGACAGAACTACAAGTCATTTGTTTTTTGTTATAAGGGGGAACATTCCCTTTAAACTAAGTCTGGTTGGGCTATCCCCTGCTTGTACATCTAGTATTTGCGTTACTTTCACTTAATACGGAATTCTGTGTTTCCCTGCAATAGTGCACTCTGGCCTTGTGAGAAATGCTGCACCTTGTGAAATGTCAGGAGTGCAAGGGTTAACTGATTTTGCCTATTGGTGTTGCTTTGACTCAGTCTCCAAACACCAAGGGGAACAAAACCCAACTTTGAGGTCTGTGCTTATTAAATCTCTCTGTATAGAAATATGGCCTTGAACCATGTATTTATTAACTTAGGATACAGTTCATCCGTGTCTGGCATGTTATTTTGAAGATTTGCACTAGCCAAACAATGTCATGCAGAGAGCCATATGTCCGCAGATGGATCATGTGCCCCTAGACTTATTCAGTGCCGTTTAGAAAACTGTGCTGATAAGATGTTTTGCTGGTTTTTATTATTTTGTTACCGTCTTCCTTGAGAACTCTTAGGGTTTTGTTTTGGCTATTTGGGAGGTTGCCATGTAATGTATACCAATTCAGAACAGATAAACATGCCTTTAATCCTTGGGGAAATGCTATATGTTCTCATGCAAGATCCCTAGGTTAGAAAGTGAAAGCAGTTTCTGTGATGGTCAGGGGGGCAGCAGTAATTAAAATACCAGAGCCTCTCATTGCATTCTACGGCTTCTTCATGTCGTGCTGTAGCTGTAATGGATTCTATCCATAACCTTATGGGACTTGGTTAATTATCTTGGAAGTCCCCAAGTTTCCATGAAGCAAACTACTTTTTAGTTACCCAAGTCCTTCTGTGCTGGTGGGAGATGGTAAATGTTCTAGTTTGGCATGAAGCAGGGAGCTTTAAATCCACGTTCCCGTTCGAGATCTTTTGCCCAATTTTGCTTTTGTGTTGATTTAATTCTGTGGGCAGGGCGTAGAGATTAAACCAGTTACATTAACCGTCGGTGCTAAAGATGACAGGAAGAGAGCAGCGTGAGATTAGGGCAGACAGGAGACTGGCTGGGAAAACCATCCTTATCTCGCGTTACAGTCTGCCTGTTTGGGAGTTTATATGAAAAAAAATATTCATGTGTTCTTTAGTTCCTCCTATCAGTTAAATTTATTTTTGAGGTTTATTATTTTTTTGTAACTTGCCCTTTGGCAGTGCCCACCCTTCACTAAACATTACCTTGTGCCCTGCTTCCTTTCCAGTCTTATCAGACATCCTTTCATGTGTGTCTGTTCCTCATGTTGGGGCTGATTATAAAAGCGATAAGCCAGTAACGAGGTTTGAAAGAAAAGAAAGAAACATTTCCAGTTATTTTGTCGTTTCCCACTAAATGGACAAGTGTTTGAAACTGATGCTCTGATTTGTTATTTCTATGCTGTAGAGCATTGTGCCATGTGTGCATGAAATATATGGTAGCGCTTCGGTTCTTGACCAGGAAGTATGTTCTGCTTTTGGTTGTGTTGTGAATTCCTTGTTTCCCCGTTGCTGTCATTCTTCCAGCCAACAATGTGTGAGAAACTTCCTCCTTTCAAATGAATGGAGACATTAACCTTTAACTGGTTTTCCTTTCAGACTTGTCCTTGTAAATACTGTTATTTGTATATACTGTAATGATGACCTCGGTAACCCGCAAACCGTGCCCGGGTAACTTCGAACAGAGCGCAAATCAGCACCAGCACAAACAAAGGCCACAGGTAAGTGCAGGTCTCATTCCTCTCTGTCTCATTTTAACAATCTGGTTGTACATGTTAATTATTCGATTCTTCCTACAGGCGACTGCAGAGCAAATCAGATTGGCACAGATGATTTCAGACCAAAATGATGCAGATTTTGAGGAGAAAGTAAAGCAGGTGGGAACGGAGATGTCTTCCTGGCTAGTCCATGATCCATTCTATTGTCTCTTTAATTGTCACATGTTTTGATTTTTTTAATCCATTTTATCATTCACTGATACATATAAAGGAGGGAGTGGCATATAAAGGAGGGAGTGGCATAAAAGAGGGAGTGGCATACAGCATAAACAGTAAATAGGGATAAAAAAAAACCAAGTAAGAACCAAGTGGACATCGTTATCTTAGAAGCAAATAATGTACTTTATTAAACTATATACAATTAGTCTTCCTTGTACTATTAGAAGAATGTTTTTATTAACCGTGGCGGAAGGGGTGGTAAGGAATGGTCTGATCACCCAAGGACTTAAGAGTCCAGCATTGGTCAGTTACCCCGCCATTTATTCGATTTGTGGGTCGGTTTTGGGTAGACTGCATTGAGTTTGAATAAGTTTTGGGTTGGGTTTGGGTAGCGAGAACTACGGGCCGGATAGAAGAATTACAGTCTGTAAATAAAAAGCATTTGTTCCTGTCTGTGAAGAGCTCGGTCTGTAATAACTGGGACTGAGAATTGTTATCAATCCAAGGGCAAAACATTTAGATGCATAAGATGAACTGTAGCTCCCAGCCTCTTACTGTGTTTTTGGCTGGGTAAATATGGAGTTATTAACAGCTCTAATGTACTTAGAATGTTATACAGGATGGTATTATGGATAGGAATACAGACAGCTATGTTGACTGTAACTTGTAGTCCTGGGTAGGTATTACAGGGATCACTGGGTAATAAAGCAGTTAATGCTGGAGTGACTGGAAAGGCAGGGGTTTAAAATGTCTCTGACCTGGTTTTACTAGCAGAGGTCAGAGCCAGCAAAGTAACAATATCCCATGAACAAAGTAACAAACTTCTATCTGCATCTGAACAAACGAAAATAAATGATCAATGCACATTCCTGGATCCCATATATCATATGCATGAAAATGAAAAGCCTTCCAACCACGTCAAGGTAACCCCCAGTATGAAGGACCTTCCATACATATATAGGGCCCAGGAATTGTGCATTGATCATCTTTCCTTGTTTGTTCTAATGTTTGGTCAGATCAGTGGCACTTCCACTTTTTGTTAAAAGTAATTTTGCCACAGGAGCTCCCACAACCCCCTATTGTGTATTCTATCTGCCCCTGCACCTATGCATGAGACCGAGCAAGCGTCTGCATGGGAACAGATGACATGTGATTTCATTGGTCTGTGTAAATCCTTCTGGCCACAATGATCTATGGCATGAGTGGTGAACCTTTTAGAGGCAGAGTGCCCAAATTGCAACCAAAACCCCACTTTTACTCAAATAGACACAGACCAATACAGTAGATAGAATCGATTATAGTATACCTATTAACCTCTACATTACCGCACAGAAGTTTGAGATCTAAAACAGTGATCGTTAACCCTACAAGATCCAAAACAGGGACTCAAGTAGAGCTGAATGTTAAAGCCCATGACCTCTCTCTGCTACAGACAGCCGCTATACATTCTCTCTGGCTTTCTGGTAAAAACTCTGGTAAACTCTGCTGTGTATGAGTGCCCACAGAGGGCTCAGAGGCCACAGTTTCGCCACCAATCATCTATCTATGGGATGTGGATGATTCTAGTGATGTAGGTTCAGCTACAACTACAGCAGGTATGCGGACCTCCAGATTGAAATGTAAAACTCCACCAAGCATTGCACAGCAGGAGCAGGTGAAGTGACGATTCTGGGAGTTTAGTTTTTAAAACTTAGCATAAATATCTACACACCCTATACAGGTGAGGATTAACATGTAATGGGCAATTAGAATTGATAGCTGGTCCCGTAAGTTCACCTGCCCCTACCCACACCCTCTGTTATAGACAGTGGGTGGAGATTGAATGTTATTCTGCATGACAAAGTTATAAAACTATGGGTAGGTGACCGTAGATCTCCAGATGTTTGAACTCCCAGCATTCCTTGTCTATAGGGCGCTTCAAAACATCTAGATACAACTACTTAATACAGTAAAGATACAGATCTGTTGTAGGTAAGGGGGATATTGTAATATACAATTTAAATTCTATATCCAACTGCTCCTTACCCATATCCTCTGTTCTGGTACCTGCTCATTGTCTTTCACTTCAGCTGCACCTGCTTCCTACCCATAATCCTCTCTTATGGTACCTGCTCATTTTCACTTTCAATGTCTCCCAAAATGCAAGTTTAGACAGTGGGTGGATTGAAATGTATATTACATAGTACATAGTAATTAAAGTTGAATAAAGACATGTCCATCACCCCAACCTTTTCACACTTAACATTTGATCCAGAGGAAGGCAAAAAAAAACACCTAAAAGGGGAAGGAAATTCTTCATGGCTCCAAATTGGAAAGTATCCCATGATCAGCCATGATTACCAGGATAGGTAACCAGTAGATCTCCAGATGTTTAAAAAGATAACTCCCAGCATTCCTGGCTACACCGTGTGTAGGGGGAATGATGGGAGTTGTAGTTTTTTAACCATCTAGAGATCTGAGTACCTATCCCTTTTAAGATAAGAACAAGTTGCAGATAAAGGTTTAAAATGAGCTTTACCAGAGCAGAGGCCCATGGGTAAGTAGAGGGATACAGAGATATAAAATTTCCTTTACTTGGTGCTGATGGGAGAGGATCATCCTGCCTGCTCTGTACTCTACACCAGGGATCTCCTACTACCTCCTGGGCCTACATTTGTTTGAAACTCCCAGCATTCCACTACCGCACTCATAATATCATAAGGCATCCAGGGAATGCTGGGAGTTGTAGTTTTCAGATATTTGGATGCCTGCAAATTAAAGACCCCTGCTATATATTTAGTGGTGTGGTAGTTTTGTTTCTATGAATGTTTTTGTTTATGTAAGTTTATATACTTTTTTTTTTTTTAACTTTCCTGTACAAATTGTAAGATGAAAGAATTAAAGCGGGTCGAGTTGTGGGTAGAAAAGCAGGAAGCGGTTTTGGCGGCTCTACCCTGGGTGGTTTCAGATTATTGTGCTGCTGTTGAGACGTAGGGCCCCACACGGTCATGTTTAGAGGGACAATATCCATAAAGTTATAATATTTTATGAAAAGCATGCTGTTGTTTAATAGGGGCAATCCAGTGCTTGTTTTCTGCTTGTTCCAACGAATTGTCACAAGTTTAGTAGATTTCTTCTATGTACGCATTGTATTAGTCATTCATTACTTTGGTTTTCTGTTTGATGGTTCCTGTTTGAAAACACTGCATTCAAATGACCCCTATGCCAGTCAGACAGTGTAGCAGATGGCTACAGAGGTTCATTAACTTAGGTTATTAAGGTTCATTAAGCAGATTTTTACATTTTACTCCTTCCAGGAAATGCTGATTAAGCAGCACATTTTTTTGTAAATCCTAACCAAAGATAACCGGTAAGATTGACAGTACAGAAATCCCTGCGGTACGTCTTTCTCCTAGCTCTGTGTCATTCTGTAAAGAGAGATCCTCTAATCGGATACTTTCCGGGCAATGTACCTAGAGGTTCAACACCTGGAGTTGAGCTAAACAATGTTATATCCGTTAGGGCAAAAGTTAACCACGCAGGTACCAATGTAAATCAATCTTTTAAGTTGGGGCAATATTCTTTTAGGGTCGAAAGGAAGATGACATTTGGTCCTTTTAAATAATTATTCCTACTGTATAGCTGGGGGAAATTGTGCTGGGTTCTTTTTTTTTTTTTTACCTTTAGTTGTCCTTTAAAGTTCCAAAAATGTAAATATTTTGCCTATTTACAAAAGCTGAAATAAAGGTGTGTGCAGAGCTCGGATTTCCCATTGGCAATTTAAGGCATGTCCACCCTTTAAACAAATAGTTGGGATTGCGGGCAGTTAACATGTCACCAGTTTATTATATGTGTTTGTAACCAGATATGTAATGATTGGTTCCCTTCTGTTCTGGAAATGGTATGTACCTCCTCACTCTGCTCAATGAGCTTTTTATAAGCTTGAGCATGTGCATAGGCTGTGATATCTGCAGTTACAGCCTTGATTGACAGCTTGGAGAAAGGGGCCATCTTACTCTGCCAGAATAGGGACACTAATTATCCTTATAATATACCTGGTTAGTAATGCAGGTATAATGTGCTGACTATGAATGTGCCCTTTAATATATGTTACTGTGAAGTATTAAGTATTATTCACCAACCTTCTAGATTAGTACCTCTTCACCTATGGGTCTCTATCTACTATACATAAAGAGACGGGTAATGTATCTTGTACTCCCTGTTGGTGTCTTAGCTGGTATTTAATAACTACACAAAGCTGGGAAAGTTGATGGGGTTTCACCTCATTGGTGAATGTAGACAACTCAGTTTACTATGGCTATACCTTGTCCTATCCCTTACCTGATACAGGTTGTTTAGTTGATTGGGTAGTTTTTAATCTGTGGCTTGCTCTGCTGCAGTGTGATTGGTGCATTGTAGCTTTAGCTCTGTATCATGTTTGTGGTTATTAAAAAGGTTATATGGATTCAATTAAAATGAATGGAAGTGAAGAGTCTACTGACACAGGAGCTGTGTTCACACAATAAAGCCACGAGATAATAGCAGATATATCACTGGTGTTTAGAAATAGTGGAAGAAATGTGTTATGGCGGAGAATTAAATGATTGGGAATCTTGTTGGGTTTCAGCAGTGCCCCATTACCCTGATTTGTTTGGGTTATGCATTGATTTTTTTTCTTCTCTCCAGTTGATCGATATCACAGGAAAAATCAAGACGAGTGTGTGATTGCCCTTCACGACTGCATGGAGACATACCGAGCCATAACGTTTTGTTGGAAGGCAACCCAGACACGGTAATGTGTAATATAGTGATAATATAGGCGTATGAGGAGTTCTGTGTCTATATAAAGGTACAAGGACACAGACTGAGTTATACAGGGCACTCTGAGTACCACTCATGTATTATAAGGGATAATGTATCCCCTATATAAATTATAAGGAATTAGAAGTCACTGAGTAGTTATGTGTCTAATAAAGGTACAAGGACACAGACTAGTTTATACAGGGAACTCTGGGTACCACTCATGTATTATAAGGGCTAATGTATCCCCTACTGTAAATTATAAGGATATTAGAAGTCACTGAGTAGTTATGTGTCTATATAAAGGTACAAGGACACAGACTGAGTTATACAGGGAACTCTGGGTACCACTCATGTATTATAAGGGATAATGTATCCCTACTGTAAATTATAGGATATTAGAAGTCACTGAGGAATTGGGATTGGGAGGTATAAATGACCAGTAACCATTTTTTGTACAGCGCTGTGTATCAAGTGCGCTATATAAACATATACATACATACTGTATAATCTGTATTGTTATAACGTACACGCTGTGTCCCCAAGTGGCGCTATATAATAAACATATACATACTGTATAATCTGTATTGTTATAATGTACAGCGCTGTGTCCCCAAATGGCGCTATATAAAAAACATATACTACATACTGTATAATCTGTATTGTTTAATTACAGTGCAGTGTCCCCAAGTGGCGCTATATAAATAAACATATGCATACATACTGTATAATCTGTATTGTTATAATGTACGGCGTGTGTACCCAAGTCTCTATTAAAAAACATATACTACACACTGTATAATCTGTATGTTATATGTACAGCGCTGCGTCCCCAAGTGGCGCTTATAAATAAACATATGCATACATACTGTATAATCTGTATTGTTATAATGTCAGCGCTGCGTCCCCAAGTGGCGCTATATAAATAAACATATGCATACATACCGTATAATCTGTATTGTTATAATGTACAGGCTCTGCGTCCCCATTGGCGCTATATAAATAAACATATACATACGTACCGTATATCTGTTGTTATAATGTACAGCGCTGGCGTCCCCAAGTGGCGCTATATAAATAAATACATATCATACGTACCGTATATCTGTATGTTATAATGTACACGCTGCTGTTCCCCAAGTGCGCTATAATAAATAACATATACATACTACCGTATAATCTGTATTGTTATAATGTACAGCGCTGTATCCAGTGCGGCTATATAAATAACTAACATACATACTGTATAATCTGTATTGTATAATATACAGCGCTGTGTATCCAAGTGGCGTCATATAAATAAACATATACATACTACTGTATAATAGTCTGTATTGTTATAATGTACAGCACTGTGTACCCAAGTGGCGCTATATAAATAAACATATACATACATACTGTATAATCTGTATTGTTATAATGTACAGCGCTGTGTCCCCAAGTGGCGCTATAAAATAAACATATACATACATCGTATAATCTGTATTGTTATAATGTACAGCGCTGTTCCCCAAGTGGCGCTATATAAACATATATACATACATGTATAATCATATTGTTATATGTACAGTGCTGCGTACCCAAGTGGCGCTATATAAATAAACATATATATACATACTGTATAATCTGTATTGTTATAATGTACAGCGCTGTGTCCCCAAGTGGCGCTATATATATAAACATATACATACATACTGTATAATCTGTATTGTTATAATGTACAGCGCTGTGTCCCAAGTGGCGCTATATAAATAAACATATACATACATACTGTATAATCTGTATTGTTATAACGTACAGCGCTGTGTCCCCAAGTGGCGCTATTAAATAAACATAATACATACATACTGTAATCTGTATTGTTATAATATACAGCGCTGTGTATCCAAGTGGCGCTATAATAATAAACATATACATACATACTGTATAATCTGTATTGTTATAATGTACACGCGGCGGTGTACCCAAGTGGCGCTATATAAAAACATATACATACATACTGTATAATCTGTATTGTTATAATGCAGCGCTGTGTCCCCAAGTGACGCTATATAAATAAACATATACATACTACTGTATTCTGTATTGTTATATGTACAGCGCTGTGTACGCAAGTGGCGCTATATAAATAAACATATACATACATACTGTATATCTGTTTTTTAATGTACAGCGCTGCGTACCCATGTGGCGCTATATAAAATAAACATATACATACATACTGTATAATCTGTATTGTTATAATGTACAGCGCTGCGTCCCAAGTGGCGCTATAAAAAAACATATACATACATACTGTATAATCTGTATGTTTATAATGACAGCGCTGCTCCCCAAGTGGCGATATATAATAAACATATACTACATACTGTATAATCTGTATTGTTATAATGTACAGCGCTGTGTACCCAAGTGTCGCTATATAAATAACATATACATACATACTGTATAATCTGTATTGTTATAATGTACAGCGCTGTGTCCCCAAGTGGCGCTATATATACAAACATATACATACATACTGTATAATCTGTATTGTTATAATGTACAGCGCTGTGTACCCAAGTGGCGCTATATAAACATATACATACATACCGTATAATCTGTATTGTTATAATGTACAGCGCTGTGTCCCCAAGTGGCGCTTTATAATAAACATATACATACACCTTATAATCTGTATTGTTTAATGTACAGCGCTGTGTCCCAAGTGGCTCTATAATAAATAAACATATACATACATACCGTATAATCTGTATTGTTATAATGTACAGCGCTGTGTCCCCAAGTGGCGCTTAATAAATAAACATATACATACCATACCGTATAATCTGTATTGTTATAATGTACAGCGCTGTGTACCCAATGGCGCATATATAAATACATATAACTACATCCTGTATAATCTGTATTGTTATAATGTACAGCGCTGTGTCCCCAAGTGGCGTTCTATAAATAACATATACATACAACTGTATAATCTGTATTGTTATAATGTACAGGCTGTGTACCCAAGTGGCGCTTTATAATAAACATTACATACACACTGTAAATCTGTATGTTTATAATGTACAGCGCTGTGTCCCCAAGTGGCGTTATATAAATAAACATATACATACACACTGTATACTCTGTATTGTTATAATGTACAGCGCTGTGTCCCCAAGTGGCTCTATATAAATAAACATATACATACACACTGTATAATCTGTATTGTTATAATGTACAGCGCTGTGTCCCCAAGTGGCGTTATATAAATAAACATATACATACACACTGTATAATCTGTATTGTTATAATGTACAGCGCTGTGTACCCAAGTGACGCTATATAAATAAACATATACATACAACTGTATATCTGTATTGTTTAATGTACAGCGCTGTGTCCCAATGGCGCTATATAAATAAACATATCATACACACTGTATAATCTGTATTGTTATAATGTACGCGCTGTGTACCCAAGTGCGCTATATAAATAAACATATACATACACTGTAAATCTGTATTGTTATAATGTACAGCGCTGTGTCCCCAAGTGGCGTTATATAAATAAACATATACATACATACTGTATAATCTGTATTGTTATAATGTACAGCGCTGTGTCCCAAGTGCGCTATATAAATAAACATATCATACATACTGTATAATCTGTATTGTTATAATGTACGGCGCTGCGTCCCCAAGTGGCGCTATATAAAAACATATCATACATACTGTATAATCTGTATTGTTATAATGTACAGGCGCTGTCATCCCAAGTTGCTCTATATATAAACATATACATACATACTGTATAATCTGTATTGTTATAATGTACAGCGCTGTGTCCCAAGTGGCTCTATATAAATAAACATATACATACATACTGTATAATCTGTATTGTTATAATTACAGCGCTGTGTCCCCAAGTGGCGCTATATAAATAACTATACATACATACTGTATAATCTGTATTGTTATAATTACGGCGCTGGCATCCCCAAGTTGGCTCTATTAAATAACATATACATACATACTGTATAATCTGTATTGTTATAATGTACAGCGCTGTGTACCCAAGTGCGCTATATAATAAACTATTACATACATACTGTATAATCGTGTTGTTATAATGTACAGCGCTGTTCCCAAGTGGCGCTATATAAATAAACATATACATACAACTGTATAATCTGTATTGTTATAATGTACAGCGCTGTGTACCCAAGTGGCGCTTATAAATAAACTATACATACATACTGTATAATCTGTATTGTTATAATGTACAGCGCTGTGTACCCAAGTGGCGCTATATAAATAACATATACTACATACTGTATAATCTGTATTGTATAATGTACAGCGCTGTGTACCAAGTGGCGCTATATAAATAAACATATACGTACATACTGTATAATCTGTATTGTTATATGTACACGCTGTGTACCCAAGTGGCGCTATATAATAAACATATACATACCTACTGTATAATCTGTATTGTTAAATGGTACAAGCGCGGTGTTCCCGAATTAGTTACTGCCATGCCCCAATCAGAAGGCTTAGTTACTGCCACACCCCGTGCAGGAGGCTTCGTTACTGCCTCGCCCTATGCAGGAGGATTCGTTACTGCCTCGCCCTATGCAGGAGGATTAGTTACTGCCACGCCCCATGCAGGAGGCTTCGTTACTGCCACGCCCCGTTCAGGAGGCTTCGTTACTGCCTTTCCCTATGCAGGAGGATTAGTTACTGCCTCGCCCTATGCAGGAGGCTTAGTTACTGCCACGCCCCATGCAGGAGAATTAGTTACTGCCAGCAGGAGAATTAGTTACTGCCATGCCCCAATCAGAAGGCTTAGTTACCGCCACGCCCCATGCAGGAGAATTAATCTGCCTGGTGTCTATTTTGTGGATTGACTCTTGACTCCAGAGTGAGCGATTCTGGGAACCTTGGGCCGAGTCCTGGAGATTCTTTTTTTTTTGCGTTTCCCAGTGTCTGGCTTATGCTCCATGTTCCCTTGTTTCCTTTCTCCCTCTAGGTGGCTCCTACCTCTTCAAAGCAGCACGGGATGAATGTCAGTGTCAACACTTAGCAGCTGCTTTTCAACAAGCGCCCAGTTACGGTTCCCACGGGTACAGCACGGGTAAGGCCATAGTGTTCGTGCCGGGTTGGCAGCAATCCAATACTAGGCAGATTCTGGTCTCTACCAAGCTGATGGCAACGCAAACATGTAGGATGGGGGGGGTATTTTAGGGGTGCGGCTGTGTGCTACCGCAATATGGGGTTACGTGTGGGGTACAGGGTACACACGTTCAGCTGGTGTCCCCTTGGTTCCGGATACCAGTGACTAATTTATACATGTACTGGGCTCTGGTTTTGCAAACAGCCTACCATATCTACCATAAAGCAGCACCACTTGTATATATACCGTGTATATTTATATACATGGGGGAGCTGCCATATTGTTTTCTCTTAGATCAGGTCTTTACGAGCCTCCAAATGAAGTCGGCATGAGTTTGCAGGAGGCTTCGTTACTGCCACGCCCGTGCAGGAGACTTCGTTTCTGCCTTGCCCTATGCAGGAGGCTTCGTTACTGCCTCGCCCTATGCAGGAGGATTAGTTACTGCCACGCCCCGTGCAGGAGGCTTCGTTACTGCCACGCCCCATGCAGGAGGCTTCGTACGCCACGCCCCATGCAGGAGGTTTCGTTACTGCCACAGCCCCGTGCAGGAGGCTTCGTTACTGCCTCGCCCCATGCAGGAGGATTAGTTACTGCCTCGCCCCATGCAGGAGAATTAGTTACTGCCATGCCCCAATCAGAGGCTTAGTTACTGCCACGCCCCATGCAGGAGAATTAGTTACTGCCATGCCCCAATCAGAAGGCTTAGTTACTGCCACACCCGTGCAGGAGGCTTCGTTACTGCCTCGCCCTATGCAGGAGGATTAGTTACTGCCACGCCCCATGCAGGAGGCTTCGTTACTGCCACGCCCCGTTCAGGAGGCTTCGTTACTGCCTTTCCCTATGCAGGAGGATTAGTTACTGCCTCGCCCTATGCAGGGGTACAAACAAGGAATGTTACAAGTTACTGGGATTGATACATAAAGATAGAGTTTCCGGGTGGAAAGGGTTGTCAGGTGTAGACGGTAAAGCTATGGAACTGTCTTCCAGTGGACGTTGTTTATGGCAGGTCATTGGTCAGTTTATAAAAAGCTGGATGAGTTTCTACAAACACAGGAATGTTACAAGTTACTGGTATTGATACATAATAGAGTTGGGAAAGGGTTTGTCACTGTGAGAACGTAAGCTATGGAACTGTCTTCCAGTGGACGTTTTATGGCAGGTTCATTGGTCAGTTTAATAAAAAGCTGGATGAGTTTCTACAAACAAGGAATTGACAGTTACAAGTTATGGTATTGATACATAAAGTAGAGTTGGGAAAGGGTTTGTCACTGTGGAGAACGGTAAAGCTATGGAAACTGTTCTCCAGTGGACGTTGTTATGGCAGGTTCATTGGATGTTTAATAAAAGCTGGATGAGTTTCTACAAACAAGGAATGTTATACAAGTTACTGGTATGATACATAAAGTAGAGTTGGGAAAGGGTTTGTCACTGTGAGAACGGTAAAGCTATGGAACTGGTCTTCCAGTGGACGTTGTTATGGCAGGTTCATTGGTCAGTTTATAAAAAGCTGGATGAGTTTCTACAAACAAGGAATGTTACAAGTTACTGGGATTGATACATAAAGTAGAGTTGGGAAAGGGTTTGTCACTGTGAGAACGGAAAAGCTATGGAACTGTCTTCCAGTGGACGTTTTATGGCAGGTTCATTGGTCAGTTTAATAAAAAGCTGGATGAGTTTCTACAAACAGGAATGTTACAAGTTACTGGTATTGATACATAAAGTAGAGTTGGGAAAGGGTTTGTCACTGTGAGAACGGTAAAGCTATGGAACTGTCTTCCAGTGGACGTTTTATGGCAGGTTCATTGGTCAGTTTAATAAAAAGCTGGATGAGTTTCTACACAAGGAATGTTACAAGTTACTGGATGTGATCATAAAGTAGAGTTGGGAAAGGGTTTGTCACTGTGAGAACGGTAAAGCTAGGAACTGTCTTCCAGTGGACGTTGTTATGGCAGGTTCATTGGTCAGTTTAATAAAAAGCTGGATGAGTTTCTACAAACAAGGAATGTTACAAGTTACTTGGATTGAACATAAAGTAGAGTTGGGAAAGGGTTTGTCACTGTGAGAACGGTAAACTATGGAACGTCTTCCAGTGGTTGTTATGGCAGGTTCATTGGTCAGTTTAATAAAGCTGGATGAGTTTCTACAAACAAAGGAATGTTACAAGTTACTGGTATGATACATAAAGTAGAGTTGGGAAAGGGTTTGTCACTGTGAGAACGGTAAAGCGAGGAACTGTTCTTCCAGTGGACGTTGTTAGGCAGGTTCATTGGTCAGTTAATAAAAAGCTGGATGAGTTTCTACAAACAAGGAAGTTACAAGTTACGTACTGGATGATACATAAAGTAGAGTTGGGAAAGGGTTTGTCACTGTGAGAACGGTAAAGCTATGGAACTGTCTTCCAGTGGACGTTGTTATGGCAGGTTTCATTGGTCAGTTAATAAAAAGCTGGATGAGTTTCTACAAACAAGGAATGTTACAAGTTACTGGGATTGATACATAAAGTAGAGTTGGGAAAGGGTTTGTCACTGTGAGAACGGTAAAGCTATGGAACTGTCTTCCAGTGGACGTTGTTATGGCAGGTTCATTGGATAGTTTAATAAAAAGCTGGATGAGTTTCTACAAACAAGGAATGTTACAAGTTACTGGTATTGATACATAAAGTAGAGTTGGGAAAGGGTTTGTCACTGTGAGAACGGATAAAGCTATGGAACTGTCTTCCAGTGGACGTTGTTATGGCAGGTTCATTGGTCAGTTTAATAAAAAGCTGGATGAGTTTCTACAAACAAGGAATTTACAAGTTACTGGGATTGATACATAAAGTAGAGTTGGGAAAGGGTTTGTCAACTGTGGAGAACGGTTAAAGCTATGGAACTGTCTTCCAGTGGACGTTGTTATGGCAGTGTTCATTGGTCAGTTTAATAAAAAGCTGGATGAGTTTCTACAAACAAGGAATGTTACAAGTTGATGGGATTGATACATAAAGTGGAGTTGGGAAAGGGTTTGTCACTGTGAGAACGGTAAAGCTATGGAACTGTCTTCCAGTGGACGTTGTTATGGCAGGTTCATTGGTCAGTTTAATAAAAAGCTGGATGAGTTTCTACAAACAAGGAATGTTACAAGTTACTGGTATTGATACATAAAGTAAAGTTGGGAAAGGTTTGTCACTGTGAGAACGGTAAAGCTATGGAACGTCTTCCAGTGGACGTTGTATGGCGTTCATTGGTCAGTTTAATAAAAAGCTGGATGAGTTTCTACAAACAAGGAATGTTACAAGTTACTGGTATTGATACATAAAGTAGAGTTGGGAAAGGGTTTGTCACTGTGAGAACGGTAAAGCTATGAACTGTCTTCCAGTGGACGTTGTTATGGCAGGTTCATTGGTCAGTTTAATAAAAAGCTGGATGAGTTTCTACAAACAAGGAATGTTCAAGTTACTGGGATTGATACTAAAGTAGAGTTGGGAAAGGGTTTTGCACTGTGAGAACGGTAAAGCTATGGAACTGTCTTCCAGTGGACGTTGTTATGGCAGGTTCATTGGTCAGTTTAATAAAAAGCTGGATGAGTTTCTACAAACAAGGAATGTTACAAGTTATGGGATTGGATACATAAAGTAGAGGTTGGGAAAGGGTTTGTCACTGTGAGAACGGTAAAGCTATGGAACTGTCTTCCAGTGGACGTTGTTATGCAGGTTCATTGGTCAGTTTAATAAAAAGCTGGATGAGTTTCTACAACAAGGAATGTTACAAGTTACTGGGATATGATACATAAAGTAGAGTTGGGAAAGGGTTTGTCACTGTGAGAACGGTAAAGCTATGGAAACTGTCTTCCAGTGGACGTTGTTATGGCAGGTTCATTGGTCAGTTTAATAAAAAGCTGGATGAGTTTCTACAAACAAGAATGTTACAAGTTACGGTATTTAACATAAAGTAGAGTTGGGAAAGGGTTTGTCACTGTGAGAACGGTAAAGCTATGGAACTGTCTTCCAGTGGACGTTGTTATGGCAGGTTCATTGGTCAGTTTAATAAAGCTGGATGAGTTTCTACAAACAAGGAATGTTACAAGTTACTGGTATTGATACATAAAGTAGAGTTGGGAAAGGGTTTGTCACTGTGAGAACGGTAAAGCTATGGAACTGTCTTCCGTGGACGTTGTATGGCAGGTTCATTGGTCAGTTTAATAAAAACTGGATGAGTTTCTACAAAACAAGGAATGTTACAAGTTACTGGGATTGATACATAAAGTAGAGTTGGGAAAGGGTTTGTCACTGTGAGAACGGTAAAGCTATGGAACTGTTCTTCCAGTGGATTGTTATGGCAGGTTCATTGGTCAGTTTAATAAAGTGGATGAGTTTCTACAACAAGGAATGTTACAAGTTACTGGATTGATACATAAAGTAGAGTTGGGAAAGGGTTTCACTGTGAGAACGGTTAAAGCTATGGAACTGTCTTCCAGTGGACGTTGTTATGGCAGGTTCATTGGTCAGTTTAATAAAAAGCTGGATGAGTTTCTACAAACAAGGAATGTTACAAGTTACTGGGATTGATACATAAAGTAGAGTTGGGAAAGGGTTTGTCACTGTGAGAACGGTAAAGCTATGGAACTGTCTTCCAGTGGACGTTTTATGGCAGGTTCATTGGTCAGTTTAATAAAAAGCTGGATGAGTTTCTACAAACAAGGAATGTTACAAGTTACTGGTATTGATACATAAAGTAGAGTTGGGAAAGGGTTTGTCACTGTGAGAACGGTAAAGCTATGGAACTGTCTTCCAGTGGACGTTGATTATGGCAGGTTCATTGGTCAGTTTAAAAAAAGCTGGATGAGTTTCTACAAACAAGAATGTTACAAGTTACTGGTATTGATACATAAAGTAGAGTTGGGAAAGGGTTTGTCACTGTGAGAACGGTAAAGCTATGGAACTGTCTTCCAGTGGACGTTGTTATGGCAGGTTCATTGTCAGTTTAATAAAAAGCTGGATGAGTTCTACAAACAAGGAATGTTACAAGTTACTGGGATTGATACTAAAGTAGAGTTGGGAAAGGGTTTGTCACTGTGAGAACGGTAAAGCTATGGAACTGTCTTCCAGTGGACGTTGTTATGGCAGGTTCATTGGTCGTTTAATAAAAGCTGGATGAGTTTCTACAAACAAGGAATGTTACAAGTTACTGGGATTGATACATAAAGTAGAGTTGGGAAAGGGTTGTCACTGTGAGAACGGTAAAGCTATGGAACTGTCTTCCAGTGGACGTTGTTATGGCAGGTTCATTGGTCAGTTTAATAAAAAGCTGGATGAGTTTCTACAAACAAGGAATGTTACAAGTTACTGGGATTGATACATAAAGTAGAGTTGGGAAAGGGTTGTCACTGTGAGAACGGTAAAGCTATGGAACTGTCTTCCAGTGGACGTGTTATGAGGCAGGTTCATTGGTCAGTTTAATAAAAACTGGATGAGTTTCTACAAACAAGGAATGTTACAAGTTACTGGGATTGATACATAAAGTAGAGTTGGGAAAGGGTTTGTCACTGTGAGAACGGAAACTCATCCAGCTTTTTATTAAACTGACCAATGAACCTGCCATAACAATGTCCACTGGAAGACAGTTCCATAGCTTTACCGTTCTCACAGTGACAAACCCTTTCCCA
>JAACNH010000381.1:185307-230617 GCA_019447015.1 Hymenochirus boettgeri
GTACAGTATGGTATAATATATAGTATAGTACAGTAAAGTATGGTATACTATATAGTATAGTACAGTACAGTATATATAGTATAGCACAGTATAGTATAGTAGTATAGTACATTATAGTAGTATAGTATAATGTATAGTATAGTACAGTACAGTATAGTATAGTATAGTATAATATAAAGTATAGTACAGTACAGTATAGTACAGCATAGTACAGTATAATAGTATAGTATAATATATAGTACAGTACAGTATAATATAAAGTATAGTACAATACAGTACGGTACAGTATAGTAGTATAGTATAGTATAATGTATAGTACAGTACATTATGGTATAGTATAGTAGTATAGTATAGTATAATGTATAGAACAGTACATTATGGTATAGTATAGTAGTATAGTATAGTATAATGTATAGTACAGTACATTATGGTATAGTATAGTAGTATAGTATATTATAATGTATAGTACAGTACATTATGGTATAGTATAGTAGTATAGTATAATATATAGTATAGTACAGTACAGTTTATATAGTATAGTACAGTATAGTATAGTAGTATAGTACATTATAGTAGTATAGTATAATGTATAGTATAGTACAGTACAGTAAAGTATAGTATAGTATAATATAAAGTATAGTACAGTACAGTATAGTATAGCATAGTACAGTATAATAGTATAGTATAATATATAGTACAGTACAGTATAATATAAAGTATAGTACAATACACTACGGTACAGTATAGTAGTATAGTATAGTACAATGTATAGTACAGTACATTATGGTATAGTATAGTAGTATAGTATAGTATAATGTATAGTATTGTATAGTATTGCCATCACAACGTCCACTGGGAGACAGTTCCATAGCTTTACCGTTCTCACTGTAATAACCCTTTCCCAACTCTACTTTATGTATCAATACCAGTAACTTGTAACATTCCTTGTTTGTAGAAACTCATCCAGCTTTTTATTAAACTGACCAATGAACCTGCCATAACAACGTCCACTGGAAGACAGTTCCATAGCTTTACCGTTCTCACAGTGACAAACCCTTTCCCAACTCTGCTTTATGTATCAATCCCAGTAACTTGTAACATTCCTTGTTGTCGAAAACTCACCAGCTTTTTATTAAACTGACCAATGAACCTGCATAACAACGTCCACTGGAAGACAGTTCCATAGCTTTACGTTCTCACAGTGACAAAACCTTTCCCAACTCTACTTTATGTATCAATCCATGTAACTTGTAACATCCTTTGTGTAGAAACTCATCCAGCTTTTTATTAAACTGACCAATGAACCTGCCATAAACAACGTCCACTGGAAGACAGTTCCATAGCTTTACGTTCTCACAGTGACAAACCCTTTCCCAACTCTACTTTATGTATCAATCCCAGTAACTTGTAACATTCCTTGTTTGTAGAAAACTCATCCAGCTTTTTATTAAAGACCAATGTGAACTGCCATAACAACGTCCTGGAAGACAGTTCCATAGCTTTACCGTTCTACAGTGAAAACCCTTTCCAACTCTACTTTATGTATCAATCCCAGTAAATGTAACATTCCTTGTTTGTAGAAACTCATCCAGCTTTTATTAAACTGACCAATGAACCTGCCATAACAAACGTCCACTGGAAGACAGTTCCATAGCTTTACCGTTCTACAGTGACAAACCCTTTCCCAACTCTACTTTAGTATCAATACCGTAGTAAATTGTAACATTCCTGTGTTGTGAAAACTCATCCAGCTTTATTAAACTGACCAATGAACCTCCATAAACAACGTCCACTGGAAGACAGTTCCATAGCTTTACCGTTCTCACAGTGACAACCCTTTCCAACTCTACTTATGTATCAATACCAGTAACTTGTAACATTCCTTGTTGTAGAAACTCATCCACTTTTTATTAAAATGACCAATGAACCTGCCATAACAACTCCACTGGAAGACAGTTCCATAGCTTACCGTTCTCACAGTGACAACCTTTCCCAACTCTACTTTATGTATCAATCAGTAACTTGTAACATTCCTGTTTGTAGAAACTCATCCAGCTTTTTATTAAACCGACCAATGAACCTGCCATAACAACGTCCACTGGAAGACAGTTCCATAGCTTTACCGTTCTCACATGACAAACCCTTTCCCAACTCTACTTTTGATCAATCCCAGTAACTTGTAACATTCTTGTTTGTAGAAACTCATCCAGCTTTTTATTAAACTGACCAATTGAACCTGCCATAACAACGTCCACTGGAAGACAGTTCCATAGCTTTACCGTTCTCACAGTGACAAACCCTTTCCCAACTCTAATTTATGTATCAATCCAGTAACTTGTAAACATCCTTGTTTGTAGAAACTATCCAGCTTTTTATTAAAATGACCAATGAAACCTGGCATAACAACGTCCACTGGAAGACAGTTCCATAGCTTTACCGTTCTCACAGTGACAAACCCTTTCCCAACTCTACTTTATGATCAATCCAGTAACTTGTAACATCCTTGTTTGTAGAAACTATCCAGCTTTTTATTAAACTGACCAATGAACCTGCCATAACAAACGTCCACTGGAAGACAGTTCCAAGCTTTACCGTTCTCACAGTGACAAACCCTTTCCCAACTCTACTTATGTATCAATACCAGTAACTTGTAACATTCCTTGTTTGTAGAAACTTATCAGCTTTTTATTAAACTGACCAATGAACCTGCCATAACAAACGTCCACTGGAAGACAGTTCCATAGCTTTACCGTTTCACAGTGAAACCCTTTCCCAACTCTACTTTATGTATCAATCCCAGTAAATTGTAACATTCCTTGTTTGTAGAAACTCATCCAGCTTTTTATTAAACTGACCAATGAACCTGCCATTAACAACGTCCACTGGAAGACAGTCCATAGCTTACCGTTCTACAGTGACAAACCCTTTCCCAACTCTACTTTATGTATCAATACCAGTAACTTGTAACATTCCTTGTTTGTAGAAACTCATCCAGCTTTTTATAAACTGACCAATGAACCTGCCATAAAAACGTCCACTGGAAGACAGTTCCATAGCTTTACCTTTCTCACAGACAAACCCTTTCCCAACTCTACTTTATGGATCAATACCCAGTAACTGTAACATTCCTTGTTGTGGAGAAACTCATCCAGCTTTTTATTAAACTGACCAATGAACCTGCCATAACAACTCCACTGGAAGACAGTTCCATAGCTTTACCGTTCACAGTGACAAACCCTTTCCCAACTCTACTTTATGTATCAATACCAGTAACTTGTAACATTC
The DNA here is from genome assembly GCA_019447015.1 of Hymenochirus boettgeri. Lineage (NCBI taxonomy): Eukaryota > Metazoa > Chordata > Amphibia > Anura > Pipidae > Hymenochirus > Hymenochirus boettgeri. Next base: position 188,593 of record JAACNH010000381.1, read on the forward strand.
CTTGTTTGTAGAAACTCATCCAGCTTTTTATAAACTGACCAATGAACCTGCCATAACAACGTCCACTGGAAGACAGTTCCATAGCTTTACCGTTCTCACAGTGACAAACCCTTTCCCACTCTACTTTAGTATCAATCCAGTAACTTGTAACATTCCTTGTTTGTAGAAACTCATCCAGCTTTTTATTTAAACTGACCAATGAACCTGCCATAACAACGTCCACTGGAAGACAGTTCCATAGCTTTACCGTTCTCACAGTGACAAACCCTTCCCAACTCTACTTTTGTATCAATCCAGATACTTGTAACATTCCTTGTTTGTAGAAACTCATCCAGCTTTTTATAAACTGACCAATGAACCTGCCATAACAACGTCCACTGGAAGACGTTCCATAGCTTTACCGTTCTCACAGTGACAAAACCTTTCCCAACTCTACTTATGTGATCAATCCCAGGAACTTGTAACATTCCTTGTTTGTAGAAACTCATCCAGCTTTTTATTAAACTGACCAATGAAAATGATAACAACGTCCACTGGAAGACAGTTCCATAGCTTTACCGTTCTCACAGTGACAAACCCTTTCCCATACTCACTTTATGTATCAATCCAGTAACTTGTAACATTCCTTGTTTGTAGAAACTCATCCAGCTTTTATTAAACTGACCAATGAACCTGCCATAACAACGTCAATGGAAGCAGTTCCATAGCTTTACCGTTCTCACAGTGACAAACCCTTCCCAACTCTACTTTATGTATCAATCCAGTAACTTGTAACATTCCTTGTTTGTAGAACTCATCCAGCTTTTTATTTAACGACCAATGAACCTGCCATAACAACGTCCACTGGAAGACAGTTCATAGCTTTACGTTCTCACAGTGACAAACCCTTTCCCAACTCTACTATGTATCCATCCAAGTAACTTGTAACATTCCTTGTTTGTAGAAACCATCCCGCTTTTTATTAAACTGACCAATGAACCTGCCATAAACAACGTCCACTGGAAGACAGTTCCATAGCTTTACCGTTCTCACAGTGACAAACCCTTTCCAACTCTACTTTATGTATCAATACCAGTAACTTGTAACATCCTGTTTGTAGAAACTCATCCAGTTTTATTAAACTGACCAATGAACCTGCCATATACAACGTCCACTGGAAGACAGTTCCATAGCTTTACCGTTCTCACAGTGACAAACCCTTTCCCAACTCTACTTTATGTATCAATCCAGTAACTTGTAACATTCCTTGTTTGTAGAAAACTCATCCAGTTTTATTAAAATGACCAATGAACCTGCCTATACAAAGTCCACTGGAGACAGTTCCATAGCTTTACCGTTCTCACAGGGACAAACCCTTCCCAACTCTACTTTATGTATCAATCCCAGTAACTTGTAACATCCTTGTTTGTAGAGAAACATCCAGCTTTTATTAAACTGGACCAATGAACGCCCTACAACGTCCACTGGAAGACAGTTCCATAGCTTTACCGTTCTCACAGTGACAAACCCTTTCCCAACTCTACTTTATGTATCAATCCCAGTAACTTGTAACATTCCTTGTTTGTAGAAACCCATCCAGCTTTTTATTAAACTGACCAATGAACCTGCCATAACAACGTCCACTGGAAGACAGTTCCATAGCTTTACCGTTCTCACAGTGACAAACCCTTTCCCAACTTGAACTCTAAACCTTTTATCTTCAAGTCTTAAGGGATGTCCTCGTGTCCTCTGACATGTTCTATTGGTGAACAATGCCCCAGATAGTTTATTGTATGGCCCGTTAACGTATTAATCTGTGATTAATATATATCACTATGTACATGGGCAACATATTATTTGTCATAGTTTTTTAGTAGGAGGGAGTAGGAAGGGTGGGGGGCCATCCATACCAGCACTATGGCTCTTCCCGTTAATATAATGTTTCTCGGAGGAAGCTTTATTTGTGAGTATTCCATACATCAGCTCCTGGAATACCCAAATTACAGAATTTATGTTCATATGGGACCAGGTAAGGTAGGATATTTGAGAGGTAATTTGTCACATTGTCCAAAATCTAGATACTAGATGGCACTTAGGGCATTCTGAGGAGTGTGTGGGAGACTGTGGGGAGATAGGAAGGCTTGGTGGAGGATGTAGAATTGCATTAGTTGATTAATGTCTGCGGGGTACACAGACAGATCTGCCACTATTGAGGGGATCAGCGTCTGCCATTTATTTAACACTATAGTGGTAATTTCTGTAACTAGTATATCATTTTGTTATCGTCTTTCCTCTTCAGACTTAATTATATGGGCTGGGTCATTACTGGTATTGTCTCTCCCTGGAACTCAGAAAGTAAGCGCATATCTCAGCTGCAGATACCTGAACCAGAATACGTCTGGAAGCGAGAACTTGTCTCTGCTGAACGGGAGACATTTTCTATCATGTGATCTAACCCTCTCCTCCCATAGGTTGATTAAACGGAGAGATCTCAAAGTAGGGTAGTGAGTGCCACAGAGGTTAAGTTAATATTATCCAATAAACCTGTAGTATCATGTCTAGGATGATAGGTCAGTGGAGACATTACAGCTGACTAAGTTTGTTTATAACTGAGGCCAATTCCTTCCTCCTCCCATCATTAAGCTCTGTGACCTTAGACATGCTCAGTGTAATTCAACCAGGGAAAGAGAGAAACATTCTCCAATCAGATACTAAATGGAGGGAAGTGTAAGGGGGGGTTTCTGTGAAAGGTTAATTGAATTGAAACCATTTTAAACCTTATTTTCACATGGACAATCAGAAGAACCACCAGGCAGATCATTGATTACTCCCAGTACGTTGTGTTCAGTACTCGGTTTACTCTATTTTACCTTTTCTCACAGACCACAGAAGAGCGACGCACCGTGTGCGATGGGGAAGGTAACAAAACGACCACGGTCACCGTGCGGAGAGGAAATGAGATTCTCAGCGGTGAGACTCTGGGATCTGAACAGCCGTCCGGCTCTAGTAAGTGTATGAAGGCAAATGGTTAATTATGACATCACAGTCTGAAATGACATAGAAACCCTGTAGTAATGGTTTGTCACTACATCAGTGCATCTCCCTGAATATAATGTTTATATCTATAACCGTGGCGATTTACGTGTGCTTACAGGCTCCTCTCCGGACACACGCCAGCCCCCAGATCTATCGGACTCTCAGACAACACTGAGCAGAATCCTCCATAAGTGGTTTTCTCTGCGCTAGAGAAATGGCTTCTTTGCGTTACTATACGTTTGCCGCGCGTTGGATCATCGGGGATCTGTCACAATGGGGATTGGGGGCTCATCATGAGAATCGCATCTTCAGTTAATCTTTAATCTTGGAAATGTTTAGTAAACCAAACAAGGAAAGAAACATGTTTAATTGATGGTTTCCCCGTGTCAAACGGACAAATCATACGATCCACATTGTTTTCAGAGTTGATTGGATGTTGCTTTCTGCTGGTTAGAAACCTGATTGGCTGTGAATTTAGAGCCCACATCACATGATAATGCTTTGTTTATCTGAGGGAGATTCTGGCTTAGGTGGAGTTAGTTGTGTTGCAGTAAATATACTGTGCAGCTTTCCCTTCTTTCCAGTAATCGTCTGGTTCATACAAGTGTTGTAATTGGACTTTGTGTTGGTAATTGTTACAGTGCACTGGACTATGGGTCTGTTAATTAACCATCCAAAGGGTGGAACTGGTCAGTTTACAGAGATATTCTGTGTGCACGAAGACAATACACGTTTATTTATTTTACTGTAAAAAATAAATTCTATTTTAACATAATTTTTTGTGCATTTGTTTAACCTAATGCAGGGACCAAAAGTGGTCAATATTGCCTTTACAACACCATTACCATAGTTAAAGTGCACTGTAAAATGTTCATTTGGAAGCTGCAGCTTTAAAAATACCGTTGCCATATTTTTTTTAACCTATGTCCCTCCAAAGCCTACCTACCTACCTACCTACCTAGCTTTGTGCCTTAAAACTTGCTGACATCTTGTTACTGGTTTGCTGAATGTTAAGCTCCACCCCTCTGAGATTTTCTCAATGTTCTCCTGCTTGAGCCTCAAACAGTAATGCCTGTGAGTTCCGTGCACTCTCCTGCTTGAGCCTCAAACAGTAATGCCTGTGAGTTCCGTGCACATGCATGGAAATCACAGGCATTACTGTTTGAGGCTTAAGCAGGATAATGGAGGTTGGGTACTTCTGAAACAGGGGGTCAGTGAATGACTGAGCCCGATTTGTGTAATTTGGTTTTACAAGCCAATCTGTTCCCCTGGTAGTTACGCCCCTGCTTCATTGGACTCACGGACTAGTGTCTTGTCACTTCGTAAACAGCTGTTCTTTGGCCAACCTGCCACCACTCTGCAGGTGCCATCTCCTGGGCTTTTTTTCAGCAGGCCTACCAATAATCCAAATAGCAGACAAGCAAGGGATGCACATACATAGTACACAGTATGTAGTTGACACAAAAGGTGATGTGCTGCAATCTATTGGCACAGGGTGACGTGCTGCCAGCCATTGGTGTAGGGTGATGTGCTGCCACTCCTCTCTGCAGTGGATCTCATGGCTACAGTGTAAGATCCAATGTACAGATCGCAGGGAAGATGATGATGAAAACTACATAAGCAGGAGCCAGCGTGGGTACAGACATGTCCAACCCCTGGGGTACAGGATAACTCAATAACATACAAAGTCCAGAGAAACACAAAAGAAGTGAATTTATAATGATGTGAATGTATCCATGTAATTGTAAAGCGCTACGGATGATGTTGGCGCTATACAAATCCATAATACTAACGATTATGAACCACTACTGAAATCACGTTTCGATAGGACAACGCGCTTCTTCTGGTGAGTCAAATGAAAATGGGGATTGTCCCCCCAAAACTGATATTACTTACCGAGAGTTTCCCTTCCTGGCCATTCTCCCAGGCAGAGTAGAAAACACATGGGACATACCTAAGCAATTAAGGGAGGGAAAAAAGATGCTAGCAGACTGTTAGCTGCATAAATTCTTTACTTAAACCCTGGTCACAGATTGTAGAACTCTCTGCCCAAAAACTGCTCTTGCAGTTAAATTAATATTCAACTTATAGTGTCTAACAAACGTATCAGGCATGGACCAAGCCGCTGCTAGGCATACTGCCTCGGTCGAAGCTCCCTCTTCTGCCACCCAGGTAGCTGCAATCCCTCTTGTAGAGTGCGCTGAGACTGACGAAGGAGGTGCCACACTTTTGAGTTTCATAGGCTTTCCTTATTGCTCTGACTATCCATCTTCTGATAGCTTAGACTGCCTTAGTGCCATCTCTGCCGCTTCCTCAACCTTAACATGGACAAGACTGAACTTGTCCTTTTCCCACCCTCACAATCTGTTCCCCTCCCTAGTCTTACTATTAATATTAACAACACACCCATATCCCCATCTCCTCATGTCCGCTGCCTGGGAATAACGCTAGATTCCGATCTTTCCTTCAAACCTCATGTCATTTCGCTTTCCAACTCAAAAACATCTCCCGCATTCGACCCTTCCTCTCGAAGGAAGCTACAAAAATCCTAGTCCATGCCCTAATCATATCCCAGCTAGTCTACTGCAACACACTCCAGTATGGTCTACCAAACAACCGCCTGGCACCGCTTCAATCCATCCTCAACCCTGCTGCCCGGCTCATTCATTTTTCTTCTCGCTAGTCTAATGCCTCTCCTCTCTGTCAGTCCCTCCACTGGTTACCCATCACACAAAGGATCCAGTTCAAGCTGCTTATCTTATCCTATAAAGCACTATCCAAGCCCCTCCATATATCTCACCCTATCCTATAAAGCATTATCCAACACAGCCCTCCATATATCTCACCCTATCCTATAAAGCACTATCCAACACAGCCCTCCATATATCTCACCCTATCCTATAAAGCACTATCCAACACAGCCCCTCCATATATCTCACCCTATCCTATAAAGCACTATCCAACACAGCCCTCCATATATCTCAGAGCTGATCCAGCGATACCGCCCCAGGCACACCCCACCCTCCACTCCGCAAACGATACCCTACTCTCATACACCCTGGTCACTTCTTCCCATGCCCGCATTCAGGACTTTACTCGTGCTGCCCCTCTGCTCTGGAACTCCCTTCCTCCATCTGTCCGTCACTCACCATCCCTTAACACCTTCAAACGTAACCTTAAAACCCATCTTTTTAGGCACCATATAACCTGGTATAACAATTACCCCTCTTACTACCCAACACGCCTTTCATGCTCCACTGCCAATCAATTTACAGCCTACCGATTCCCGCAATCTTATGTCTCACCCCCATATCCTCTAGTCTGTATGACTATGTAATTGTAAAGCGCCACGGAAGATGTTGGCGCTATATAAATCAATAATAATAATAATAAACCAAGCCTTGTGTCTATGTTGGCCCCTAAGAATACTAGGTTCTAAGATGGGAACAGTTGATTTTACCCAGATTAATTAGCCAACCGAACTTCCATAGTGTGTGAATTGCTTGGTTTCTCCCCTTCAGAAGTTGTTGTCTTGTCCTGGCTATAATTAAAAAACCGTCCAAGTAGTGTAGTATCTCCTGCTTCTCTCAAGAGGGCTACCACTACCGCCAACATCTTAAAAGTTCTGGGAGAAGTTGACAGACCAAAGGGGAGGCACCTGAACTGGATATAAGATCTCCCAGCGTTCTGCCAAACAATTTCTTCCCCTCGAATGGCAATTGGCATAGCGAATCTTTGAAGGCGTATCCACATTCCAGTATTTAAGCCAAAGGGCTCTACTGAGGACACAGAGAGACCCATTCCCCTCGCATTTAATTTAGTGGCATTAATTGCTGCCTCCAGTCTGAAATTTGCAATGATCCAAAAGTCTGGAATGGCTTGAAGTAGGATTCTCCTATCTACTCCATCAGATATGGCGTCTTCCAATTTATCTAGTAAGGACAACAAAGACTTCATGGTGGACAATTTGTACCTGCAGTCACATAGGCTTTCTTAAGGTCCTGGTCCATCCTCTTTCTCCATGGGATGTCTCAATGATGACGAGTCATCAACTGGCAATGCTGTCTTTTTTGACAGATGCGCCACTGGGGCGTCCACTAACGGCGACTTCTCCCACTTTTCGCTAATCTCCTGTGGAAATGGGTAAAGCTTTTCATATTTATTTCCAACTGGCATCCTCCTGGATACCTTTTGCCACTCCATCTGGACCAGCTCCTTAATTTCCTCGTGTACTAGGAAATACTCCTTTCTCTTCTTATGAAAAAGAAGGGAGGTTGAAGGTTGTTCTTTATCCTCAATTGTTAAGGTTTGCTTAAAGGAACACTAAACAACATAACCCCGTTTTTGTAGGTATAATCCATCTGTCTCTATTATTCACAGGGAGGTGAGAATTATAAGGCTTATTCCCACCTCCCTGTGAATAATAGAACACCCAGGGGACACTGGAACTTACCTTAACGCCACTCCACTCAGCCGAGCTGTCCCGACCAAACTGCCTACCCTGGCTGAGAGGCGCAGAGGCTGTCACAGGAGCCAGGGTCTTCGGCTGGAGAGAGCCCAGAACTGCAGCCGGAAAGGGGAAACACAGCCAGTTCAATGGACAGGAGAATTAGGGAGAGAAGCGGATGAAACAATCATGGAAGAAGGAGAAGATTAAGGGACAGATGGGCAGTAGGAGCAGCGGCGAGACGAAAGTCATTGTGAGATGCAGGGAAGGAAGAACGAAACCAAAAATAAATAGTACAATAAAGTAACGTTACGGTGCCCGTCACTGAATCATGTTATAAAGCGAGGGGAAGGTGAGTATAACTGTCCTTTGATGTCACTGTATGAGGTCATCATTAAAGGGCATGTCCAAGCATCTTATTAATGCAAACCTCGTTTTTACATTAATAAGAATTCTCAAAGATGCCTCTGGAGTTACCTGACGCGGCACCTTGCTGCCTGGGCGACGCCCCCTGCTCCCGTTTCCAAACTCATTTCAAGCATCGTGGCTCTGGGCTGACAGTCGCTCTACTTCCTAGTCGCAGCTGTCAGTCAGGCAATTGAAGTCACATCGCACCTTGAATGACGGGTCCCTTCAGAGGCTTCTTTGACAATCCTTAATAATGCGAAACAGGGTTGCTCTATGAGAATATAAAGTTTTCTTATGCTGGACATGCCCTTTAATGATGACCTCATACAGTGACATCAAAGGACAGTTATACTCACCTTCCCCTCGCTCCTCTTCTTTCATAGCTGAATATTACCCAGGGTAATGACCTAAACTGCTAAGCCCTCACCCCTAGGTACTTAGACACCCCACCCTGCCGTTTAAGCTTTCCGGGCAGGGTGGGGGAGGGGGTGTGACAGCAAAAACATGCAGGGGGCGGAGCCATCCAGTTAGTGGTCAGAGGGGCGGAGTTAGGGCATGGCGGAAACTAGAGTCTCCTCTCTGTCGTGTGAATTTGGGAAGACCACCCCAGAATGAGGGAGACTCCCGGGAGATGCAGGAGAGGTGGGATAACTGGGTACTTGACCTAGAAGCTGTGCTTACATTAAGTTTCCCTCTGTGGTTCCAGTCCTCTCCTGCAGTCGGTGATGTTGCCAATGGGATGACACGCTCTGCAAAGCAGTGTGTCTTCCAATTGGCTGCACTGCGGACTGACTGGCAGAGTGTTAGGTAAAGGACACGGGTGAGGACCTGTCTATTATTCCTTGGTGTAGCCCTACACACAGAATGTTACCTAGGGCCATATTTCCATAAATCCTTTCAACTAACCACCTTTGCAGGTTGGCAGTTGTAAGTAGATAACATCCCTTCTCTAAGGCTGGGTACACATGGGCAGAATTTTCGGCCCAATCAACCGATACTTCCGTGCATTGGTCAGTCGGGCCAAAAAATCTGTGCTGGTTTCGGCCACGGCCGATGTAGATTGCCCGTTCATCCAGTTCGGTTAATCATGGCTAATCTTGGGGGTACCCATGGGACTGCACTATTGGTTGCGCGAACTATCGGCTGCGGCAATAGTCATTTGTTACGGATAGCATTTGTGCTCAGCTGAGACGAAAAGTCCCTATTTCCTTGCACACTGCTACATCTTTTGGGGGTTACTTTTACAGACGTTTTTTTACTTGGTTTTGTTTTTCATCCAGTCCAACCCATCTAGCAATATCCTCATTTCCTGCCTAACTGTTGATCCAGAGGAAGGCAAAAAAAATCCACCAAATTTATGAAGGGGAAAAAATTCCTTCCTGACTCCAAGTGGCAATGGGAAATTTCCCTGGATCAACTCTACTTTATGTATCAATCCCAGTAACTTGTAACATTCCTTGTTTGTAGAAACTCATCCAGCTTTTTATTAAACTGACCAATGAACCTGCCATAATACCATACAATCTTGAGAATTACTGGTATTGATACATATACTGTAGTTCTGGTTGGTACAGGGATACTATATAATATTGAGAATTACTAATATTGAGAATTACTGGTATTAATACATATACTGTAGTTCTGGTTGGTACGGGGATACTATATAATATTGAGAATTACTGGTATTAATACATATACTGTAGTTCTGGTTGGTACAGGGATACTATAAAATATTGGGAATTATTGGTATTAATACAGATACTGTAGTTCTGGTTGGTACAGGGATACTATATAATATTGAGAATTACTGGTATTAATACATATACTGTAGTTCTGTTGAGAATTACTGGCATTAGTACATATACTGTAGTTCTGGTTGGTACGGGGATACTATATAATATTGAGAATTACTGGTATTAATACATATACTGTAGTTCTGGTTGGTACGGGGATACTATATAATATTGAGAATTACTGGTATTAATACATATACTGTAGTTCTGGCTGATCCAATTGCTATTTGGTGTTAGGAAGGAATTTTCCTCCTTTTTTAGTGGTTCTTTTGCCTTTCTCTGGATGAACTGTTAGGTAAGGTTAAAAAGGAGGGTGAATAGGTTGGACTAGATGGATGTCTTTATTTAACCTCAAGGCTGCGAGTGGAGCGGCGGGTAAGGTAAGTTCCAGGTCTCCCGAGTGTCCTATTATTCACAGGGAGGTGAGAATAAGCGTTCTCACCTCCCTGTGAATAAAAGAAACGAATGGGACATAGTTCTTTTTAGGGGTTTAGTGTTGCTTTAAAGGGACACTATACTGAAAAAAATAATCTTAATCTATAATTGAATACATGTAAGTAGCACTTACTCTAATTTGCGTGTGTTACTGCATGCCTTCAATCAGCACACTCCCTCTTTTAACCACTCCCACTTCCATCTGACCTGACTTTTCCCCCACAAACCAACTGTCAAGCCTGCACACAGCATACAGCATTCCAACTGTCAAATCTCTGTCACCATTCCAGTTACAGTAAAACTACTCACAGAAGATTGGTTTATGAGAGCAAGGAGCCTGATTGACAGCTGAAATATAAAACGTTTTAGATTGGATATCTAAAGAAATAGGGGGCAGATCAACAAAATAATGATACAGTGGTGGTTGGGAAGGATTATAGTTTCCAGTTATGGCCAATTTAACGTAACCAATTTTCAGTACAGATGTCCTTTAACAGCAATAACCAAAATCGCCAAAATGAATGTTGCTGACACAAGCACAAAGCAGGGGATCCGTACATTACCTCTACCGGGGGGAACTTGTCCAGGGGGCGCGATACAAGGTTCGGGGGAACCAGGCTATTTAATTCTTTCTTCACAATCCATGGAGATGTGTCTGAAAATGGCTTCAGGACAGTGATGCTCTGGACCCCTGGATATCAAACAGAGACACGTTAATGACTCCGCTGATGTTGGCGTGTACATGTTTCTACAAACATATATGTGGCTGCGCACGAACATCTGTATTTATATCATGTCTGACACATTGTACATTCTGTTTCTATATTATTATTACGTTATTTTAGAGATTAGGATCGCGGTTCTATCACCCACCTGGCAGCTCCTGTTTAGGCTCCTGTATCACGGCGGTTGCCCGGTCACAATAACAGGAAGCTAAGAAATCTTCAACTTCTCGATTGCGCAGAATCTCACCACCAGAACCATCAGCGTTAACCATGAAAAACCTGGGTAAAGGGAACCAAGTCACATAACAGGGCTGGACGTACAGTCATTGTCACCAATAGGGGGACACTCATTCGCCAACACCAACAACTGTGTCCATAATGTCATGACATCAGATACAAAGTAACATAGTCATTATGGTAGGGAGAGGGCAGGGAGTGGTGGTAAATGGAGCTACATCTATGTGGGTAAAGTTCTAAGTGGGGCCCCTCAGGGTTCTGTACTGGGGCCACTTCTGTTTAATCTGTTTATAAATGACTTAGAAGGGGGCATTGAGAGCAAGGTCTCTGTGTTTGCTGATGACACTAAACTATGCAGAGCTTTGGAAACTTCCAATGATGTGCAAGTGCTGCAAGCAGACCTACTGGTATTAATACATATACTCTAGTTCTGGTTGGTACGGGGATACTATATAATATTGAGAATTACTTGTATTAATACATATACTGTAGTTCTGGTTGGTACGGGGATGCTATATAATATTGAGAATTACTGGTATTAATATGTATACTGTAGTTCTGGTTGGTACGGGGATACTATATAATATTGAGAATTACTGGTATTAATACATATACTGTAGTTCTGGTTGGTACAGGGATACTATATAATATTGAGAATTACTGGTATTAATACATATACTGTTTTCTGGTTGGTAGGGGATACTATATATTTGAGAATTACTGGTATTAATGATATACTGTAGTTCTGTTGGTAACGGGGATACTATATAATATTGAGAATTACTGGTATTAATCATATACTGTAGTTCTGGTTGGTACGGGGATACTATATAATATTGAGAATTACTGGTATTAATACATATACTGTAGTTCTGGTTGGTACGGGGATACTATATAATATTGAGAATTACTGGTATTAATCATATACTGTAGTTCTGGTTGGTACGGGATACTATATATTGAGAATTACTGGTATTAATCATATACTGTAGTCTGGTTGGTACAGAATACTAATATAATATTGAGAACTACTGGTATTAATACTATACTGTAGTTCTGGTTGGTACAGGGATACTATATAATATTGAGAATTACTGGTATTAATACATATACTGTAGTTCTGGTTGGTACGGGGATACTATATATATTGAGAATTACTGGTATTAATACATATACTGTAGTTCTGGTTGGTACAGGATATATATAATATTGAGAACTACTGGTATTAATACTATACTGTAGTTCTGGTTGGTACAGGATACTATATATATTGAGAATTACTGGTATTAATACATAACGTGTTTCTGGTTGGTACAGGGATACTAATATATATTGAGAACTACTGGTATTAATACATATACTGTATTTCTGGTTGGTACAGGGATACTATATAATATTGAGAACTACTGTTATTAATACATATACTGTAGTTCTGGTTGGTACAGTGATACTAATATATTGAGAATTACTGGTATTAATACATATACTGTAGTTCTGGTTGGTACAGGGATACTATAAAATATTGAGAATTACTGGTATTATACATATACTGTAGTTCTGGTTGGTACAGGGATACTATATAATATTGAGAATACGGTATTAATACATACCTGTAGTTCTGGTTGGTACAGGGATACTATATAATATTAGAACTACTGGTATTAATACATATACTGTAGTTCTGGTTGGTACGGGGATACTATATAATATTAGAATTAACTGTTATTAATACATATACTGTAGTTCTGGTTGGTACAGGGATACTATATAATATTGAAGACTACTGGTATTAATACATATACTGTAGTTCTGGTTGGTAAGGGATACTATATAATATTGAGAATTACTGTTATTAATACATATACTGTATTTCTGGTTGGTACAGGGAACTATATAATATTGAGAACTACTGGTATTATACATATACTGTAGTTCTGGTTGGTACGGGGATACTATATAATATTGGAATTACTGTTATTAATACTATACTGTAGTTCTGGTTGGTACGAGATACTATATAATATTGAGAACTACTGGTATTAATACATATACTGTAGTTCTGGTTTGGTACAGGATACTATATAATATTGAGAATTACTGTTATTATACATATACTGTAGTTCTGGTTGGTACGGATCTATATAATATTGAGAACTACTGGTATTAATACATATACTGTAGTTCTGGTTGGTACGGGATACTATATATATTAGAACTACTGTATAATACATATACTGTAGTTCTGGTTGGTACAGGGATACTATATAATATTGAGAATTACTGGTATTAATACATATACTGTAGTTCTGGTTGGTACGGATACTATAATATTGAGAACTACTGGTATTAATACATATACTGTAGTTCTGGTTGGTACGGGATACTATTATATTGAGAATTACTGGTATTAATACATATACTGTAGTTTCTGGTTGGTACGGGGATACTAATATAATTGAAATTACTGGTATTATACATATACTGTATTCTGGTTGGTACAGGGATACTATATATATTGAGAATTACTGGTATTAATACTATACTGTAGTTCTGGTGGTACGGGATACTATATATAATATTGAGAATTCACTGGTATTAATACATATACTGTATTTCTGGTTGGTACACAGGGATACTATATAATATTGAAGTACTGGTATTAATACATATACTGTAGTTCTGGTTGGTACTGGGATACTATATAATATTGAGAATTACTGGTATTAATACATATACTGTAGTTCTGGTCGGTACAGGGATACTATATAATATTGAGAAGTACTGGTATTAATACATATACTGTAGTTCTGGTTGGTACAGTGATACTATATAATATTGAGAATTACTGGTATTAATACATATACTGTTTTTTTTGCTGGTTTTTTTTGCCTTCCTCTGGATCAACTGTTAGGTAGGGTTAAAAAAAAGAAAATAAATAATAATAATAATAATTTAAAAAAAAAATAAAAAAAAAAATAGGGTGAATAGGTTGTCTTTTTTTCAATCTCAATTACTATGTAACTATGTAACTACCATTGATGCAGCCAGCAGCGCATGTGACAGAATGATATGTGGTCCCATAGGGAACTACATGATTGGCCATGATTTACTAACTGACCCATTTGTCTGATACGGACGACCGAACTCCGTCGCGGCTGGCCCCCACACCATCACCTATTTTCCAGCGACTAATCCGTGGCACTATTGGTTCATTACTGGGGTTTACCCAGCCTTAAGGTTCGTACCATGCAATCGTGGGGGCCAACCCTGACGCATGATGTGTACGAACGGCCGATAATCGTGCCATGTATGTGCAATTATCGGCTAAAACCAGTAATTCCCAATTATTATATGTATCCCCGTACCAACCAGAACTACAGTATATGTATAATACCGGTAATTCTCAATATATATAGTATCCCTGTACCAACCAGAAACTACAGTAATGTATTATACGAGTAATTCTCAATATGATATAGTATCTGGTCCAACCAGAACTACAGTATATGTATTAATACCAGTAATTCTCATATTAATAGTATCCCTGTACCAACCAGAAACTAAGTATAGTATTAATACCAGTAATTCTCAATATATGTATCCCTGTACCAACACAAACTACAATATATGTATTATACCAGTAATTCTCAATATATATAGTATCCATGTACCAACCAGACTACAGTATATGTATTAATACCAGTAATTCTCAATATTATATAGATCCTGTCAAACCGGAACTACAGTATATGATTAATACCAGTATTCTCAATATTATATAGTATCCCTGTACCACCAGAAACTACAGTATATGATATATACCAGTAATTCTCAAATTATATAGTATCCCGTACCAACAGAACTACAGTATATGTATTAATACCAGAATTCTCAATTTATATAGTATCCCCGTACCAACCAGCAGTACAGTAGATGTATTATATCGTAATTCTCAATATTATATAGTATCCCTGTACCAACCAGAATACTGGATACTTATAATATTGAGAATTACTGCTATTACTACAATACTGTAGTCCTGGTTGGTACAGGGATACAATATAATATTGAGAGTACTGGTATTTATACATACTGTAGTTCTGGTTGGTACAGGGATACTATATAATGAGAATTAATGGTATTAATATAATACTGTAGGTGGTTGGTAAGGGGCTACTATATAATATTGAGAATTACTGGTATATAATACATATACTGTAGTTCTGGGTTTTTACAGGGATACTATATAAATATTGAGAGTACTGGTATTAATACAATACTGTAGTTCTGGTTGGTACAGGATACTATATAATATTAGAATTACTGGTATTAATAATATACTGTAGTTCTGGTTGGTACAGGGATACTATATAATATTGAGAATTACTGGTATTAATTACATATACTGTAGTTTGGTTGGTACAGGATACTTTCCGATTGCCATTTGTCAAATATGTCTTATTCAAAATCTTATACTATGTTACGTAATACAGACATTATGGGTAGGATATAAAGGTTGGACTAGATGGATGTATGTCATTATACAACCTCTAATACTATGTTACTATGTAACTGTTATACAGACATTATGGGTAGGGTATAAAGGTTGACTAGATGGACGTATGTCTTCATACAACTCCAATACTATGTTACATGTAACTGTTATACAGACATTATGGGTAGGGTTAAAGTTGGATGATGGACTATGTCTTTATACACCTCCAATACTATGTTACATGAACTGTTATACAGACATTATGGGTAGGGATAAAGGTTGGACTGGATGGACGTATGTCTTTATACAACCTCCAATACTATGTTCTATGTAATTGTTATCAGACATTAGGGTAGGGTATAAAGGTTGGACTAGATGGACGTATGTCTTTATACAACCTCCAATAATATGTTCAATGTAACTGTTAGACAGACATTATGGGTAGGGTATAAAGGTTAGACTAGATGGACGTATGTCTTATAACCCTCCAATACTATGTTACTATGTAACTGTTAGACCGACATTATGGGTGGGTATAAAGGTTAGACTAGATGGACGTATGTCTTATAACAACCTCCAATACTATTTACTATGTAACTGTTAGACAGACATTATGGGTAGGGTAAAAGGTTGGACTGGATGGACGTAGTCTTTATACAAACTCCAATACTATGTTACTATAACTGTTAGACAGACATTATGGGTAGGGTATAAAGGGAGACTAGATGGACGTATGTCTTTATACAACCTCCAATACTATGTTACTATGTAACTGTTAGACAGACATTATGGGTAGGGTATAAAGGTTAGACTAGATGGACGTATGTCTTTATCAACCTCCAATACTATGTACTATGTAACTGTTAGACAGACATTATGGGTAGGGTATAAAGGTTGGACTAGATGGCGTATGTCTTTATACAACCTCCACACTGTTCTATGTAACTGTTAGACAGAAATTATGGGTAGGGTTAAAGGTTGGACTAGACGGACGTATGTCTTTATACAAAACTCCAATTACTTGGTTCTAGTAATGTTATAACAGACATTATGGGTAGGGTATAAAGGTTGACTGGAGGACGTATGTCTTTATACAACCTCCAATACTATGTGTTACTTTGGTATAACAACTCTCCAATACTATGT
The DNA here is from genome assembly GCA_019447015.1 of Hymenochirus boettgeri. NCBI lineage: Eukaryota > Metazoa > Chordata > Amphibia > Anura > Pipidae > Hymenochirus > Hymenochirus boettgeri. Next base: position 205,294 of record JAACNH010000381.1, read on the forward strand.
TACTATGTAACTGTTTACAGACTATTGGTAGGGTATAAGGTTGACTAGATGGACGTATGTCTTTATACAACCTCCAATACTATGTTACTATGTAACTGTTATGACAGACTTATGGTAGGGTATAAAGGTTGGACTAGAGACGTATGTCTTTATACAACCTCCAATACTATGTTACTTATGTACTGTTATGACAGACATTATGGGTAGGGTATAAAGGGGGACTAGATTGACGTAGTCCTTTATACAACCTCCAATACTATGTTACACTATGTAACTGTTACAGCACTATGGGTAGGGTATAAAGGTTGGACTGATCGGACGTATGTTCTTTATACACCCTCCAATACTATGTTACTATGTAACTGTTATACAGCATTATGGGTAGGTATAAAAGGTTGGAATGGATGGACGTATGTCTTTATCACAACTCATATTACTATGTTACTATGACTGGTCTGGATAAGGTTGACTAGAGGACCGTATGTAACATATACAGGTTTTCTTATGAAGAGCGGTACGTATGTATAGATTCTGGTCTGTAAGATCATACTTGTCTATTCAGACATAGGAGCAGGTGGGCCTGCTATTTTTGTTCTTCTCGGAACTTCCATCATTTTATGTTTTATTTGGATTTATGCATATCCCAACATTTGAAACTAGCAAAAGGGACAAGTCAGAGCGTGGAGAGAAGGTACCAAACTTACCCGATCGCTCCTCCCCCCGACCTGACATGTCCCGAACAGACTCTGACTTCTAGTCGCATGCCGTGATGTGTCTCAAACAAGAGTCCGTCCGGGACCTGTCATACGTGTCGGGGGAGCGAGCGATCTGTATTCGTCCCCTTCTCTCCTGGCTCCTGGTCGATTTATTGAAGACACAGCTCCTTTCCTCCCGTTCTTCAGTAATATAAGTGGCCCAACTTTATTTTTCGTGGAGATACCCTTTAAGTGGCCAGGTTGTGGCTGAATTCCTGCAGGGTGCTAGTCGAAAAGGCCTCTCTCAGTTACGATAGGAATGTAAATGCAAACCACAGAGCCACCTACAGACCACTTGTTTAGACAGGGTATAGTGCTTTCCCTGGTCCTTACACGGCAGTGTTATCAATGGGTTAATCCCTTGCTTTACTTGATTGACAGGCAGGTCCCTCCCTCTGAATAAAATTCTGGCGCGTCCTTCCCCTGCGTCTTTTGTTCTCCTGTACTTGTCAAGACAGGTGGCTCCCATCCCGTCCTCTCCGGTAACAGTCTCTATGCCTCTCTCCCCTGCTGCCGAGGTCCCGCTTAAGCGTTCTCACGATGTGGGAATGGGGGCAGGTTACAGCCGCGGTGCACCAACATGGCCACCACTCACGTCCATGAGCCACTGCGAGCGCGACTCTTACAGACTCCTGGGAATTTCAATTAGACCGTTCGTGAGCTCTTTCTCTCTCTGCTCCTCGCTTGGTGAATGGAAGGAGATTATTGTTCTGTAGCTGCCCCTGCTGTGTGACATACTACTAATACAAAGTTTTCTCAGCCTCTGTGCCTCTCTTCTAGCTAGGCTGGTCTTCTTTGGGTCCTATTTATTATGTTTTTCCCTTAGGTGTCTGCCTGCCCTGAGCTCTCATAAAAGGAGTTCAGATCCCAGGGGGTGAGCATTCTTCTTCCAAAAGGTGCCTTTGTCTCATTTACTTATCAAGTTTATATATATATTTTGTTAGCCTCTCCTCCAGATACAGAGATGATGAGAACATGAAAACACCCAAGCGGCCAGGGGGCACCCGCGAGTGGGTGGGGCTGTAAGGGAATGGGCCAAGGGTGACCTACACTGGAGGGACCATGGGTCCATGAGTGGGAGGGACAGGGGGCAGCAAAGGGGAGGAGACACAGGGCAGGTTTCAGAGCAGGAAGCAGGAAGTGCAGGGGACCTGGTGATGCTGCTGCCATATCACACACAAAAATTGCAAAAATTCTCAGGATAGCAATTCCTATCAATTTCACCTAAGTCCATTTTTGGAGCACAGTTCGTCTTGAAGCCGTCGCCCTCTTTCTCCTCCACAAGCTGAACCTTCCCAAGAACCAACGTGGAATTGAAAAAATCATGGACGGGGATTCTGAGGAAGGAAAGACCCAAGATAACCCTCTTACGCATGAGACGTTAACCGCATTAAATCAAAAAGATGGCAAAAATCCTAAGCATTTCAGACGCCTCCACCCTCTGAGACATTATGGGTAGGGTATAAAGGTTGGACTAGATGGACGTATGTCTTTATACAACCTCCAATACTATGTTACTATGTAACTGTTAGACAGACATTATGGGTAGGGTATAAAGGTTGGACTAGATGGACGTATGTCTTTATACAACCTCCAATACCATCATTGATGCAGCCAGCAGCGCATGTGACAGAATGATATGTGGTCCCATAGGGAACTACATGATGGCCATGATTTACTAACTGACCCATTTGTCTGATACGGACGACCGAACTCCGTCGCGGCTGGCCCCCACACCATCACATATTTCCAGCCGACTAATCCGTGGCACTATTGGTTCATTACTGGTGTTTACCCAGCCTTAAGGTTCGTATACACATGCAATCGTGGGGGCCAACCCGTGACGCATGATGTGTACGAACGGCCGATAATCGTGCCATGTATGTGCAATTTATCGGCTAAAACCAGTAATTCCCAATATTATATAGTATCCCCGTACCAACCAGAACTACAGTATATGTATAATACCGGTAATTCTCAATATATTAGTATCCCTGTACCAACCAGAAACTCAGTAATGTATTATACGAGTAATTCTCAATATGATATAGTATCTGGTCCAACCAGAACTACAGTATATGTATTAATACCAGTAATTCTCAATATTAATAGTATCCCTGTACCAACCAGAAACTAAGTATAGTATTAATACCAGTAATTCTCAATATATGTATCCCTGTACCAACACAAACTACAATATATGTATTAATACCAGTAATTCTCAATATATATAGTATCCTGTACCAACCAGACTACAGTATATGTATTAATACCAGTAATTCTCAATATTATATAGATCCTGTCAACCGGAACTACAGTATATGTATTAATACCAGTATTCTCAATATTATATAGTATCCCCTGTACCACCAGAAACTACAGTATATGATTATATACCAGTAATTCTCAAATTATATAGTATCCCGTACCAACAGAACTACAGTATATGTATTAATACCAGAATTCTCAATATTATATAGTATCCCCGTACCAACCAGCAGTACAGTAGATGTATTAATATCAGTAATTCTCAATATTATATAGTATCCCTGTACCAACCAGAATACTGGGATACTATATAATATTGAGAATTACTGCTATTAATACACATACTGTAGTCCTGGTTGGTACAGGGATACAATATAATATTGAGAAGTACTGGTATTTATACATATACTGTAGTTCTGGTTGGTACAGGGATACTATATAATGAGAATTATGGTATTAATATATATACTGTAGGTGGTTGGTAGGGGCTACTATATAATATTGAGAATTACTGGTATTAATACATAACTGTAGTTCTGGTTTGTTACAGGGATACTATATAATATTGAGAGTACTGGTATTAATACAATACTGTAGTTCTGGTTGGTACAGGAATACTATATAATATTGAGAATTACTGGTATTAATAATATACTGTAGTTCTGGTTGGTACAGGGATACTATATAATATTGAGAATTACTGGTATTAATACATATACTGTAGTTCTGGTTGGTACAGGGATACTTTCCGATTGCCATTTGTCAAATATGTCTTTATTCAAAATCTTATACTATGTTACCGTAATACAGACATTATGGGTAGGATATAAAGGTTGGACTAGATGGATGTATGTCATTATACAACCTCTAATACTATGTTACTATGTAACTGTTATACAGACATTATGGGTAGGGTATAAAGGTTGGACTAGATGGACGTATGTCTTCATACAACCTCCAATACTATGTTACTATGTAACTGTTATACAGACATTATGGGTAGGGTTTAAAAGTTGGAATGGATGGACCTATGTCTTTATACAACCTCCAATACTATGTTACCATGTAACTGTTATACAGACATTATGGGTAGGGTATAAAGGTTGGACTGGATGGACGTATGTCTTTATACAACCTCCAATACTATGTTCTATGTAATTGTTATACCGACATTAGGGTAGGGTATAAAGGTTGGACTAGATGGACGTATGTCTTTATAACAACCTCCAATAATATGTTCAATGTAACTGTTAGACAGACATTATGGGTAGGGTATAAAGGTTAGACTAGATGGACGTATGTCTTTTAAACCCTCCAATACTATGTTACTATGTAACTGTTAGACCGACATTATGGGTGGGTATAAAGGTTAGGACTAGATGGACGTATGTCTTATAAAACCCCAATACTATGTTACTATGTAACTGTTAGACAGACATTATGGGTAGGGTATAAAGGTTGGACTGGATGGACGTATGTCTTTATACAAACTCCAATACTATGTTACTATAACTGTTAGACAGACATTATGGGTAGGGTATAAAGGTGAGACTAGATGGACGTATGTCTTATACAACCTCAATACTATGTTACTATGTAACTGTTAGACAGACATTATGGGTAGGGTATAAAGGTTAGACTAGATGGACGTATGTCTTTATCAACCTCCAATACTATGTACTATGTAACTGTTAGACAGACATTATGGGTAGGGTATAAAGGTTGGACTAGATGGCGTATGTCTTATACAACCTCCAACCTGTTCTATGTAACTGTTAGACAGAAATTATGGGTAGGGTTAAAGTTGGACTAGACGGACGTATGTCTTTATACAAAACTCCAATACTATGTTACTATGTAATGTTATACAGACATATGGGTAGGGTATAAAGGTCGGACTGGACGGACGTATGTCTTTATACAACCTCCAATACTATTGTCTTTATACAACCTCCAATACTATGTTACTATGTAACTGTTATACAGACATTATGGGTAGGGTATAAAGGTTGGACTAGATGGACGTATGTCTTTATACAACCTCCAATACTATGTTACTATGTAACTGTTATACAGACATTATGGGTAGGGTATAAAGGTTGGACTAGATTGACGTATGTCTTTATACAACCTCCAATACTATGTTACTATGTAACTGTTATACAGGCACTATGGGTAGGGTATAAAGGTTGGACTAGATGGACGTATGTCTTTATACAACCTCCAATACTATGTTACTATGTAACTGTTATACAGACATTATGGGTAGGGTATAAAGGTTGGAATGGATGGACGTATGTCTTTATTCAAACTCAATTACTATGTTACTATGATTGGTCTGGATAAGTGACAGGGCCCCATGTATTAACATATACAGGTATTTTCTTATGAAAGCCGAGATAAGTATGTATGTTCTGCTGAGTATATTGTCATTCAGACAAGGAGCAGTGGGCTGCTTTTTTGTTCTTCTTCTGGAACTTCATCATTTTAGTTTTATTTGGATTTATGCATATCTCCCAACATTTGAAAATGCAAAAAAGGGACAAGTTGCAGAGCGTGGAGAGAAGGTAACAAACTTACCCGATCGCTCGCTCCCCCGACCTGACAGGTCCCGACAGACTCTGACTTCTAGGCGCATGCGTGATGTGCTCAAAACATAGAGTCCGTCGGGACCTGTCATACGTGTCGGGGGAGCGAGCGATCGTGTAAGTTCGTCACCTTCTCTCCTGGCTCCTGGTCGATTTATTGAAGACACAGCTCCTTTACCTCCCGTTCTTCAGTAAATATAAGTGGCCCAACTTTATTTTTTCAGTGGAGATACCCTTTAAGTGGCCAGGTTGTGCTGAATTCCTGCAGGGTGGCTAGTCTAAAGGCCTCTCTCAGTTAGCGATAGGAATGTAAATGCAAAGCCACAGAGCCACCTACAGACCAGCTTGTTTAGACAGGGTATAGTGCTTTCCCTGGTCCTTACACGGCAGTGGTTATCAATGGGTTAATCCCTGCTTTACTTGATTGACAGGCAGGTCCCTCCCTCTGAAATAAATTCTGGCGCTTCCTTCCCCTCTGCGTCTTTTGTTCTCCTGTACTTGTCAAGACAGGTGGCTCCCCCGTCCTCTCCGGTAACAGGTCTCTATGCCTCTCTCCCCTGCTGCCGAGGTCCGCGCTTAAGCGTTCTCACGATGTGAGGAATGGGGCAGGTTTACAGCCGCGGGTGCACCAACATGGCCAACCACGTCACGTCCATGACGCCACTGCGAGCGCGACTCTTACAGACTCCTGGGAAATTTCAATTAGACCGTTCGTAGCTCTTTCTCTCTCCTGCTCCTCGCTTGGTGAATGGAAGGAGATTTTGTTCTGTAGCTGCCCCTGCTGTGTGACATACTACTAAGCAAGTTTTCTCAGCCTCTGTGCCTCTCTTCAGTAGCTAGGCTGTCTTCTTTGGGTCCTAAGGTTATTATGTTTTCCCTTAGGTGTCTGCCTGCCCTGAGCTCTCATAAAAGGAGTTCAGATTCCAGGGGGTGAGCATTTCTTCTTCCAAAAAGAGTGCCTTTGTCTCCATTTACTTATCAAGTTATATATATATATTTTGTTAGCTCCTCCTCCAGATACAGAGATGATAGAGAACATGACTACCACAAAGGGCCAGGGGCACCCGCGAGTGGGTGGGGCTGTAAGGGAATGGGCCAAGGGTGACCTACAACTGGAGGGACCATGGGGTCCATGAGTGGGAGGGACCAGGGGGGCAGCAAAGGGGAGGAGACACAGGGCAGGTTTCAGAGCAGGAAGCAGGAAGTGCAGGGGACCTGGTGATGCTGCTGCCATATCACACACAAAATTGCAAAAATTCTCAGGATAGCAATTCCTATCAATTTACCTAAAGTCATTTTTGGAGCACAGTTCGTCTTTAAGCCGTCAGCCTCTTTCTCCTCCACAAGCTGAACCTTCCCAAGAACCAAACGTGGAATTGGAAAAAATCATGGACAGGGATTCTGAGGAAGAAAGACCCAAAGATAACCCTCTTACGCATGAGACGTTAACCGCATTAATCAAAAAGATGGCAAAAATCCATAAGCATTTCAGACCCTCCACCATCTGAATATTCAGATCTCATGTTTGTTAAACTAGATCAGGATTCCGGTTCCTTATATGTGCATGAACAAATTCAGGAGGTCATCAAGAAAGAATGGGTCACTCCTGTCAAGAAATTCTCGCTTTCACAAAGCTTTTTCAAAACCATTCACCCTTCAGACTCAGCACTTTGGGAGGAATGTCCTAAAGTAGACACGGCAATCATCAAGACAAATAAGAAAACAGCCCTCGCCACAGAAGCCCTAAGGGACCCCATGGACAGGAAGGAAGACCAAGAAGAACCTACCTCCTTGCGGGTGCCTCCATTCGCCATTCCTTAGCCATTAACTGCTTCGCCAAAGCTAAAAAGTTTGGATTTCTGACTTAGAAGAGGCCAAAAAACAACAGTACTCCTAGAAACGAACTACTGAAGAGTCTTTCAGACATCAAGTTAGCCAACGAATTTATGTCCGAAGCGTCCATGGACTCTATCAAATTATCCTCCAAAATCATGGGATCTACTGTGGTCACTAGGCGTGCGTTGTGGATCAAACAATGGAGGGCTGACGTCCATTCTAAACAGAGTCTCACAAGTATCCCCTTTTGAGGGTAACCTGCTTTTTGGACCCAAACTGGAAGAACTGATTGAGAAGAATTCCAAGAAGAAAAGTCTCCCTCAGCCCTGAAGCTTCAAAACCCCAGCAGCTTCCACTTCAGGTCTACCCCAGCCATCACTCAGGGATCAAAGCAAATTCAGGAACAACAGATCACTTCCCAAAAGAGTATCTTGGAGACCTTTTCAACAGCAGTCCCTACGTGGCAAAACCATTCCCTCAAAAACAAGACCCTTATGAAGGTGCGCGAGCCCAACCCCTCTTTTTCCAGAGGTCTAGGCTCAGTCCACGTTGGATTCCTGGGTCCTGAAGACAATTCTACATGGTTACAGTCTAGAATTCACTTCTTACCCGACTCTAATTCTCCCAGTCGAAATCCACCAAGTCAAGACTGCTCAGAATAGAACTTCTTCAAATATTCCAACTCCTTCTCAAGAACAACATTATCGAGGAAGCGTCTGCCAGGGACAGGGCATCCACTCTGCCATATTTCTAAAGAGGAACAAATCAGGAGAATTCAAGCCAATATTGAACCTAAAGTTCCTGAACGAATTCCTCAACATTTGCAAATTCAAAATGGAATCTTTAAAGTCAGTCACCATCCAGCTCCAGCAGGATGACTGGTTAGCAAAGACAGACATAAAAGATGCCTACCTTCACGTCCCTATACATCAGGAAAACAGGATGTTCTTGTGGGAAATCACTTCCAATACAGATGCCTACCCTTCGGTCTAGCAACAGCTCCAAGGGTCTTTACCAAGATCATGATCCCCATCATAGCCCATTTAAGATTTATAGGGCTTCAGATCTTTGCTTATTTGGACGATTTCCTGATCAAGGCTCAGAACTCGTCAACTCTCCAACATCTCCAAAATCACCCTCTCTTGTCTTCAAAGCCATGGGTGGATTATCAACTGGGAGAAGTCCAAGTCTCAATCCATCCAATCAAATCCAATTCCAGGGGAATGAATTCAACTCCCAGTTCATGATGACTTATCTTCCTCTGGAGCGTCAAGCATCCACTGCCTGGTTCTGTCAGCACATTCTGGAGAAGCTCATCTCCACACTGGAATCAGTTTGATGGGCCATGAATCACAACAGAATCTTCCAAATTTCCTTCCTGAACCAGTTCCACTCGAAGAATCAGAATCAACTGATCTTTCTCACTTCAGAAGTCATAAAAGATCATAAAAGAAGTGGTGGACAAAGAATGAGAATTTTCTTCCCATCTCCTTAGAAGTCCGGCACTGGATATCTGTCATCACAGATGCCAGCCCCTTAGGTTGGGGTGAAACTTGTGGGAAACAGGTGGCTCAGGGAACAAGAAATTGAGGTCAGCACCTCAAAATCACAGAGAAATTATGGCAGTATTTCAGGCCCTCAAGGCATTGCAATTTCAGATAATGGGCAAATCCATGATGATCCGATCCGACAACGTGACAGTTGTGGCTTACATCAGAAAGAGGGGAGGCACTTGCAGTCCCACAATGTGGAACATCTCAAAAAAAATCCTGTCTTGGGCAGAACTTTACCTCTAAGATCTGTCAGCATCTCACATCCCGGGATCCAACAACTTGAAAGCAGACTTCCTCAGCAGGAAACCTCTCCTCCCGGGAGAATGGCGTCTCAACCCTCAGGTGTTTCAATCAATTTGTGACATCTGGGGGACACCACTCTTAGACCTTATGCCAGCAGGGGAATGCTCAACTGGAGAGATTCATATCCAGATTCCCAGACAATAAAGCAATAGCCACAGATGCTCTATCAATTCCATGGGGTCATTAGATGTCTTACATCTTTCCCCTATTCCTCTCATTCCCAGAGTTCTCAAAAAAAATCAGGGACGAGAAGGCCAACGTCATTGCTATTCTACCCTGGTGGCCTCACAGACCATGGGTTCTCCAGCTGTCAATCTGCCCTGTCATCAGACTACCTCTGAGGGAAGTCCTCCACCCAGCCTTGAAGACGCTATGTCTAGCGGCCTGGAGGTTGAAACAAGATCTTTGAAGAAAAGAGGACTTTTTAATTAAGTCATCCAAACTCTTCTGGCATCCAGAAAAGGGTCAACTACTACAAGGTATTATAAAATCTGGGAGACATTCAGTGCCTGGAAGAAGGCAAAAGGTCTATCTCACTTTTCTACGTCAGTCGAGATCATAGTTGAATTTCTCCAAGATGGGCTCAACAAAAATATTTTCTTAGCATCCCTCAAATCCCAGGTCTCCGCTTTAGTGGCCCTAACTAACACCAGATGGACTCTAGATCCCACCATAATCCGTTTTTTCCAGGGAGTCAAGCATCTAAATCCACAAATTAAATCCAAAGTACCCCCCTGGGACCTTCCTACAATTTTTCAGGCTCTCCAGAACTCAGTTTGAACCCATATTTTCTTGCTCCATCAAAGATTTGACCCTCAAAACCATCTTTTTAGTAGCCATTACCTCGGCCAGAAGTCTCAGAAATCAGAGCTCTTGAAGCATCTCCACCCTTCATTTGCTTTCCTCATGACAGTCGTTATCAGAACCGACCCATCTTTTTTACCAAAAGTGGTATTCCTCATTTCATCTTAACGAGGACATCATACTCCCAACGCTTGAAGCCTCAGATGACTCCGATATACCAAGAAGATCCCATCCTCTAGACGTGGGCAGATGTCTTAAAACATACTTAGAGAGGTCGGCAGAATTTAGACTTTCAGACTCTCTTTTCATTCCTCACACTGGCAACAAGAAAGGACTTCAAACTACCTCATCTACCATCTCAGCATGGATTAAAATCTGCATCAAGCAGGCATACACGAACATAGCAACAGCTCCACCGAATCAGGTTACAGCACACTCAACCAGGTCACTTGCAGCTTCTTGGGCCTTCTCCACCCGAGCATCAGCAGAAGAATCTGCAAAGCAGCTCCCTGGAGTTCCATGAGCACCTTTATCTAGATGGGTTTTCATCCTCTCAAGCAAAAGTTCTGTCTGCTTCTCTTTTGGTCTAATAACAGAACATTTTTACTACTTACCGTAATTTTCTTTTCCAGGTTCCGCAACACAGCAGTGGTTCGTCCCCCCCATCTCTATTTTATTTTATATATATCCAGCCTGTCAATCAAGTAAAGCGGGAATTAACCGATTGATAACCACTGCCGTGTTGCGGAACCAGGAAAAGAAAAAAAAAATCTGTTTTCCTGAGAGCCGCCATGGAAACATGGAAATTACCCAGAAGTCTCTGTTCCTTATTTGCATATACTGAAGGGGAGCGGCGATGTGTCATTTAGTAGCGGCGATTGTTTACGTCGCTCTAGTTAAAGTCACAGTAACCGAGTTACGATTAGTCGCGAGTATCGCAAGAGACACGGCATTGGTATTTAATGGCGGATAAAGATGGGATTCCATTACCCACAATGCCATGGGGAGGTGCTGCCATTAGTCCACCCAGGGCCCCTCCTCCCTCTCCTCATTGGTGCAGACAATCTGCAGGGAAATAGAAGTTAATCAACAGGAACCAATCAGGAGGCAGGGAACGAGCTAAGCTGTGATTGGCTACTACACTTTACCTGAACACGCCCTTATATCCAGTGTCGGACCAGGTCCGGCCTGTAGGGGGCCCTATAGCGTCTCCTTCCCTTCTATACGATACAGTTCGCTCTCTTTGATCTACACAAACAATTTACCGGGACCCGCCATTTCCACCCACTCACTCAATATGGCGCTGACCGGAAGCACAGGGGGGAACTTCCGCCCGGAGTCATGATGGCGACCGGACAGGCGGACTACGCATGCTCCGATCTCCATGGAGAGCTGTATTGTCGCAGAGAGGAAAGAGCTGCGGGTACCGGGATAACGGAGAAGACGGAACGGGTCCCAGTGAGTAAATAATCTCAATTAACCGGATAATAAACCTTCCCCGGTCATGGTGGGACATTGATTAACTGTCTGTGTGCGGACAGGGACCTCACTGTGTATGCACCCCCTCAACTACCCATAATCCCCCCTCAACTACCCACAATCCCCCCTCAACTACCCACGACCCACCCTCAACTACCCATAATCCCCCCTCAACTACCCACAATCCCCCTTCAACTACCCACAACCCTCCTCAACTACCCACAACCCTCCTCAACTACCCACAATCCCGCCCACAGTCCCCCTTCAACTACCCACAGTCCCCCTTCAACTACCCACTATAATCAGTGTTTAGCTATGTCATCAGTTATAATCAGTGTTTAGCTGTGTCATCAGTTATATTCGATGTTAAGCAACGTAATCAGTGTTTATCTGTCATCAGCTATAATCAGTGTTTAGCTAGGTCATCAGTTATAATCTGTGTTTAGCTATGTCATCAGTTATAATCGGTGTTTAGCTATGTCATCAGTTGCAATCCGTGTTTAGCTATGTCATCCATTATATTCAGTGTTTAGCTGTCATCAGCTATAATCCGTGTTTAGCTATGTCATCCGTTATAATCAGTGTTAAGCTGTCATCAAATATAATCGGTGTTTAGCTGTCATCAGCTATAATCAGTGTTTAGCTATGTCATCCGTTATAATCCGTGTTTAGCTATGTCATCCGTTATTATCCGTGTTAAGCTATGTCATCAGTTATAATCGGTGTTTAGCTATGTCATCGGCTATAATCAGTGTTCAGCTATGTCATCGGCTATAATCAGTGTTCATCTATGTCAACCGGTATAATCTGTTTAGCTATGTCAACAGGTATAATCTGTTTAGCTATGTCATTGGTTATAATCAGTGTTTAGCTATGTCATCGGTTATAATCAGTGTTTAGCTATGTCATCAGTTATAATCAGTGTTTAGCTATGGCCAACTTCACACCAACCCTATCCTGCCTATATCCAAATTTCTATCTGTGTCACATTGCAGTATGGCAGCTCCACGCCATCCCTATCATGTCTATATACACATCTACATCTCTGTTTCACATAGCAGTATGGCAACTTAATACCATCTCTATCCTGCCTATATCCAAATTTCTATCTCTGTGGTATATTGCAGCATGGCAGCTCCACACCATCTCTATTAGCAGGATATAGACAGGATAGAGATGGTGTGTGGAGCTGCAATCTGACACAGAGATAGAAATATAGTTATAGGCAGGACAGAGTGTGGAGCTGCCATGCTGTGTGGCAATAGACACTAAAGGGTGGGTGTAAGGACTTGAGCATGGAGAATGGGGTGAATATATCAATAGCCAATACAAATGAAATATGTGATGCAGAATATAATATGGGATCCAGTCTGGTCTTTAAAATGTGTGTAGCCTTAACAAAGTGGGCGTGGTCTTAACAAGACGGGCGTGGTCTTAAAGTGGGTGTGGTCTCAACAAAGTGGGCGTGTGTCCCTCTTTTGCATTTTAAAATGTTGGGAGTTATGTTCTAGGTTGGTTTGTGTTATGGGGGGCCCAGAAAAGTCTGATGGAGGCCCTGGTCTGTAGTGTAATAGAGCGACACATGGCCATTACAGACAGTCTGTACTGTAATAGATAGACACATGGCCATTACCGACAGTCTGTACTGTAATAGACCGACACATGGCCATTACCGACAGTCTGTACTGTAATAGACCGACACATGGCCATTACAGACAGTCTGTACTGTAATAGATAGACACATGGCCATTACCGACAGTCTGTACTGTAATAGACCGACACATGGCCATTACAGACAGTCTGTAGTGTAATAGAGCGACACATGGCCATTACAGACAGTCTGTACTGTAATAGATGGACACATGGTCGTTCGTCGATTTGTAATAGATGGACACATGGCCGTTACTGTCTGTATTGTAATAGTGGACACATGGCCGTTACTGTCTGTATTGTAATAGATGGACACATGGCCGTTACTGTCTGTATTGTAATAGATGGACACATGGCCGTTACTGTCTGTATTGTAATAGATGGACACATGGCCGTTACTGTCTGTATTGTAATAGATGGACACATGGCCGTTACTGTCTGTATTGTAATAGATGGACACGTGGCCGTTACTGTCTGTACTGTAATAGATGGACACGTGGCGCGTTACGTCTGTACTGTAATAAGGACACGTGCGTTACTGTCTGTACTGTAATAGATGGACACGTGGCCGTTACTGTCTGTATTGTAATAGATGGACACGTGGCCGTTACTGTCTGTACTGTATAATGATGGACACTGGCCGTTACTGTCTGTACTGTAATAGAGGACACATGGCCGTACTGTCTGTACTGTAATAGATGGACACGTGGCGTTACTGTCTGTATGTGTAATAGATGGACACGTGGCCGTTACTGTCTGTATTGTAATAGATGGACACGTGGCCGTACTGTCTGTATTGTAATAGATGGACACGTGGCCGTTACTGTCTGTATTGTAATAGATGGACACGTGGCCGTTACTGTCTGTATTGTAATAGATGGACACGTGGCCGTTACTGTCTGTATTTTAATAGATGGACACGTGGCCGTTACTGTCTGTATTGTAATAGACGGACACGTGGCGTACTGTCTGTATTGTAATAGACGGACACATGGCCGTTACGTCTGTACTGATAAGACGGACACATGGCCGTTACTGTCTGTATTGTAATAGATGGACACAGGCGTTACTGTCTGTATTGTATAGACGGACACATGGCCGTTACTGTCTGTATTGTAAAGACGGACACATGGCCGTTACTGTCTGTACTGTAATAGATGGACACATGGCCGTTACTGTCTGTACTGTAATAGATGGACACATGGCCGTTATGTCTGTACTGTAATGATGGACACAGGCCGTTACTCGTATTTAATAGTGGACACATGGCGTTACTGTCGTGATTGTAATAGATGGACACATGGCCGTTACTGTCTGTACTGTAATAGATGGACACATGGCCGTTACTGTCTGTATTGTAATAGATGGACACATGGCCGTTACTCTGTCGTACTGTAATAGATGGACACATGGCCGTTACTGTCTGTATTGTAATAGACGGACACATGGCGTACGTTGTATTGTATAGACGGACACTGGCCGTTACTGTCTGTATGTAGATGGACACAGGCCGTTACTGTCTGTACTGTAATAGATGGACACATGGCGTTACGTCGTACTGTATAGATGGACACATGGCCGTTACTGTCTGTACTGTAATAGATGGACACATGGCCGTTACTGTCTGTATTGTAATAGATGGACACATGGCCGTTACTGTCTGTACTGTAATAGATGGACACATGGCCGTTACTGTCTGTATTGTAATAGACGGACACATGGCCGTTACTGTCTGTATTGTAATAGACGGACACATGGCCGTTACTGTCTGTATTGTAATAGATGGACACATGGCCGTTACTGTCTGTCTGTAATAGACGGACACATGGCCGTTACTGTCTGTATTGGAATAGATGGACACATGGCCGTTACGTCTGTACTGTAATAGACGGACACATGGCCGTTACTGTCGTATTGTAATAGACGGACACATGGCCGTTAATGTCTGTATTGTATAGATGGACACATGGCCGTTACTGTCTGTACTGTAATAGAGGACACATGGCCGTTTACTGTCTGTATTGTTAATAGACGGACACATGGCCGTTACTGTCTGTATTGTAATAGACGGACACATGGCCGTTACTGTCTGTATTGTAATAGACGGACACATGGCCGTTACTGTCTGTACTGTAATAGACGGACACATGGCCGTTACTGTCTGTATTGTAATAGATGGACACATGGCCGTTACTGTCTGTACTGTAATAGATGGACACATGGCCGTACTGTCTGTATTGTAATAGACGGACCAGGCCGTTACTGTCGTATGTAATAGATGGACACATGGCCGTTACTGTCTGTATTTAAAGATGGACACATGGCGTTACTGTCTGTATGTGTAATAGATGGACACATTGCCGTTACTGTCTGTACTGTAATAGACTGACACATGGCCGTTACTTTGTATTGTAATAGATGGACACATGGCGTTACTGTCTGATTGTAATAGATGGACACATGGCCGTTACTGTCTGTATTGTATATAGATGGACACATGGCCGTTACTGTCTGTACTGTGAATAGATGGACACATGGCCGTTAATTCTGTATTGTAATAGATGGACACATGGCCGTTACTGTCTTGATTTTAATAGATGGACACATGCCGTTACTGTCTGTATTGTAATATAGATGGACACATGGCCGTTACTGTCTGTACTGTAATAGATGGACACATGGCCGTTACTGTCTGTATTGTAATAGAGGACAAATGGCCGTTACTGTCTGTACTGTAATAGATGGACACATGGGTTACTGTCGTATTGTAATAGAGGACACATGGCCGTTACTGTCTGTATGTGTAATAGATGGACACATGGCCGTTACTGTCGTACTGTAATAGACCGACACATGGCCGTTACTGTCTGTACTGTAATAGATGGACACTTGGCGTTATGTCTGTACTGTAATAGATGGAACAATGGCGTTACTGTCTGTATTGTAATAGACGGACACATGGCCGTACTGTCTGTATTGTAATAGACGGACACATGGCCGTTACTGTCTGATTGTAATAGACGGACACATGGCCGTTACTGTCTGTATTGTAATAGACGGACACATGGCCGTTACTTTCTGTACTGTAATAGACGGACACATGGCCGTTACTGTCGTATTGTAATAGACGGACACATGGCCGTTACTGTCTGTATTAAGTAGCGGACACATGGCCGTTACTGTCTGTACTGTAATAGACGGACACATGGCCGTTACTGTCTGTATTGTAATAGATGACAACTGGCCGTTACTGTCTGTACTGTAATAGATGGACACATGGCCGTTACTGTCTGTACTGTAATAGACGGACACATGGCCTTACTGTCTGTATTGTAATAGACGGACACATGGCGTTAATGTCTGTATTGTAATAGATGGACACATGGCCGTTACTGTCTGTATTGTAATAGACGGACACATGGCCGTTACTGTCTGTATTGTAATAGACGGACACATGGCCGTTACTGTCTGTATTGTAATAGACGGACACATGGCCGTTACTGTCTGTATTGTAATAGATGGACACATGGCCGTTACTGTCTGTACTGTAATAGACCGACACATGGCCGTTAGTGTCTGTACTGTAATAGACAGACACCTGGCCATTACTGTCTGTACTGTAATAGACCGACACATGGCCATTACAGACAGTCTGTACTGTAATAGACCGACACATGGCCGTTACTGTCTGTACTGTAATAGACAGACACATGGCCGTTACTGTCTGTACTGTAATAGACGGACACATGGCCGTTACTGTCTGTATTGTAATAGATGGACACATGGCCGTTACTGTCTGTATTGTAATAGATGGACACATGGCCGTTACTGTCTGTATTGTAATAGATGGACACATGGCCGTTACTGTCTGTACTGTAATAGATGGACACATGACCGTTACTGTCTGTATTGTAATAGATGGACACATGGCCGTTACTGTCTGTATTGTAATAGATGGACACATGGCCGTTACTGTCTGTACTGTAATAGACCGACACATGGCCGTTAGTGCGTACTGTATAATAGACAGACACCTGGCCTTACGTCTGTACTGTAATGACGACACATGCCATACAGACAGTCTGTACTGTAATAGACGGACACATGGCCGTTACTGTCTGTATTGTAATAGAGGACACATGGCCGTTACTTTGTACTGTAATAGAGGACACATGACCGTTACGGTCTGTATTGTAATAGACGGACACATGGCCGTTACTGTCTGTATTGTAATAGATGGACACATGGCCGTTACTGTCTGTACTGTAATAGACCGACACATGGCCGTTAGTGTCTGTACTGTAATAGACAGACACCTGGCCATTACTGTCTGTACTGTAATAGACCGACACATGGCCATTACAGACCGTCTGTACTGTAATAGACGGACACATGGCCGTTACTGTCTGTATTGTAATAGATGGACACATGGCCGTTACTTTCTGTACTGTAATAGATGGACACATGGCCGTTACTGTCTGTATTGTAATAGATGGACACATGGCCGTTACTGTCTGTATGTATTGTAATAGACGGACAAATGGCCGTTACTGTCTGTTATTGTAATAGATGGACACATGGCCGTTACTTTGCTACTGTAATAGATGGACACATGGCCGTTACGTCTGATGTAATAGATGGAACATGGCCGTTACTGTCTGATTGTAATAGATGGACACATGGCTGTTCTTTGTATTGAATAGATGGACACATGGCCGTTACTGTCTGTACTGTAATAGATGGACACATGGCCGTTACTGTCTGTACTGTAATAGACCGACACATGGCCATTACTGTCTGTACTGTAATAGACCGACACATGGCCATTACTGTCTGTACTGTAATAGACTGACACATGGCCATTACTGTCTGTATTGTAATAGACCGACACATGGCATTACTGTCTGTATTGTAATAGACTGACACTTGGCCGTTACTGTCTGTACTGTAATAGACCGACACATGGCCATTACTGTCTGTACTGTAATAGACAGACACATGGACGTTACTGTCTGTACTGTAATAGACTGACACTTGGCGTTACTGTCTGTATTGTAATAGACCGACACATGGCCATTCTGTCTGTTGTAATAGACACACATGGCCATATGTCTGTACTGTAAAGATGACACTTGGCCGTTACTGTCTGTATTGTAATAGACGACACATGGCCATTACTGTCTGTATTGTAATAGACTGACACTGGCCGTTACTGTCGTATGTAATAGACCGACACATGGCCATTACTGTCTGTACTGTAATAGACAGACACATGGACGTTACTGTCTGTACTGTAATAGACCGACACATGGCCGTTACTGTCTGTACTGTAATAGACCGACACATGGCCGTTACTGTCTGTACTGTAATAGACAGACACATGGCGTTACTGTCTGTACTGTAATAGACAGACACATGGCCGTTACTGTCTGTACTGTAATAGACAGACACATGGCCGTTACTGTCTGTACTGTAATAGACAGACACATGGCCGTTACTGTCTGTACTGTAATAGACAGACACATGGCCGTTGCAGTCTGTACTGTAATAGACAGACACATGGCCGTTACAGGCAGTCTGTACTGTAATAGACAGACACATGGCCGTTACAGGCAGTCTGTACTGTAATAGACAGACACATGGCCGTTACAGGCAGTCTGTACTGTAATAGACAGACACATGGCCGTTACAGGCAGTCTGTACTGTAATAGACAGACACATGGCCGTTAGGCAGTCTGTACTGTAATAGACAGACAATGGCCGTTAGCAGTCGTAGTCTACGTAATAGACATTATAATCAGTGCGTAGCTATGTCATCGGTTATAATCGGTGCAAGATATATAGAGGAGAAAGCACTCAATGTTAATAGTGATAAGATAAAAATCCCTTTAATGTGCAAATATAGGGGATAACTTAACAGTCATTAATTGCTTATCAATGTTAAAAACCATTAAAAACAGTGTACAAATATCAAATAATTCCTAATACCTGCCGTTAGGTAACCCAGAGTCATAGTCAAACTATAATATAGACTATATATGTATACTTATCTGTCCACAGTCAGTATAACCGTCAGCATATACATTGGAGGTTTTCACAGGGATAGTGAAAACGTCTGGACGCGTTTCGCCGGTATGGCTTTCTCGGCTGCGTGTTTGCCATTGATTAGTAGACGCCTTTTATACCCTCATTCAGACCCTAAGTCCTCTGAGTATAAGTCATTTCCTGTTTTCAAGTCCTGCGATACCCTGAGTCGCGTCATAGTCTCTGCTGGGTCATCTTCCCTCATCTAGCTAAACTTTTTAGCTATGTCATCAGTTATAATCAGTGTTTAGCTATGTCATCGGTTATAATCAGTGTTTAGCTAGGTCATCGGCTATAATCAGGGTTTAGCTATGTCATCAGTTATAATCGGTGTTTAGCTATGTCATCAGTTGCAATCCGTGTTAGCTATGTCATCAGTTGCAATCAGTGTTTAGCTATGTCATCAGTTATAATCAGTGTTTAGCTATGTCATCAGTTATAATCAGTGTTTAGCTATGTCATCAGTTATAATCAGTGTTTAGCTATGTCATCAGTTGCAATCTGTTAGCTATGTCATCAGTGATCAGTTTTAGCTATGTCATCAGTTATAATCAGTGTTTAGCTATGTCATCAGTTATAATCGGTTTAGCTATGCATCAGTTATAATCAGTGTTTAGCTGTGTCATCAGTTATATTCGATGTTAAGCAACGTAATCAGTGTTTATCTGTCATCAGCTATAATCAGTGTTTAGCTAGGTCATCAGTTATACTTGTTTAGCTATGTCATCAGTTATAATCGGTGTTTAGCTATGTATCAGTTGCAATCCGTGTTTAGCTATGTCATCCATTATATTCAGTGTTTAGCTGTCATCAGCTATAATCCGTGTTTAGCTAGTCATCCGTTATAATCAGTGTTAAGCTGTCATCAAATATAATCGGTGTTTAGCTGTCATCAGCTATAATCAGTGTTTAGCTATGTCATCCGTATAATCCGTGTTTAGCTATGTCATCCGTTATTATCCGTGTTAAGCTATGTCATCAGTTATAATCGGTGTTTAGCTATGTCATCGGCTATATCAGTGTTAGCTTGTCTGCTATAATCGTGTTCATCTATGTAACCGGTATAATCTGTTTAGCTATGTCAACAGGTATAATCTGTTTAGCTATGTCATTGGTTATAATCAGTGTTTAGCTATGTCATCGGTTATAATCAGTGTTTAGCTATGTCATCAGTTATAATCAGTGTTTAGCTATGTCATCAGTTGCAATCCGTGTTTAGCTATGTCATCAGTTGTAATCCGTGTTTAGTTATGTCATCTGTTATAATCTTTGTTTAGCTCTCATCAGCTATAATTGGTGTTTAGCTATGTTATCCGTTATATTCAGTGTTTAGCTATGTCATCCGTTATAATCGGTGTTTAGCTGTCATCAGCTATAATCGGTGTTTAGCTATGTTATCCATTATAATCGGTGTTCAGCTATGTCATTGGTTATAATCTGTTTAGCTATGTCATCGGTTATAATCAGTGTTTAGCTAGGTCATCGGCTATAATCAGTGTTCAGCTATGTCATTGGTTATAATCTGTTTAGCTATGTCATCGGTTATAATCAGTGTTTAACTGTTATCACTTATAATTGGTGTCTAGCTATGTCATCCGCTATAATCTTTTGATTATAGCTGATGACATAGCTTAACACTGATTATAGCTGGTGACATAAGGTATAATTAGTATTATAGTTGAGTATACTAATAAGAGTTAATTATGGACATATTTAGTATTTTTAAGGTTTCTCTTCTATATTGTTCTTGGTTTTGTCAGCAGATATAATTCATGATTAATGATGTCATCACATGACTCCTTGACACTTGTGTATTATAGAAAACAATCAGGGTTATTCAATAAACGTTCTCATTTGGTTAGTGCAAAATTAGCACCATTTTAATCAGATGTTAGCTTTCAAATGTTAAATAAGATCTGATTGGTTGGGGCTAAATCAGCACCATTTTAAACAATAAGAACTTTTATTGAATCTCCCTGAATGTACCTACTAAGATTAACTAGAAAGAAATAAGGGAACACCTTGGACCTAAATAACTCTATTATACAGTGTATATTAAGGGCTGGGTCCATAGATAAGTCTAGAGCAGGTTTTACCCTTTTACCTTTATCATTTTATGGCATTGGGTGGTGTCCATGATTTCTTACATATTATCAGGATCTTATCATAAGGGAATTAGAGAACCTGATACAGAAACATGGAGTCCCAGAGCTCATGATAACGGGAAAGTACATTACAGACTTTCTGGGTTTAAAGCCTCCAAGTAAAGCGTCGTACATGTGAGACCACGGGAACCTGACCCCGCCATGCACGATGGGTAAGGGGTATGGGCGCTTGGTCATGCATCGGTGATGATCCAACCTGGTGGATCATCAACGATGTGTGGCCTTTCAGGCTACCATACACTTACCGATAGTTTGCCGTTCGTACACATCATGTTTGGCGGGTTGGGCCCCCGTTATCTCGTGTGTGCCGTAGGTAACACTCCAGGCTGTGTTGCTGTGTGGTGGCTCTAAAGATGTTTGGAAAGGGCCACGGAAACCAATGACCGTATGGAGTCTGTTTCAGTTCATATTGATTTATCCTCCTACACCAGGACCCCAGAGTTTAGGGAATAATAACGGGGAATAGGAACGGACACGATTCCAGTAGAAACGCCAACATCCTCGTCATCCTCACTGTCCGAAAGGGATTCACCTTCAATACTAGAAGAGAAGCTCTGCCTTGTCGAGCCAAATCCTGTTCCTATAGACACCCGTGTGTGTTGGGCCCCGTACAGTAGGTGTGTAGACGGTGGCTTGGTTTGGCTACTTAACACCCACACCGGGTCCCTAGTCATAGAATTTCTTTCCCGAGTGGGGGTGTCCTCCCTGTAGAAACAGAATTTGGTTTCAGTCCATGTGTACAATGGGATCCATGCGGTGATGAAATGAAATGCAACACGTTTGCCTTAAGCGGAGTACACGTGTGCAATTGGTCCTGAAGTCTAAAGTTAACCGTACATCGGTACTTAACTGCCGACCAATCCGCCACATTCCACATGTCCTGAACCACCGTTCCTGGCGTTTTTGTCGGTTGCAAATACAAACCGGGATGGCGGTTCTGGAAATATTGAACATCGCGGATCGGTAATAATGTAAGTTTATAACAGGCTAAGTAGATTTAGGTTTTGTTCTGCCCATTGATTGGCTGTTTCTGCAGCTTTCCTATTGGCTGTATTACCAGTAAAGTTAATTGTTAAAGGGGAACTGTGGTCTCCATTACAAGTGGTTTTTATTAGAGAGAGAGAACGCCTTTAAAATGACTCGAGCTGCTTCATGTCCAAAATTAGAGCAGTATAAAGGGTGTTTCATCCCCAGGTTTAAGGTTGGAGCATGCTCACTGCTGAGATTGATTTTTGGGGATGGGGCTTATAACACATGCCTGTCACAGAGACACAGAAACGGGGCAGTCTGGGAAGTGTAACTTTACAAGCTTATAACTTAAGGTCCAGATAAGCTAGAGACAATACAATAACCAACTAGGATGCCGATTTACCTTTCCGATTTACATTGGTATATTTCTTCATTTGGCTTCTCCCAAGTCCTTCGGCTCTGTTGGTGAATGTGCAGGACCGTAGCGAGAAGACCAAGTAGCACAGCTCCCATAATCAAGGTTATAACAATTCCAACAATCAGACCCATAGTTCCCAGAGTCGCTGTAAGATAAATAAATATAGTTAGGGAATGGACATCGATTTGGCTCCTTTAGAAGAAGGACCTTGGATAATGCTGCATTTTACCGCCCATTGACGGTCCTGTCTAAGACCTTGTAGATTAGATATAATAGGAGGATCATGGACGCTGTGACACCACAATGCTGGAGGACCAGACCTTGGTACTAACAAGGACCTAGTAAATCAGCCCAAAGGGTTTCCCGTTACTTCCAGAGATCTAAAAAGAAACATGGTTTCCCAATGGTTCCAAAGACCGTTATCTGCAGAATAACGTATACACCGATAGTGACTAGAGATGGATGAACTTTCGAAAGTTCAGTCCGTTTTCGAACTTCTAAAAAAGTTCGAAAGTCCTAAAACAGACCCATTAAAGTCAACGGGGGGTAAATAGTTCGGAAAGTTCGAATGAACTTTTCCAAAATATTGCAGTGTAAATTTACCTTGCAGGCCCCTGGCAGGGGAGGACTGACCCAGTAGGCTGAGGGGCAAATGCCCCCCGGGCTGGTCTGTAATAAAAAATTGGGCTGCCCCAGAAGATATAAGTTACGTGCTTGAAAGGCACAGCGCACACCTATAGCTCTAACATGGGCAAGGAACAGGAAACTACTACTCCTCCTTCAGATCCTTTACCAGTCAGCCCTCCAGTTCATTAGCCAGTGTTAGTCAGCCCTCCAGTTCATTAGCCAGTGTTAGTCAGCCCTCCAGTTCATTAGCCAGTGTTAGTCAGCCCTCCAGTTCAGTAGCCAGTGTTGCCAGCCCTTCATATTGTTAGCCAGTGTAAGTAAGCCCTCATTAGCTGTGTTGTCAGCCCTCTAGTTCATTAGCCAGCCCCCGAGTTTATTATTCAGTGTTTGCCAGCCCTCCAGTTCATTAGCTGGTGTTATTCAGCCCTCCAGTTCATTACTTAGTGATTCGGATCCTCACCCCAAGTTCTTGGAAGGGGGAGGGAAAAGGTTTTAGGACTATAATTGTCCTTTAACCACATCATACACTTGAAAATATAAAATGGGAATAGTGGTCTTAAAAATGGGCGTAACTTAAACAAAGTTTGTGACCTTAGCAAAGTGGGATCTAACATAAAAGGGTCACTTGGTTGTATTTGCCCCCCGGGCCAAAAGGTCCCAGTCCTCCCATGGCCCCTGGGAGATGGTCTGCGGAACAGGTCCATGTGCAGGGGGAGCAGCATAAAAAACAGACTTGGCGCACACGCGTGCTTCTTCCAGTTTCCGTGTGCCGCTTTCGGTAATCCTCCAACATTCGATCAAACCTTCAAGGATTTTTGAACGTTCGCCAAAACTTGAAGGACCGGAGATTGCCGAAAACCCACAACCCAGCCAGACGTTCGGGGGTTCCTGCAGCTCAAAACCAGGACCCCCTCCTGGGTCCTTACAAGGACCTTTGTGGCCCTGACAAGGGCCCTTTGGGGCTTAAGGGATCCCACAGCTTGAACCAGGACCCCCCGTACTCATAAAGTTCGTCTCGAACTCAGGTTCGAGTTCTAGTCCATCCCTAATAGTGACGGGGACTATCCAGTTAGAACCATGTGAACCTTTTAACCAATAAAAGTTGGAGGTTGATTGGGACACCCAAAACCAATATTACCATTGGATAGAAAGGGATAAAAACAAGGGCATAGAAATGGCACAGAGTTTAGGAAAGGATAACATGGAGTCTAATGATTGAATATGAGAATTGGATCTTTGTCCAATCAGCTACAAGAGCAAAAAAAAAAGATTCATGTGCCTCTTCTCCATATTGGTTCCAATGGTCAGTAATGGTAATCACTGGATAAACATATTGTCATGTACAATGCTGACCATTTCCTCTACATTCGAGGAATGTTCCAACAACCGCCTGGCCCGATCATTCTGTGATCAATATTAAAATCGATAACGTTGTCCGGCCAGGAAACGCACCACTCAACATCATCTCAGATTCAATGTCTAATCTGTGTAATGTATCTATGTAATGCATGAGAATTCGCATAAAACCTCAAATCGTTTTAACGTCTGAGAGCGTCTAAATTCTCACCGGTTTGAACGTGAAGTTCCACCGCGCAGTTCTGCAGTCCCAGGGGATTGGCTACCGTGCAGCGATACAGGCCGGAGCTTTCTGTACTGATATTGGTTTTTGTAGCAAAACCCTGAAGGTCACCTGATCGAAATAGAAAACCGATCAATGTAATATACCGTCTATGGTACATTGTGTATAGATTCAGGGTCAATTCAATGTAATATACCGTCTATGGTACATTGTGTATAGATTCAGGGACAATTCAATGTAATATAC